>OY856411.1:627210490-627810490 GCA_963693085.1 Alisma plantago-aquatica
TAGACGTCGGTTATCCTCTTGAAAACTGACGCTGATAATGGTTCCCGCCAAATAATTTAGGGCAAAGATTGTCTAATTGGACGTCGGTCTTGTAAGAACAACTGAATCTTAAAGGTAAAAGGTGTCGGTTATACAAATAACCGACGTTGTTGACAAACTTAATAGACATGTATCACCTGTCTCTTCCCCTTCCTTCCTGTTTCATTGCGATTGTTTGTTGTGATCGCCGCTCACCTAAAATCACCCGACGATTCGCTGCTGCCGCCGCTCTACTCTGTTCTGCAGCCGCCGCCGGTCTGCTGCTGCTCGCCGCTGCCGGTCTACTCTGCCGCCGCCGCCGGTTTGCTGTTTCTCGCCTACTCGCCTACACTACTGCTCGCCTGCTCGCCGCCACTGCTGCCGCCGGTCGCCGCCGCTCTTCTCCACACTATCTCCAGGTAGCCCTAGCCTCTTTGCTTCCTTCTTCATAGCTTTCCTTCTCCGTAGCTCCTTACCAACAGAAAGCACGACCGTGGCTGTGTTGTGGGTTAGGGGCACCACGGTCGTGTTGGGTAACACAGCCATTATGGAGGAGGAGGTGATGGTGGGGAATCACCACGGTCGTCTTGAGCTTCTTCAGCCATGGTCGTGGCAGGTGGACACGGTCGTGGCGTTCTGGGGAAAAACCCTATTGCAAGTTGAAATAATTCCCACGACCGTGGCAGGGTGCCACGACTGTTTTCTCTTCTACTGACCACGACCGTGCTGATGCCCACGGCCGTGGTGTCTTCATTGGCCACGGTCTTGGTAGGTGTCCACGGCTGTGGGATTCTATAGGATTTCCCTGTTGAGCTTGGTGTCATATTGCTAAAAAAAGCACAATTGTGGCATAGTGCCCACGGCCGTGGTGAGGTTGGCCTCACTTAATTACACTTCAATCTTCGTCATTTTTGGATGTCTTTTCTTGGGGACGTTATATTTGTGTTTCTAATCCTAGTGTTTGACCTAATTCAGTAAATTTTGATGCATGTTGAAATAAGATTTAAACTTGTCCATTCTAGCATCCTAATTTGATTTGATTAAACCCTAACATTGATGAAACCCTAACATCAATTGTGATGAAACCCTAACATTAATTGTGATGAAACCCTAACATGTACCTATCTATTATTGTGTTTATGCCCTGATGTTTCATTATCTTCTAGTTAATACAAATGCTAAATGTTTTCCTTTTTAATGACATTTTCAGATGGCTGACCATGATGAGCATGAAGTCCATGATGAGCATGTTTTCCATGATGAGCATGGCAAGGATACCAATGTAAATTCTAAAAACATATCCTATATTTCTATAAAATTCATTATCTTCAAGTTATGTCATATATCCCATATTTCTATATTGGGCTAATTCAGTGTGTTTATTTTTGTCAAATTTTAGGTTGATGATGCACATGTACCCACTGAAGCACTGGAGGAACTTGATGCGCATCACCAAACACTTAACAAGAAAAGGGGCATCACTCTATTGAAAAAGTTAATAGCGCTAAGTGCCAGTGGATCCAGATTGGTTGTGGAGTTTGATAATGGAGGAAATGCAATTGGAGTGAACCGCAATAATTTTGTAAATTATCTTGGGGTTGTCACTCGAAGCCATTGTGGTGTTAAGTATGATAATTGGCATAAAGTTCCTTAGGCGAAGAAAGACTTGATATGGAAGGATTTATGTGTGAGTTACTATTATTTGCAATTCTATTTTGTAGATTACAAATTCTATTATTTGCAATTCTATTTTTGGATACTAGTTAATAAGAATTCTATTTTATAGAATCGGTTTGCATTGGATGAGAAGCTACCGCGTAAAAGCGTGATACAACGCGCTGGAAAGATGCTAAGGAACTATAGGACAAATCTCAACAGAGAATACATAAAAGATGGTGATAAGAAGAAGAAGTCATCCCTTGAACAGTGGAACTTCTTGGACAAAGAAGATTGGGACACGTTTGTTGCTTCAAGAAAATATGAAGAATTCAAGGTATTAGGCGTCACTCCCAATTTAATTAATATACGTTGTATTCACCTATTCAAGATTAACATTTAGTGCTACTAACCAAATCATTAATGTGCATACTAACTAGGCCCTCAGTGAGGCACAAAAAGCAATGTGTCCACTGAATGTGCATGACCACACTATGGGTCCAAAGGGCTATGCAAGTGTTCACCAAACACTACAGGAGGAGTCTGATGCTACTCAGGAGTCCTCTACTATAGGTAGCACACCTCTGCCTCACCATGATGTTTGGATTGTTGGGAGGCAAAATAAGAAGGGAGAAATAAGGAAGCCTGCAACTGCTGAGGCGGCTGCAAAAATGGTAAAATACAACTCTTAGAGCAATCGTTTGAATATTATTTATTTGTGGTGTTAACTTACCAATTTCTGTTGATGGTGATTAGCGGGAGCTGCACGAGTAGAGGAAACAAGGCACGTTCATCCCTCAGGGCACAAGGGATGAATTGATAGTTGCTCTGGGTAACCCAAAGCATCCTGAATGTGTTCGGGGTGCAAGCGCTGGTGTGGGAATCAAAGTATTCTTTGGGCCATCCCAGCGCAAACCCAGAGCGGGACTTTCACAAGAAGAGGTAACCTATTCTTTTTTTAGAATGTTACTGTAAAAGGAAATTCAATAATAAGAAGCTAATGTTTCTTTTATCCATGTATAGGAGAATAAGAGAGTTGAGGATATAGTTGCTAAGAAGGTCAATGATATAGTTGTTGAGAAGGTCAAGGAAGAAATAGTGTGGTGGCAGGCATCTCAGGCTTCCAATCAGCCTATGGCGACCCACTCTTCTCCTGATGCACAAACTGAGAGTAATCATGTAGACCCACCGCCTAACACGTCTACTGTAAGTATTGTTTATGACATTGTAGCTAGTTTTTTCAAGATGATATGTTTTCAAGATGATATGTATATATGTATAATATTCTTTACATAAATTTGTAGGCATTGAAGACATGCCGCATAAAAATACAAGACTATGTTTTTATAGAGACACAGGCTTACCCGTCCCTTCCTGGGGTAACATTTCACGGGACTCCAATGCCATAGGGCTACGTTCGTGTGAGCCCAATACGTGTATTACCCGATTGGAGGGAAGCTACATTGCCATATCCCCACCCAGATATTGATACACTTGCTGAGGCAGAAGGCGGGGTGATATTGTAGCTCAAAGCAGATGTCGTCTACACTACTGAAATTGTAAGATAAATTTACATTACTTTAGATTGTTAATGTGTATATATGAGGTCAACTGATCTGAAATTATATATACATGTTAAAAAAGAAGACACCCGAAGCACCTAGGCCCCCACCTCCACTTCCTGGATTACCAAGTTGGGTTCCAACTAACCTAAAATACCCGTTAGGTCCTGCTTGTAGTGGAATGGCATGTTGGCTACGGGCACATAATATACATTGCCCTATAATTGTTTCTTTAGAAGCGAATTATGCAGGTCAATCATACGAAAGCTCTTTATTTATACAAGATATTATTGAGTTGTTTATGTATGATTGGCTGAATACATCAATGATAGAGACATGGAAAGGTGAGATCTTGTTTATACATCCATATACCTTGTGTAAGATCCGGTGATCTAGTTTCTTATATATTAATGCATATGTAATACATGTTTTGCAGCTACTTAGTCGAAGATCAATGCAAACAATTTGCATTTGATCATGTGGGATTTTTGATTCCATCATTGATTAGTATGGTAGCTAAAGACCCTGATAGTGCTCAACAATACTGTATAGATGCTTTTACAATTTTCGGTCAGCAAAAGAAGACAATAATAATAGCTCCATTCAATGTCAAGTAAGTTTACTTTATTTATAATTTGGACTTAAGAAAATTACATTTTTATTGTGGATTTTGAGTTATTAATTTTTAACTTTTTTACCTCTAGCGGTAGGCATTGGGAGTTACTAGTTATTCTCCCCGGGACGTTCACTGTTTATTATCTAGATCCTGCGGGGAGTACATTGAATACTAAAATTGGACAAATAATGAGAATGCCATTATTCTGGTGAGAAATATTTCATTTTTATATCCGTTAACATATGTTATTACATTACTATTTAATTATGCAATTTACTGTGTTACATTAACATGTAGGGGTTTAGCTGCATTCAAAAAGGCTGGAGGAAAGGTCCCCAGGAAAAAGAACCAGCCAATAATTTGGGAGAACGTGAAAGTAAGTTCCTGACTCCAATGTATATATTATTTATGTGAACTGTGCTTAGTTGTATTTTTTAATATTTTGTATGTTTCAATTTATAGTGCGCTACACAAGACAACGGCTGGGCATGCACATACTATGTGATGCGATTTATGTAGATGATTATCCGATATGCCGCATTGGACATCAATACCATACATGAGGTATTATATATAGTCTCATTAGTTAGTATGAAATATATCAATCTTATTTTTATATTATTACTTATATATATACATAATTTCTTTGCAGGTGTTTAAAACTGACCACATTATAGGTAAATGCTTAAAAAATGTACATGATCCATATACGATGGAAGCATTAAATGAAGTAAGAGAAGAATGGGTAAGAGCCATACAAACAGTGACGATTGTAAAATATAATTGGTATGCTGATAGCGATGTTGAATGATATTTTGTAAATGAATATTTCTAAATGTTTATACATGTGTGAATGTTTCTACATGTATTTGAATATTTCTACATGTGTGAATGTGAGAATTGAATTGATGTCTGAATGTATCTACTTGTGTGAAAAGTATATATGTTGATTTTGCAGGTTTGTGGCCAATTTGTAGACTGATATCAATGGATGTCGTAAACCTACAGTTCAGAAGACTGTACTACAGGTTCTCATCCTGCTGACCAGCCACAACAGGCCTACAAACTGATTAGAAAAAAAAGTAAAACATAGGCATCGGTTATTTATATAACACCGTCATCAAAGGCTTACAACATCGGTTAGTGGATAAAAACCGCCACCTAATATGACAAACAACCCGACCGTGCAGGAAAGCACGGCCATGGTGGAAAAAGCGTCGGTGATTAGTATAAAACCGACGTCTATAGTATTAAACACGGTCGTGCAGGGAAGCACGGATGTGGCGTCTGGAACTATGGCATCGGTTATTTAGTTGCAAACCGACACAGAAAGTGTCCTAGATGGCTGCCTTTTTGTGGCGTGAACCCTTTGGCGTCGGTTTTATGGTGTCAGTTATAAAACTGACGCCGAAGAGTTCGACCTTTAGCGGCGCCCACATAGGCGTCGCTTGATAACCGTCGCTAAAAGGGGTTAAACAACCGACGCCAAAGACATGTTCTGTAGTAGTGTATATATATATATGACAGAAGGGTGGTAAATGAAGATGATAGCTGGGATTCGATCATGTATGGGTCCCTTTGTTAGGAGACATCATACTTGACTACTTGAGTCACTCCTTGTCGGGATACATATGTATGTATGTATGTATGTATGTATGGGATTAAGAGAGAAAGATTTCTCCCCCCTCACCCACGCCTATGGCGGAGGCCAAACACCCAGGAGGGTGGTAAATTAAGGCGGCAACTGGGATTCGAACTTGGGTCCCTTTGTTAGAGAACAATGTGCTTGACCACTTGAGCCACTCCTTGTCAGCAATATGTATGTATGTATATGTTTATATACATGGATGATAATAAGTACTCTTCCATTTTTTTATGAGCTCTGACTCCTTGGATTTATTCTTGAAGTCCTTCTTTGAAATAAGGCATTGGGTTGCTATATTGCAATCATTTGAGTCCTATCTTAACTTGAAGTTCTCTACAAACCCATGCATATTTGTATGCTTTATGAATTTTCTCATTCTTATCTTTGCACATTGAGAACTTCTTTTTTATCTTCTTAAGTGTTGGAAGATCACTTTTAACACATCCCTTTCTTCCCCTATGTCAACCAACCTTAGGATCATTGCATAAGCATGCTAGGAGATTTAGTGGTCACTGCATGAAGAAATTCCAAACCCAAAAGTTTGACTCGATACTAATTATATTCACCCAACAATACATAAACAAAGTCCTCAAGTAAGATTCTAATAAGATTCACATATACCAACATAAAGAAAGGCACCTTAGTTCATATATTATTAGGTAATTCTACATCGTTCATTACATGTGATCTAAGTTACAAACTATTGATACAAAAGGTATCCTTTTTCATATTTACAACACATGCATCATATGTAACACATACAACCACAAACGAAGTTTTAAATACATCATTGGATAAAACACCATGCATGGAACCTAGGTGTATGTGAGACCCCTAACCATGATTAAATGGTTGAACATGCTTAATTACCATACTTTAATTCTTAGAATCCTAATATAAAATTTTATATGTTTTGGTATCATGTGACAAGATTAAGTTTCAAATTTGGTCCAATTTTGACACTATTTGTGCAAGTTATGTAATTTTACTCACATTTTAGACTTTTATGCAATTTACCCAATTGAGAAGTTTACTTTGCAATTTGTAACTTGCATTTTGGTCCTTTAATATCCTATTATCATTCTTGTTCTTGTTGATCCATGTGGTGCTCAATTGTACCTTGGTTTGGAGGTGTTTTCGTCAAGGGTATATTAGGGTTTATCCCTTTATGGATGAGCTACCTTTAGGAGCTATCAACCAATGGTTTATTTGTTTGGCTTGGAAATTCAACAAACGATGCCTAAGAAGGTCTCCATGAATGGTGGAGCAGCTATTTGTGTGGTTGCTTGTATTTCCTTAATAGTTTAAGGCCATGGACACATGGGGAGCTACTTATACACCTCATGCTTCTTCTCTACCTTATCCTCCAAGCTTTATATATCTATCCTTAAGCTCCCAAACGAATTTTTTTCTCTCTACCACTTTCCTCCTGCTAAGAGCATCGTCCTTACTCTATTTGTACGTGGATCTTTCCTCCAAGGAAGAAGAAGGTGTGGATCTTCTTGGTAGAAGCATTTAGGGTTACGATTTGCTTCCTTTAGGGTTTCTAAATCTCCTTCTTGGTGATCTTGACCTAAACAAGTAAGTATCCCCTTTCTTTTCTCTATTTATTTCCTTGTTCTTCTTCCTCCTACCATTCTCCATGTTGGAACCTTTCTGTTCCATGGTACAAATTTCTCTATAACTCAAGAATCTACCTTTCTTGCTTCTTCTTCTAGGGCTTTGCTTCTTTGTGGAGAAAAGTGCCTACTTGGCCGAGTTCAGATCTAAAACTTGGGTTTTTGTTCCTTCTTCGCTCAATTTTCTTGCTACTAGGAGTTTTTTCTTCTAAGTAGAGGTGAGTTTTATAAGTCTCTTTATTTAGATTGTTTACTACAAGCTTGTTAGCTCCCATTCTTGCTTAAAAATGGTGATTTAAGCATTAGAAAGCTAAGCTTGTTTGGGATTTCGATTTTATGGTGTTTCCTATTTTTTTTCCAGTTCTAGATGAACATGTAATAGTATGCACGTTCTTTCTAAGGAAGGATATGACTTAGTTCAGGTTGGTATCACCACCTATGGTGCTAAGCACCTATCAACCGATGGTCCATATTAGGATTTCTAGGTTGTTTTCTTCTCTAAACACATGACCTAATGATGTGGTCTTCATGACAACCGAAGGTGGTGACCAAGAGTGATGAATGATGGTGTGAACTAATAGTCACACCTTAAGTAAATGTTAGGCTCTCTTTGGAATCTCAATGAGCAATGGTTTGATTCTCTAATGATGATATCAATCAATGATGACATTAACTTAATATTTGGTGGTGTTAAATGAATATAGTGATGATCCTATCAACCAATGGCGACCCAAATGTCACAACCAATGGTAGATCAGGTCACCACAACTAATGGTGAGCCAATGATTTAGATGTAGCTTCAATCAAGCCCTAACCCAATAGTTTATTGGGTTAAATGATTCAAGGGTTAGACCTATACTCCAAATGATGGTTTTAAAATATGAAGTTGATCCAATGGTTAGGATCTAACACTTCTTCATATAATAGTTTTGAATAATGGTCTTAATCCAATTGTTGATATTGGATGATTCAACATCCAATGGTTTTAATTAAAACCTCTTAGTATTACATGTGAGTTCTAATAATCAGAATTTGATGGTTTCCCTCATGTGACCAATTTAAGGACCTTGATTGTTGACATCGTGACTTTCTTAAAATATACAACCAATGATGGGTTTTAACCCCACAATCTATGGTGCCCCTTTTATGTGATTAAATAAGGTATGTTTAGAGTTTAATTATGACCCTTTCTAGGTCACAACTTGATGGCTTTACATATGGTTTGTTAAAGTGTTTACTTATGTAAATAACCAATGATCTTACCTTTTCAACATCCAATAGTTTTGGATGATGTTGTGGTATGGTGATATGGGTTGAAAGATGATGAAACCCATGGAGGTTTGCCTTTAATAAGGTAGTCTTACCTTTGCCCTCATATGAATAGAATGCATAATGACCATATCATGTTGACATGTAACCTTAATGGGATATAGCTTGTTATACTTAATCCTAATGAACTCAGATGATGATGGGTAACTAGGATCAGCCTTCCTTAGTGGAATAATACAACAATGGAGTCTCCCTTATTTTTGTGGAACGTGAGTATACTATAATCTGATGGTAACATCCTGATTTATGCATGGATCCATACTTGAGAAAGGTATGGAATGTGTTGGCGATGTTGTGTCTTATGCATCCAAGATTTATATAGGGATGCTATGGGTTAAGATTTGTGAATGAATGCTTAACTATAACTTTAAGTAACTTGTATTGCTAAACCTAACCCTAATGTAAGTAGAGAATGGTGGTTAATCATGTTATCGTTTCTTGATTGATTAATATAATGATGGAATATCCTTCCTAATGTTTGATTGAACTCTGATGTATTGACTGGTGGTCATCATAGCTTCATGATCTTTGCTTTCTTATACTAAACTTGTGCACTATAAGTGTGATGATGGACAATCATACTTAGCTTCCTTATATGTTGATATAATAAAGGACTGCTCTTAATTGCTAAGATAATCTTGCAATGTTATCTTGTGAACATCTTTTAGTTCTTTAATGCAAATTATGTTGAGCTTTCTTATCACATGTGTGGTGATATTTTTTTAGCCTTGTTATAAGGCATAGAAAGATAATGATGAACTTGGAGGAAATGATATGATGGTCTTGATGACTTTAAGGCATGGTTGAGCCCTGAATGAGGTGTAATCCTCTTATATTGACAAGGGTTGATACCATATAATATTGTGCTAAGGATTTATATCCTGTGATAGTATAATCACAAGTGTAGGCTCATGAATGGAAAGTGAATAGTACCATGTGATGATGAGATGATGAACTATATGTCTCATACATTTCATATCTTCTAAATTTGTTATGATGAATTATGGTTTGTATGTCCACTTGTCTGATGCAGCCTTAATTCACCCAATTGGAAATAACTAATCAAGTGGAATTCTAATCATGTAGTGCCCTGTGTCGTAGAATAATCTTCAATCTCAGATCTTGTTGGATGGTGAAATGAATATTTCTAAGGGAAACTCGGAGCGCATATTATTGAGTATGCAGGGGTGACAAGTTGAGGGAATATCCTTATCATCTATTATTATAGGTTATGGAGGATGACTTTGGTCATGCATCTGATATTGTGAAATGTGAAAGGCAATAGTATAACTACAGATGTCTCTTACAGAACTGCCATGCATAATCATGCTCACTAGTGTCGTGACTTGAACCAAGGGAAGACTAGTTGTTAGCAGCTTGATTATATGTCGTTGTAGTGTCAACATTGATTGATATGCCACTTTCATTTTACTCATATTGATCGTGGGGGTGAGATCTTAGGATACCACCACTCCTAGATCTTGTACGGAGCTGAATAGCCTTTTGTAGGGGTCGGTTGGACTTTGAATGGCACAACTTGAACTCCCCATGGTGTAATAAAAGATGTAATACAGTTATGTAGCATATCTGTTTAGGGTTATATACAACGCCTCACATTGGATGATAACCCTTGTTTGCTTTGCTTACATAAAGATGATGTATAGTGCAATAAGGGATGATAGATATGCTTATTTTGTAGACATACTCATGTTGTAAAAATGCTTTTGTTGTCAGATATACTGACATTGATAGTTACAATTATGTTGAAAGCTATGTTTAATACTTCTAGCCAACCCTATGTAATTAGAAATACTCGCTAATCATTCTTATGTAGATAGTTGTGTTATGATGTTAACTCTACTTATGATGTAGAGTTGTTCACTTTATTAGACATGCCAATATTGATAGCTACGTTATTCTACTAGACATATTCCTGATGTCAGAGAAGATTATGCTACTAGATTGCTTGTGTTGTTAGTAAGGCATATGATAACAGTACGATTTGTGATAAATATTGTTATTAGATGCAATCTTATAAAACTTCAGTAGATATCTAATAGAAGAAATGAACTTATCTGTTACATGTCTATACATTGATATTCATACTTGTTGCTAAGCTTATTTGCTTAATCTGTTTAGCATACTTGAACTGTTCAATCTGCTCAATTTACTATTAAATACTCCAACTGTTGAGTTATTTATTGTTTAATCAAATGTAATCGATATATGTTGGAGAGAGTTATATCTCTCACTGGGCATGGGTCTCACCTCGTGGGTCACCACATCTTTTTAGGTGATCGAAAACAACAACAACAAAACCATGGAAGCAAGGAGAAACTAAGGTGATGAACCCTAGAGATGGTTGTTTAGTTGTATAGTGTGTCCTAGAGTCATCCCTGTACTCTCAGGTCTGTGCAAGAAAAGTTGGTAAACCGTGTTTCAATCGAATCAGGTTTTTGTTAGCATGTTATATGCATGTTCAAGTGACAAATGTAGAAATGTTTCTTGTATAATATGTATATGTGGTGGCTGAGGCAATGGAACAATTGTAAGAGATTTTCAGCATTATAAAAAACATAACAACTTTATGGGCTTTTATGTAAATGTTTCTAAGCAATTGATAAATGTTGAAATTGGTTTTAATTTACCCTATTTGTTGGGTTTGTGTTTAGTTGATGAGTAATCATCTTTTATGTTTGGAGTAATCCCGTTTAGTGTAATGGGTTCTAACAAGTTAGTATTAGAGCTTTAGGTTCGTTGAGTCTACATGGATACTAGGACTTAGGACTAGGATGATGTCTAAGTTAGAAATATGACATAAAAACATGGTGCATACTGCCAAATATCAGTACTTGGATGCCCTGTCAAGGTATTCAGGTATTGAAGAAAAGGTAAGTGTGGAACTCTTAGATTGATTTATTTCTGATTACTCTGATCAAGTAGTCATTTTGAAATAATATAAAGAGCATACCAAATCAGAAATCATGGTGTTAAAACCTCAATCTTACTCTAAAGAAGATGAGAATTACATCATAACCTATCAAAACTTGAATATTTGGTAACTATAAGAGAAATATACAACACCATAAAACATAAATTTGAATACAAACAACCAAAAGAGGAATTCTTGAAGCTATAATTCAAGAATATAATGAAGTAAAAGACAAATAAGTTTGTGCTTGTAAAGTGATTCAAGGTATGACATTCACATAATATGGAGAGGACTCATGTGATAAGTATAATATGGGAAGATGAATGAGAACAATCACAGATGAATAAAGTAGCACCTGAGTTAATCTCATACCAACCTATGTGTCTAAGAAGTGCAAATTTACTATCTTCATGATATATGAAAGAAATTAAGGGAGATGATCCGTCTCTAATGAAGAAAATGTGGAATATGATGATTTATTTATTGATAAGTGGTTGAGAAATATGATAACATGAAAGGACATATACAAGAATGATGAACAATTAATGAGAAAAGAGCAATGAGATATGATAATCTTAATAATTCCTATGCTAATGGCAAGGAACTCAACCTGTAAGAATTAAAATGATACATAAAAAGTGTAACCTTCATGGGAAAAATAGAATTGGTTGCCCTTTTGCTAGTGACCCCTGGTGTTACACCCCAATCTCACAATTACCACTAATCATGAGATTAGGGCATAAATTGAGGATTTAATGTAATACAAGGATCACCCTCAACTTTTTCTTTTCGTAATCACTTAAAATTAATTTAAAGGAAAATCTTATGACTTGAAATAAACTAAAATCTTACTAAAGTGTGGAAGCAACTACTACTTACATTTTTAGGTAGATAAAGTAGATTTACACATCATATTACATTTTTCATGCAGAATATAAAGCACAACAGATAACTTAAAACTAGTTTACATGTTACATTACATTCTCTCTCTACCACACCACATGCCCAAGGAATAAGGGGAAAGGACTAAGAGACCTCTATCTAACTACGAACTACCTTCTAAGAACTTGGGTCATATGATCCTTCAGCTTCCTCGTGCTGACGCTGACCTGAAAAATGTTTCAGTAGGTTTGTGAGCTACTGGCTCAGTGAATAGAATTTCACCCAACCATCACATATAACTCATTTTATGTTTATTAATTGGAATAATATACAAGATAATACTATACTGAGCAGATATAAACAATATAATTTAAATGACAGGAGATGTCAATATTTCATTAAGATAACAACTACTGCAAAGTTGTACATATGATTAAATAATAGAGAATACTAAATTTTCATTTAAAGGACAACTACTGTGCAACTAACTCAAATCTTTCTTAACTCTTTAACTTATAAGAAACTTTGTGAACCTATATGAACATATTTTATCTTATGCCCTGATCATATGCAGTGTACTCTATATATGAAGACTCGTAGAGAACCACGATCCCACCGTACAAGACTTAGTCGACATCCGGGGATAGCTAAGTTTGACTACTCTCCTGGTCTGTAATAGGGAAACTGGCTCTCTAGCCTCGACACTCCTATTGTGTCGTAAACTTGACTCCTCCTATAACCTGAACACACAGGCGGAGAGTCAAGCCAGCTATTGGCTTTTCTGTACTCTAGTGCCACCAGGACTTCTGGTTGATGTTGGACACACTTTTCTGTACTCTAGTGCCACCAGGACTTCTGGTTGATGTTGGACATACTTTTCTGTACTCTAGTGCCACCAGGACTTCTGGTTGATGTTAGACACTACAAACTATAATTTAAGGAGACATCCACTAGGGCTTCGTCCCCCCCCGTGCCACCTTATAGCACGTTTTGACCCCCATATACTGGATGCTGCCAGGGTTAGGTCGTTTCACCCCTAAGGAAACACACCTCACATAGGGGTTCTACGGTGTCAGGGCCCTTAAATCTATAATTTTATTATTTCCTAGAAAACTCTTACTATGTTGAATCTTTTTCTTACTTATACTTGACTCTGGTATTTCTATGGCATCTCGTCTATTTAATTCCAGTTCAAATTACAACATGAATATCATTCTAAACCTGACAGAGTAGTATACTCAAAAACTTTGTAATTTACTGAGTAATCCATATACCATGCATGCAGACAGATTGAAATTTCATAAATAAACTAAACTCATATCAACTTGGCTCATATATGCTGGAATTATACAATTAATTATTGTAACACACTCACAAGAGTTAATTACTCGATATATTAGAAATCGTCCGTAGCACTTGTAAATTATCAATAATTCCTCGAAAATCCAGCACATCAACCCAAATTCTAAGTTATGCATCACATAACTCAATTAAAAGTCAATTACTTATCATGGCACAAATTATTAATATTAATTGAGAATTTCAAATGATTTCTTTGAGAAACATGTCGATTAGTATAATTATTAATACACTCACATTAAATATAACTGGGGGTGTGCAACTAGGTTTCTATTGAACCTTTTTCATGTCATTGTCATTTTTTTGAAATCATACATCTATTAAATTACTAAAAATGTACAGCCTGGGTTTATACCGAAATCGTACAACTACTGATTGTATGCTACTGATTCCAACTTTTAAACTGAGCAAATTAGGTTTTAATCAATCATGCAGTTCCAGTAATCCAAATCACACATATCAATCAGACAATTAGTGTCGTGCAAACAGAATTAAGATATTTGTGCAAATTAGAAATCTGGCGACACCGTCACTGCATGACACTTGGGTAAGCATTGTTACCCACGAATAATGCTGATTCAACCAAAAACACCCGATTGTTGGAGTTATATGTGCTTAGTGAGTGAAACTCTACTCATAGGGGGTGAGGTGACCGCAATTCAACTGGAAACACATCTAGAGTCCTATTTTTGGGCATCAGCGGGCTCGTCTTCTACCTCCGAACAACCCTATTTTGGACCTGCTTCACACAAAGATGGAAAGGAGCTGAGTTAGGCGTTGCTGCTCACGTCTAAGGCTACAGATCCTTGTCTTGGGCTCAAGGATGAACCGAACGAAGATGCTTGGTGATGCTGCTTGCGCCCAAATGTCTTCCTAGCCGTTGTTGCAGCTGCTGCTACTCTTACTAGATTGGGTGCCGCCCCTTGCTAGTTGAGGCACAGGTGGGCGCAATAAGGGTGGGGATGAGAGGTAGATGAACGAGAAGGAAGGTGGCCTAGCTAGCTTGGAGCTTTGGAAGCCAAAAACCGCCCTGCCCCTCCCCCTTTCCTGCTCGATCGGGCCACACTACTGTTGTGCTGGTCGGCCACCCTTGCAGGTCGAGGCCGCTAGGGCGAGGATGAGGAGGGGAACACAGAGGAAGGAGAAGGTAGAAGAGGGAGGAGGGAGCTCGTGCTACTGGATCGAGGTTATGGAGGCCCAACATCGCCCACCCCCTTCTTCTTCAGCTAGCCGATCGGGCAGCTACTGAGAGCGCTAGCTTCAGTCGGTGCTTGCATCGATCAGTTAGAAATGAAGATAAGGGAAAGGGAAAGGTTAATAACCAATTAATGGAAAAATTGCGAATTTGGACCAAGGAACTCAAAAATGCCGTATGTTTTTCCTCGGATGTCTGAATCGAGTGATTCTTTTTTTGCAAAATTTCAAGCATGAAGTTCACTACGACTTCAAAGTAAGAAAACATACTAATTATCTTGTCTCAGCTAATCAAAACACTAATCACATATGTGAACAGTTATCTTAACTTAATTAACATGATGATGCACTAATCACTATACTTACTGATTAAGCTCGGAGTGGGTCATAAAAATCTCCCTTACTTATAAGAATTTTATCCCAAAATTCCTAAAATAGAAAAGGAAACTTATTACGCATCTCGGACTCAAGCTCCCACGTGGCTTCCTTTAGCTTATGGCTCCTCCACAAAACCTTCACTAATGAAATCTTGTGATTCTTAAGCTTCTTAATCCTCCGATAAACTATCTGAATATGTCCTTCAACATAGGACACATCTGATATGCAATGTGCAAGTTTTGGGTCCACTATCTTCTCTGTACCAGGTTAACACTTCTTCAACATCGATACATGAAACACATCATGTAGATTAGCCAACTCAGATGGCAAATCCAACCAATAGGCTACAAGTCCAATCCTCCCAATGACAGGATACAGGCCCATAATAGGATTCAGTTTGCCTCTCTTGACAAACCTCAACACTCCTTTCCATGGTGAAACTTTCAAATACACTTCATCACTAACCTCAAACTCAAGAGGTCTACGTCTCTTCTCAGCATAACTCTTCTGCCTTTCCTGTGCAGCTTTCACCTGTTCTCTGATCACTATAATCTTTTCTGTAGTCAAATCTACTATCTTTAGTCCAAGAATCTCTTTTTTATCCACCTCGTACCAACATATGGGTGATCTACACTTTTTGCCATACAAAGCTTCATATGGGGTCATACCAAGACTGGAATGGTGACTATTGTTGTATGCAAACTCTATAAGGCTCAAGTGTTCTTCCCAACTTCCATTGAAATGCAAGACACATGCTCTCAACATGTCCTCAAGAGTCTGAATGGTCCTCTCTAACTGACCATCTGCCTACGGGTGAAAAGTTGTACTGAACCTCAACTTTGTGCCCAAAGCATGATGCAATTGATTCCAAAACCTGGAGGTGAACTTAGGATCTCTATCTGATATAATTGAAATTGGGATACCATGCATCCTGACTATCTCATCCACGTATATCTTAGCCAACTTCGGGACATCAAAGGTTGACTTAACAGGAAGAAAGTGAGCAGAATTAGTTAGTCTATCCACAATCACCCATATCGAGTCACAACCTCTAGGTGTCCTGGGAAACACTACCACAAAATCCATTCTGATATGTTCCCACTTCCACTCTGGTATAGGAAGAGATTACAAGGTACATGTAGGTTTCTGATGCTTAGCCTTAACCTGTTGGCACACACTGCATCTAGCCACGTACTCAGCTACATCCTTCTTCATACCTGACCACCAGTACAACTCCTTGAGATTCTTATACATCTTAGTGTTGCCTGGATGCATAGCATACATCGATGCATGTGCTTCCTCAAGAATCCTTTCTTTCAAATCATTATCTCCAGGTACACACAACCAGTCATGCTGATACAACAAACCATCATATGAAAACCTGAACTCTGGTCTCTTTCCCTCTATCATATCATGCATGATCTGTTGTAACTCACTGTCACTCTGCTAAAGTTCCTTGATCTGATCATAAAAAGTAGGCTTGACTTGCATCTGTGCAATCAAACCACTCTGCTCTGTCACCCCTAAGTCTAAGTTTGACTTCTGCATGTCTACTAGCAGGTCTCTCTTGAAGCATGCCATAGAGAATACATCTACTATTGAACTTGACTTCCTGCTGAGAGCATCTGCTACCACATTCGCCTTACCATGATGATAATCTATTGTCACATCATAATGCTTGATCAATTCTAACCATCTCTGTTGTCTAAGATTCAGATCCTTCTGGGTGAAATTATATTTCAAACTCTTATGATCCATAAACACCTGACATGCCTCACCATAAAGATAGTGACTCCATGTCTTAAGAGCATGAACTACAACATCTAACTCCAAATCATGTGTCGGGTAATTATCCTCATTATTCTTAAGCTGTCTAGATGCATAAGCTACTACTTTTCCTTCCTGCATCAACACACAGCCTAAGCCTCTCCTGGAAGCATCACAAAACACTGTGTAACCTTTACCTGTCTCGGGCAGGATCAACACTAGTGCTATAGTCAACCTCTTCTTCAAGATCTGAAAACTCTTCTCATAGTTGTCTGACCAGACAAACTGTGCATTCTTTCTCATTAAGCGTGCCAAAGGTGATGATACAACATTGAAGTTCTGGATGAACCTCCTGTAGTAACTTGTCAATCCTAAGAAGCTTATGATCTCAGTGGAGTCTTAGGCTTCTCCCACTGTAGAACAGACTCAACTTTCTTAGGGTCAACACTTACTCCATCTCCTGAGATGACATGTCCAAGAAAAGACACCTCATCTAACCATAACTCACACTTACTAAACTTAGCATATAACTGGTGTTGTCTCAACAACTATAATGCTATCCTCAAATGCTGCTCATGTTTCTCATCATCTCTGGAATAAATCAGAATGTCATCTATGAAAACTACTAAGAACTGATCCAAAAATGGTTTGAAAATCTGGTTCATCATATCCTTGAAAGCTGTTGGGGCATAAGTTAGTCCAAGCGACATGACCAGAAACTGATAATGCTTGTATCTTGTTTTGAAAGCCAACTTAGGAATATATGAAGCCTTTATCCTCAACTGATGATATCCAAATCTCAAATCTATCTTAGAAAAGATTGTCGCCCCATGCATATGATAAAACAAATCATATATCCTTGGAAACGGGTACTTATTCTTGATGGTGATCTTATTCAACTGTATGTAGTCTATACATAGCCTCATAGTACCATCTTTCTTTTTCACAAACAACACTGGAGCTCTCCATGGTGAAGAACTAGGTCAAATGAAACCCTTATCCAGTAACTCCTATAGCTGGATCTTCAGTTCCTTCAACTCTGCAGGTGCCATTCTGTAGGCTAGCTGCGCTATAGGGTGACTACCTGGAAACACCTGGATCGCAAAGTCTATCTCTCTTTCAGGAGGTAGACCTGGAAACTAATCTGGGAAAACATCTAGGAACTCACAGACCACTAGCACATACCATAGGTTGACTGTGTTCTTTTCTTCTCTAGTATCTACTACATGTGCTAAGAATGCCTCACAACCTTTCTACAACATCTTATCAGCTACAACAGCTGATATGATACACGTAGGCAAAACTTTCCTATCTCCATTAAAGACACAAGAAAATCCACCCTGCTGAAAGACAGCCTCCTTCTTCCAACAGTCGATTTGAACTCGATATGTCTCTAGGAAATACATACCCAAGATAACTTGAAAAGAGTTAACATCTAGGGGTATAAGGTTAACAACAATGGTGTAACCACCAAAAGTCAACAAACATCTGGGATAAAACTCTATCAACACTGTCAGTTCACCTAACAGAACCCTCAACAATAACTCAACCAGTAAATTCTGAGTTAATAGGTTAAGCACACAAGCTAAAGAACTCTGTATAAACGAGTGAGTAGCACCTGGATCTATCAAAACTATAACTGAAATGTTTTTAAAGAAAAGAATTTCTCCTGTAATTACTCGAGAAGAAACAATACCTTCTTGTGGTGTTAAAGAGAAGAAGTATCATGAAGCTCCTCCTCTCCCACGATGTCCTCATTGTCCTTCCCTAGCACTGGGTGTTGCACCACCTCGGGAACCTGAAGCTACAGAGGAACCGGGTCCTCCAGCTGCAGCCTGTCTCGGGATATTAGGGTACTATGACTGGGAACCATGTGGCACCACTTGCTGAAGCTGAGGACATTGCCTTCTAAAGTGTCCAACCTGTCTGCAGTTGTGACAACCATGAACATCTACACCCCAACACTGACCAGAGTGTGGATTCCCATTGATATCACACCTCGGTACCTCTCTCCATGGCAGACCTGTCACAGAAGCTGATGATTCAGATGACCTTCCTCTTGGCATATTGCTCCATCTCCCTGGACTAGATCTTCCCCTACTCTGAGAAAATATCACATCTTTAGATCCTTATTTACTGAAATAGCCAAAACTATGTCCAAGCTTTGAGAAGAACCCACCACCACTTCCTCAGTGACCACTACTAGGTTATCCTCTGTCGAAGTCTCTGGGTCTCTTTCTATTCTCATAACACTTATCAGTGTTCACATACTCCTCTACACGTCTTATTTCCTCAAGAAATTCTCTGAAGTTCTCACTGTCTCTTTGGCCAATTGCAGCTATACTATGCCGAATTTTGGGCCTCAATCCTTCCTGGAATCTTCTACGCTTTTCCATGTCATCTGGGACGAGTTGCAGGTAGAAATTTTCCAACCTGGTGAAATATGACTCGTACTCTCCCACTGACATATTCCCTTGTTTGATGTTCAGTAAATGTCTTATCTTCTCACTCATAAAGGTAGGTGGGTAGTACTTAAGATGGAATTCATCAACAAAATCCTTCCAAGTCAATACCATGTTCCTCCTTTTATCTTCCACTCCACCCCACCAGAGCTCTGCATCACCTTTAAGCAAATAAACTGCGTGATTGATTTGTCTTTCCTTAGACAGATCCATCAGATGGAACACTTTCTCTAACTGTCTTAGCCATTCATCTGCCACTGCAAGGTCCATAGTTCCAACGAACTCAGTACCTCCAAGCTTTTAACCAGCTCATAGGATCTCATCAGGTCCTTGCTGCTCGAGGTAGAAGCTTGCCTCTCCATCTTATACTTTTCCCTGGTCTCAAGAAACATCTTGTACATCCTTGATGCCTCATCCACATCATCTCCACCACCTGGACCCATCACCTGAGGATCAAGTCCAATGTGGCTCTCAGCTTGGTCCTCATGATGTTACATTACATTCTCTCTCTACCACACCACATGCCCAAGGACCAAGGGAAAAGGACTAAGAGACATATATCTAACTACGAACTACTTTCTAAGAACTTGGGTGATACGATCCTTCAGCTTCCTTGTCCTGACGCTGACCTGAAAAATGTTTCAGTAGGTTGGTGAGCTACTGGCTCAGTGAATAGAATTTCACCTGACCATCACAGATAACTCATTTTATGTTTATTAATTTCAATAATATACAAGATAATACTATACTGAGAAGATCTAAACAATATAATTTAAAAGACAAGAGATGTCAACATTTCATTAAGATAACAACTGATCCAAAGTTGTTGATACGATTAAATAAGAAAGAATACTAAAATTTCATTTAAAGGACAACTGTTGTGAAACTAACTCAAATATTTCTTAACTCTTTAACTTATAAGAAACTTTGTGAACCTATATGAACATATTTTATCTTAGTCCCTAATCATATGTAGTGTACTCTACATATGAAAACTCGTAGTGAACTACAATCCCACTGTATAAGACTTAGCCGACACCCCAGGATAACTAAGTTTGACTACTCTCCTGGTCTGCAATAGGGAAACTAGCTCTCTGGCCTCGACCCTCCTATTGTGTCATAAACTGGAATCCTCATCTAACCTGAGCACACAGGCAGAGAGTCAAGCCACCTATTGGCTTTTCTATACTCTAGTACCACCAGGACTTCTGGTTGATGTTGGACACACTTTTTTGTACTCTAGTTCCACCAGGACTTTTGGTTGATGTTGGACACTACAAACTATAATTTAAGAAGACTTCCACTAGGGCTTCGTCCCCCCCCCATGCCACATGATAGCCTGTTTCGACCCCCGTATACTGGATGCTTCCAGGGTTAGGTCATTTCACCCCTAAGGCACATACCTCACATAGGGGTTCTACGGTGTCAGAGCCCTTAAATCTATAATTTTATTATTTCCTAGAAAACTCTTACTATGTTGAACCTTTTTCTTACTTATACTCAACTCTGGTATTTCTATGGCATCTCTTCTATTTAATTTCAGTTCAAATAATAGCATGAATATCATTCTAGACTTGACAGAGCAGTATACTCAAAAACATTGTAATTTACTGAGTAATCCATATACCATGCATGCAGACAGATTGAAATTTCTTAAATAAACTAAACTCATATCAACTTAGCTCATAAATGCTGGAATTATACAATTGATCATCGTAACACACTAACAAAAGTTAATTACTCGATATATTAGAAATCATCAGTAGCACTTGTAAATTATATGTAATTCCTCGAAAATCGAGCACATCAACCCAAATTCTAAGTTATGCATCACATAACTCAATTAAAAGTCAATTACTTGTCATGGCACGAATTATTAATATTAATTGAGAACTTTAAATGATTTCTTTGAGAAACGTGTCGATTCGTATAATTATTAATACACTCACATTAAATATAACCGGGGGTGTGCAACTAGGTTTCTATTGAACCCTTTTCATGTCATAGTCATTTCTATCAAATTGTACATCTATTAAATTACTAAAAATGTACAAAATGGGTTTATACCAAAAATGTACAACTACTGGTCGTATGCTACTGATTCCAGCTTTTAAATTGAGCAAATTAGGTTTTAATCAATCATGTAGTTCCACTAATCCAAATCACACATATTAATCAAACAATTAGTGTCATGCAAACATAATTAAGAAATTCATGCAAATTAGAAATATGGCGATGTTGTCACTGCACGACACTTGGGTATGCATTGTTACCCACGAATAACACTAATTCAACCAAAAACACCCGATTGTTGGAGTTATACGTGCTTAGTGAGTGAAATTCTACTCACTGCGGGTGAGGTGACCGCAATTCAACTGGAAATGCGTCCAGAGTACTATTTCCGAGCGTCAGTGGGGTCGTCTTCTACCTCCAAACAGCCTTGGTTTGGACTTGCTTCCCTCACAAATGGAAATGAGATGAGCTAGGCGTTGCTGCTTGCGGTTAGGGCTGTGGATCCTTGTCTTGGGCTCAAGGACGAACCCGACGACGATGCTTGGTGCTGCTGCTCGTGCCCAAATGGCTTCCTAGCCGTTGTTGTAGCTGCTGCTGCTCTTGCTAGATGGGGCACCTCCCCTTGCTAGTTGAGGCACAGGTGGGCACAATAAGGGTGGGGATGATAGGTAGATGAAGGAGAAGGAAGGTGGCCTAGCTAGCTCGGAGCTTTGGGAGCCAAAAATTGCCTCGCCCCTCCCCCTTTCCTACTCGATCGAGCCGCACTGTTGTTGTGTTGGTCGGCTGCCCTTGTAGGTCGAGGCCGCTAGGGCTAGGATGAGGCGGGGAAAGATGGAGGAAGGAGAAGGTAGAAGAGGGAGAAGGGAGCTCACGTTGCTGGATTGAGGCTATGGAGGCCCAACATCTCCCATCCCCTTCTACTTTAGCTAGTTGATCGGGTAGCTGTTGAGGGCGCTGGCTTCAGTCAGTGCTTGCAGCGATCGGGAAGAAATGAAGATATGGGAAAGGGAAAGGTTAATAACCAATTAATGGAAAAATTGTATATTTGGACCAAGGAACTTGAAAATGTTGTATCTTTTTCCTCGGATGTCCGAATTGAGTGATTCTTTTTTTGCAAAATTTCAAGCACAAAATTCACTACGACCTCAAAGCAAGAAAACATACTAATTATCTTGTCTCATCTAATCAAAAAACTAATCACATATGCGAACACTTATCTTAACTTAAACAACATGATGATGCACTAATCACTATACTTACTGATTAAGCTCAGAGTGGGTCATAACACCTGGACAATGGTGCTTTGATGTGGGAGTGTGTTTCCCTGTATGTTCTTTCTTTTTTAGTTGTAGCCTCCAAGAGGATCTCATGCCACTTGGTACGCGTGGATTCGTTGTAATCCTACAATGGATATCTTGATATGATGTGTGATTTCCATGGACTATAGTTCCAAAATCTTTATGTTTTGTAATGAGCATGCTTTTTTAGCCTTCCAAGAGTTAGGGGGGTTCCTCCTATACGTTATTAGCTGGTTATTATGTTGAGGAAGTGGATGAGACTAGGGTATGAGTTTTTTTATAGCACATATAGTGGATACAAAGGTAATGAATTCTAATATCCAGAGTGTATCAAACATATATGAGTTAAAGAAGTCTATTAGAAGAGTTATCTAGTGTTCCTCTCCAACATAGGGAGAGAGTTGTTGTTGATCCTCCAAGTTTTGTTTGGGAGAGGAAGAGTGATTCTATAATGTTATGTACGGTTAGATGATGGTTAAGCAAGACCACTATCAAGTATAGATGGTTTGTTGATCAACAAACATGTGTTATTGTGTTCCTTTAAAATAAACCTAGGATCATAATATCAATGCATAAGAGTTAGAGTGGATGACATAAGTTACATGACCATGATGAGTTTAGGGTTATGTAGTCTAAAATAAACCTAGGATCATAATATCAATGGATAAAAGTTAGAGTAGATGACATAAGTTACATGACCATGATGGTTTTGGGTTATGTCATCTAGACTAATCAATGTATCAGTAGCATTAATAAATAAGAGGAACAAAGTTCTTAGGTCATGTCTCATAAGTTGTGACAAGCTTTGAAAGATGACATCTTAAAGTATTTCTGAGATGGTCAGTATCATGGTTAACATCTTTGCTAAATCTTAAGAATGTTGAAGCAAGTATACTTATGTGTGACTAGTTCAGCAAGAGTGAGTTGGGGGTTAACTAGGTACCTTCTTTGAGTAATGGTACATTTGCTAAGTTGGTTGTGTGAATCCTAGTAAGACGAAGACAGTGTCATTGCCCTACCCCTAACAAGGTCAATCAGGAAGTTATATATGATAACGATTTTAGACAAGTGTATGATTCTTCAACTAGATAGATAGCCAGTCCATCATTGAGGTGATTCAATAATCTTCTAAGAACATATGCCTTATGTTCCCAACAATTAGGGGATACCCACCTGATTGATTGAGTTTCTAATTACCATAATCATTAAAGGATAATAGATATGAAACCTTATAAACTTACATATGATAAGAGATACATGATGTTATATGTTTGGTAAGAGCCAGAAAGTATGCCATATAATGTGTTTTACAACAAATAGTATAGTCCAAGATGATAGTTAGAGTCTCAAATTGAAAGGTACTACAAGACCTGTACAGGTGGCATAATAGTTCTTATGTTGAACCAAGGTGACACATGTAAGAGTTGAGTGAGAAAAATATGTCTTCTATGAGAATAATGTGACATAAACATGTGATTAAAGTAACCATGTGTATGATTGAGGATGTCGTGCATGAGAAGTGTCCATCTATGTGTACCTTGGATTTCAAGGGCTTTTTTCTCTTAGGGGTTTATGGTTCTGAGACCCCTAACCTTACTTAAATGGTTTAACATTCTTAATTACCATAATTGAATTATTATAACCCTAATATAACCTTTTTATATGTTTTGGTATCATGTGACAAGATTAAGTTTCAAATTTGGTCCAATTTGGACACTGTTTGTGCAAGTTATGCAATTTTACGTACATTTGGGACTTTTATGTAATTTACCCAATTGAGAGGTTTTATTTGCAATTTGTCACTTGCATTATGATATTTTAATGTTATCTTATCATTCTTGATCTTTTTGAGCCATGAAATTCTCAACTGTACCTTGGTTTGGAGGTGTTTTCTCCAAGGGTATTTTAGGGTTTACCCTTTTATTAATGAATTACCTTTAGGAGCTATGAACCAATGGTTTATTTGTTTGGCTTGGAAATTCAAAACACGGTGCCTAACCAGGTCTTCATGAATGTTGGGGCAGATTCTTGTGTAGTTTCTTATATATCCTTAATAGTTTAAGGACATGGACACATGGGGTGCTACTTGTACACCTCATGCTTCTTCTCTACCTTATACTCCAAGCTTTATATATCTATCCTTAAGCTCCCAAATGAAACTTTTTCTCTCTACCACTTCCCTCCTACTAAGAGCATCAACTTTTCTCTATTTGTCCATGGAGTTACTGTCCAATGAAGAAGAAGTATGGATCTTCTTGGTAGAAGCATCTATGGTTACAATTTGCTTCCTTTAGGGTTTCTAAAACTCCTTCTTAGTGATCTTGAACTAAATAAGTAAGTATCCCCTTATTTCCTCCATTTATTTCTTTGTTCTTCTTCCTCCTACCTTTCTCCAGGTCAGAACCTTTTTGTTCCTTGGTAGAAGTTTCTCTAGAACTCAAGAATCTACCTTTCTTACTTCTTCTTCTAGGGTTTTACTTCTTTGTGGAGAAAAGTGCCTACTTGGCCGAGTTCAGATATGAAACTTGAGTTTTCTTGCCTTCTTTGATAACATTTCTTGTAGGTAGGAGTCTTTTATTCTCATTAGAGGTGAGTTTTATAACCCTCTTTACTTATATTGTTTACTATAAGCTTGTTAGCTCATCTTCTTGATTACAAATGGTGATTTAAGCATTAAGAAACTATGCTTGTTTGGGATTTCGATTTTTATGGTGTTTCCTATTTGTTTCCAGTGCTAGATGAACTTGTAATCATGTGCACGTTTTTCCTAATAAAGGAGAAGACTTACTTCAGGTTGGTATCACCAGTCCATATTAGGGTTTCTAAGTTGTTTTCTTCTATAAACACATGACCCAATGGTGTGGTCTTCATGACAACCGAAGGTGGAAACCAAGGGTGACAAATGATGGTGTGAACTTATAGTCACACCTTAGGTTAGTGTTAGCATCTCTTGGAATATTAATGAGCAATGTTTTGATTCTCTAATGATGCTATCAATCAATGATGACATTAGCTTAATATTCGATGGTGTTAAATGAATATAATGTTGATCCTATCAACCAATGGTGACCTCATATGTCACACCCAATGGAATATAAAGTCACCACAACTAATGTTGAGTCAAGGCTTTATATGTAGCTTCAATTAATCCCTAATCTAATAGTTTATTGGGTTAAATGATTCAAGGGTCAGACCTATACTCTAGATGATGGTTTTAAAATATGAAGCTGATCTAATGGTTAGGATCTAACACTTCTTCATCTAATAGTTTTGAATAATAGTCTTAATCCAAAGGTTGAGATTGGATGATTCAACGTCCAATGGTTTGAATTGAAACCTATAAAGATTACATGTGAGTTATAATAATCATAATTTGATGGTTTACCTCATGTGATCAATTTAAAGATCTTGATTGTTGACATCATGACTTGCTTAAAATATACAACTGATGATGGGTTTTAACCCCCTCAATCTATGGTGCTCCTTTTATGTAATTAAATAAGGTATTTTTAAAGTTTAATAGTTACTCTTTCTAGGTCATAACTCAATGGATTTATAAATGGTTTGTTAAAGTGTTTACTTATGTAAATAACCAATGATCTTACCTTTTCATCATCCCATTGTTCTGGATGATGTTGTGGTATGGTGATATGGGTTGAATGATGATGGAACCCTTGGATTTTGACTTTAATGAGGTAGTCTTACCTTTGCCCTCATATTAATTAAATGGAGAATGACCATATCAGATGATTATGGGTAACTATGATCAACCTTCCTTAGTGGAAAATACAACAACGGAGTCTTTCTTATTTTTGTGGAAGTTAGTAACTATAATCTGATGGTAACATCCTCAGTTATGCATGGATCCATACTTGAGAACAATTTGGAATGTCTTGACAATGTCGTTTCTTATGCATCCAAGATTTATATAGGAATTTATGGGTTATACTTTGTGAATGAATGTTGAACTATAATTTGAAGTAACCTTCCTTGCTAAACCTAACCCTAATGCAACTAGAGAATGGTGGTTAATCATGTTATCCTTTCTTGATTGATTAATATAATGATGGAATATCCTTCCTAATGTTTGATTAAACTCTGATGTGACTGGTGGTCAACATAGCTTCATATATTTGATTACTTATTCTAAACCTGTGCACTATAAGTGTGATGATGGCCAATCACACCTAGCTTCCTTATATGTTGATATAATAAAGGAATGCTCTTAATTGCTAAGATAATCCTACAATGTTATCCTATGAACATCTTTTAGTTCTTTAATGCAAATTATGTTGAGCCTGTTTATCACATGTGGTAATATTTGTTGATCCTTGTTATAAGGCATAGAAATATAATAATGAACTTGTAGGAAATTATATGATGGCCTTGATGACCTTAGGGCATGGTTGATCCCTGAATGAGGTTTAATTTGTTATATTGACAAGGTTTGATACCCTATAATATTTTGCTAAGGATTTATATCATGTAATTGTATGATGACAAGCTTCGTCTCATGAATGGTAAGTGAATAGTACCATGTGATGATGAGATAATGAACTATATGTCTCATACATTTTATATCTTCTAAACTTGTTATATAGCAATGTTTTCTAGAGATTAATTAGGCTTTATATGTCCACTTGTTTGAGGCAGCCTTAATTCACCCAATCGACAATAACTAATCAAGTGAAATTCCAATCATGTAGTGCCCTGTGTCGTAGAACCATCTTTAGTGTCAGAACTTGTTGGATCGTGAGACGAGTATTCCTAAGGGAAACTCTGAGCACATATTGTTGACTAAGAGGGGGTGACAAGTTGAGGGAATAACCTTATTATCCACAATTGTAGGTTATGGAGGATGATTGCGGTCATGCCTCGGATATTGTAAAATGTGAAGGGAAATAGTATAAATGTGGATGTCTCTTATATAACGACCATGACTGATCTAATTCTCTAGTTTCATGACCTATAACAAGGGCATACTAGTTGTTAATAGCTTTACTATATGTCATTATAGTGGCATCATCGACTGATATGTCATTGCCTTTTTACTTGTACTGTCAGAAGGGGTGAGATCTTAGGATACCAACACTCCTAGATCTTATACGGATTCAAATAAACTTTTGCAGGGGTCAGTTGGACTTTGAGTAGTATGACTCGAACTCCCCATGGCGTAATAAAAGATGTAATACAATCGTGTAGCAAATCTATTTAGGGTTATACACAATGCCTCACATTGGATGATAACCCTTATTTGCTTTCCATGTACAAAGATGATGTGTATTACAATAAGATATGATAGATATGCTTATGTTGTAGGCATACTCATGTTGTAAACATGCTTCTGTTTTTAGATATACTGACATTGATAGTTAAGATTATGCTTCTAGCTATGTTAGTACTGCTAGCCATGCCTATGTAATTAGAAATGCTTAAATTGCTAATCATTCTTATGTAGTTAGTTGTGTTATGATGTTAACTCTACTTATGATGTAGACTTGTCCACTTTATTAGACATGCCAATATTTATATCTACATTATGTTACTAGATATAATCATGATGTTAGAGAAGCTTATGCTACTAGATTGCTTGTATTGTTAGTAAGGCATATGATGATAGTTATATTAGTGATAATGATTGTTATTAGATGCAATCTTATGAAACTGAGTAGATATCTGATAGAAGAAATGAGGTGGTCTGAAACATGTATATACATTGATATTCATACTTGTTGCTAAGTTTATTTTCTTAATCTATTTAGCATACTTGAACTGTTCAATCTGTTCAATTGACTGTAAAATACTCCAATCGCTGAGTTATTTACATTTAATCTGATATAATCAATATGTATTAGAGAGAGTTATATCTCTCGCTGGGATCAGGTCTCACCTCGTGGGTCACCACATCTTTTAGGCGGTTGACAACAATGGCAACAAAACCATGGCAACAAGGAGAAACTGAGGTGATGAACCCTAGAGATGGTTGTTTAGTTGTCTAGTGTGTCCCAGAGTCATCCCTGTACTCTCAGATTCGGGCAAGAAATGTTTGTAAACCGTGTTTCAATCAAATTAGATTTTTCTTAGCATCTTATATGCTTGTTCAAGTGACAAATGTAAAAATGTTTCTTGTATTATTTTTATACACGGTGGCTAAGGCCATGGAACAATTGTAAGAGATTTTGAGCGTTATACGAAACATAGAAACTTCCTAGGCTTTTACGTAAATGTTTCTAAGAAATTGGGAAATGTTGAAATCGGTTTTAATTTACCTTGTTTGTTGGGTTTGTGTTTAATTGATGAGTAAACATATTTTGTGTTTTGAGTAATCTCATTTAGTGTAACATGTTCTAACAAGTTGGTATCAGAGCTTTAGGTTCACTGAGTCTATAGGGACACTAGGACTTAGGACTAGGATGATGTCTAACTTAGGAATATGACATAAAAACATGCTACATACTGCAAAATATCAGTACTTGGATGCCCTGGAGAGGTATTTAGGTATTGAAGAAAAGGTAAGTGTGGAACTCTTAGATTGATTTCTTTATGATTACTCTAATCAAGTAGTCATTTTGAAACAATCTAAAGAGCATAACAAATCAGAAATCATGGTGTTAAAACCTCAATCTTACTCTAAAGAAGATGAAAATTACATCATAACCTATCAAATTTGAATTTTTGGTAACTTTAAAGAGAAAGATACTTCACAATGAAACATAAATTTTAACACAAACAAGCTAAAGAGGATTTCTTGAAGCTATAATTGAAGAAGATAATGAAGTAAAAGACAAATAAGTTTGTGCTAATAAAGTGATTCAAGGTATGAAATTCACACAATATGGAGAGGAATACTATGATAAGTATAATTTGAGAAGATGAATGAGAACAATGGCAGATGAATAAAGTGGAACCTGAGTTAATATCAGACCAACCTATGTGTGTAAGAAGTGCTAATGTACAATCTTCATGACATATGAAAGAAATTAAGGGAGATGATCCTTGTATAATAAAGAAAACGTGGAATATGATGATCTATTCATTGATAAGTGGTTGAGAAACATGATAATGTGAAAGGATATATACCAGAATGAAGATCAGTTAATGAGAAAAGAGCAATAAGATATGATAATCTTATTAATTCCTATGCTAATGGCAAGAAACCCAACCTGTAAGAGGTCAAATGATACATAAAAAGTGTAACCTTCATTGGAAAAATAGAATTGGTTACCCTTTTGCTAGTGACCCCTAGACAATGTTGCTTTGATGGGGCAATGTGTTTCCCTTTATGTTCTTTCTTTATAAGGTGTAGCCTCCAACCAGATCTCATGCCACTTGGTACATGTGGATTTATTGTAATCACGTAATGGATATCTTGATATGATGTGTGATTGCCTTGGACAATAGTTCCAAAAATTTTATGTTTTGTAATGAGCATGCTTTTTGAGCCTTCCAAGAGTTAGGGGGATTACTTCCATATGTTTTTAGCTGCTTATGATGTTGATGAAGTGGATAAGACTAGGGTATGCATTTTTTATAGCACATGTAGTGGATACCAAGGTAATGAATCCTAGAATCCAGAGTGTATCAGTCATATATGAGTTAAAGATATCTATTAGAAGACCTATCTGGTGTTTCTTTCCAATATAGGGAGAGAGTTGATGTTGATCCTTCAAGTGTTGTTTGGGAAAAGAAGAGTTATCCTATAATGTTATGTATGATCTTCTGATGGTTGTGCAAGACCAATATCAAGGATAGATGGTTTTTTGATCAACAAACACGTGTTACCATGTTCCTTTAAAATAAACGTAGGATCATAATATCAATGGATAATAGTTAGAGTGGATGACATAAGTTAAATGACCATTGTGAGTTTTGGGTTATGTCATTTAGACTAACCAATGTATCAATAACATTGATAAATAAGAGGAACAGAGTGCCCAGGTCATGCCTCATAAGTTGTGACAAGCTTTGGATGATGACATCTCAAAGTATTTCAGATATTATCAGTAGCATGGTTAACTTCTTTGCTAAATCTTAAGAATGTTGAAGCAACTATACTTATGTGTGATAAGTTTAGCAAGAGTGAGTTGGGGGTTAACTAGTGTACCCTCTTAGAGTTATGGTACATCTGCTAAGTCGGTTGTGCGAGTCCTGGTAAGATGAAGACAATGTCATTGCCCTACTCCTAACAAGTTCAATCAGGATGTTATATATTATAATGGTTGTAGACAAGTGTATGATTCTTGAACTAGATAGATGGACAATCCATCATTGAGGTGATTGAATAATGTTCTAAGAACATATACCTTATAATTCTTGACAATTAGGAGATACCCACCTGATTGATTGAGTTGCTAATTACAACTATCATTAAAGGAGAATAGAGATGAAACCTTGTAAAGTTACATATGATAAGAGATGCATGATGTTCTATGTTTAGTAAGAGAAAGCAAGTATGCCCTCTGGTGTGGTACAACAAATAGTATAGTCTAGGATGACAATTGAGTCCCAAGTTGAAAGGTACTACAAGACTTGTACAGGTGGCACAATTATTCTTATCTTGAACCAAGGTGACACATGCAAGAGTTGAGGGAGAAGAATATGTCTTCTATGAGAATAATGTGACATCACCATGCTATGAAAGTAACCATGTGTAATATTGAGGATGACGTGCATGAGAAGTGTCCATCTATGTGTAACTTGGATATCAGGGGTGAAATCCCAGTTAGGGGTTTAGGGTTGTGAGACCCCTAAGCTTATTTTAATGGTTGCACATGCTTAATTATCATAATTGAATTATTATAACCCTAATATAACCTTTTTATGACAAGCTTAAGTTTCAAGTTCGGTCCAATTTGGACACTATTTGTGCAAGTTATGCAATTTTATGCACATATTTGAATTTTATGCAATTTACCCAATTAGGAGGTTTTCTTTGCAATTTGTCACTTGCATTATGGTACTTTAATGTTCTCTTATAATTCTTGAACTTGTTGAGAAATGGGGATCTCATTTGTACCTTGGTTTGGAGGTGTTTTCTTCAAAGGTATTTTAGGATTTACCCCTTTATGGATGAGCTACCTTTAGGAGCTATGGCCCAATGGTTAATTTGTTTTGCTTGGAAATTCAACAAGCGGTGCCTAAGCACATCTCCAGGAAAGGTGGGGCATCTTCTTGTGTGGTTTCTTGTATATCCTTAATAGTTTAAGACCATGGACACATGGGGAGCTACCTATACACCTCATGCTTCTTCTCTAACTTACTCTCCAAGATTTATATATCTATCCTTAAGCTCCCAAACAAAACTTTTTCTCTCTACCATTTCCCTCCTTCTAAGAGAATCATCCTTGCTATATTTGTCTGTGGAGATTCTATCCAAGGAAGAAGAAGGTTTGGATCTTCTTGGTAGAAGCATTTAGGGTTACAATTTTCTTCCTTTAGGGTTTCTAAATCCTCTTCTTGGTGATCTTAACCTAAACAAGTTATTTCCTCCATTTATTTCTTTTTTATTCTTCCTCCTACCTTTATCCATGTCTTAACCTTGTTGTTCCATGGTATAAGTTTCTCTAGAACGCAAGAATCTACCTTTCTTGCTTCTTCTTCTAGGGTTTTGCTTCTTTGTGGAGAAAAGTGCCTACTTGTCCGAGTTCAGATATGAAACTTGGGTTTTCTTGCCTTCTTTTCTCACATTTCTTTCTACTAGGATTCTTTTCTTCTCATAAGAGGAGATTTTTATAATACTCTTTGCTTATATTGTTTACTATAAGCTTGTTAGCTCATGTTCTTGCTTTAAAATGTTGATTTAAGCATTAAGAAGCTAAGCTTGTTTGGGATTTCGATTTTTATGGCATTTCATGTTTTGCTTCTAGTTCTAGATGAACTTGTAATCATGTGAACTTTCTTCCTAAGGAAGGATATGACTTAGTTCAGGTTGGTATCACCACCTATGGTGCTAAGCACCTATCAATCCATGGTCCATATTAGGGATTCTAGGTTGTTTTCTTCTCTAAACACATAACGTGATGGTGTCTTCATGACAACCACATGTGGTGACCAAGGGTGATGACCGATGGTGTGAAATGATAGTCACTCCTTAGGTTAGTGTTAGGCTCTCTTGGAATTTCAATGAGCAATGTTTTGATTCTCGAATGATGTTATCAATCAATGATGACATTAGCTTAATATCTGATGGTGTTAAATGAATATAGTTTTGATCCTATCAACCATTGGTGACATAAGATGTCACAGCCAATGGTAGATCATGTCACCACAACTAATGGTGAGTCAAGGCTTTAGATGTAGCTTCAATTAAGCCCTGAATGAATAGTTTATTGGGTTAAATGATTCAAGGGTTAGACCTATACTCCAAATGATGGTTTTAAAATATGAAGTTGATCCAATGGTTATGATCTAACACTTCTTCTTCTAATAGTTTTGAATAATGGTCTTAATCTAATGGTTGAGATTGGATGATTCAACAACCAATGGTTTGAATTTAAGCCTATAATTGTTACATGTGAGTTCTAATAATCGGAATTTGATGGTTCCCTCATGTGACTAATTTAAGGATCTTGATTGTTGACATCATGACTTGCTTAAAATATACAACTTATGATGGGATTTAACCCCAAAATCTATGTTTCCCCTTTTATGTTATGAAATAAGGTATGTTTAGAATTTAATTATGACTCTTTCTAGGTCACAACTCCATGGAATTACATATGGTTTATTCAAGTGTTTACTTATGTAAATGACCAATGATCTTACCTTTTCAACATCCAATGGTTATGATGTTGTGGTATGGTGATATGGGTTGAATGATGATGGAACCCATGGAGGTTTGCCTTTATTATGGTAGTCTTAACTTTTTCCCTCATATGAATAGAATGGATAATGATCACGTCATGTTGACATGTAACCCTAATTGGATATAGCTTGTTATACTTAATCCTAATGACTCAGATGATGATGAGTATTTATGATCATCCTTTCTTAGTGGAATAATACAATAATGGAGTATCTGTTATTTTTATGGAACGTTAGTATATTATAATCTGATGGTAACATCCTGTGTTATGCATGGATCCATACTTGAGGAAGGTATGGAATGTGTTGATGATGTTATTTCTTATGCATCCAAGATTTATATTGGGATTCTATGGGTTAAGGTTTGTGAATGAATGTCGAACTATAACTTTAAGTAACCTACCTTGCTAAACCTAACCCTAATGAAAGTAGAGAATGGTGGTTAATCATGTTATCCTTTCTTTATTGATTAATATAATGATGGAATATCCTTCCTAACGTTTGATTGAACTCTGATGTGTTGACTGGTGGTCATCATAGCTTCATGATCTTTTCTTTCTTATGGAAAACTTGTGGACTATAAGTGTGATGATGGACAATCATACCAATCTTCCTTATATGTTGATATAATAAAGGAATGCTCTTAATTACTAAGATAATCCTACAATTTTATCATGTGAACATCTTTTCGTTCTTTAATGCAAATTATGTTGAGCCTAATTATCACATGTATGGTGATGTTTGGCATAGAAAGATAATGATGAACTTGTAGGAAATGATATGATGGTCTTGATGACCATAGGTCATGGTTGAGCCCTGAATGAGGTGTAATCCTCATATATTGACAAGGGTTGATACCCTGTAATATTGTGATAAGGATTTATATCATGTGATAGTAAGATGACAAGTGTAGTCTCATGAATGGCAAGTGAATAGTACAATGTGATGATGAGATGAGGAACTATATGTATCATAAATTGTATATCTTCTAAATTTGTTATATAGCAATGTTTGCTAGAGATGAATTAGAGTTTGTATGTCCACTTGTTTGATGCAGCCTTAATTCACCAAATTGGCAATAACTAATTAAGTGAAATTCTATTCATGTCGTTCCCTATTCTGTAGAACTATCTTTAGTGTCATAACTTGCTGGATGGTGAAACGAGTATTCCTAAGGGAAACCCAGAGCACATAGTGTTGAGTATGCATGGGTGACAAGTCGAGGGCATATCCTTATCATCCACAATTGCAGGTTATGGAGAATGATTGCCGTCATGCCTCGTATATTTTGAAATTTGCAAGCCAACAGTATAACTACTGATGTCTCTTATAGAATGGCCATGCGTGATCCTGTTCTCTAGTGTCGTGACCTATACTAAGGGTAGACTAGTTGTTAGCAGCTTAATTATATGTCATTGTAGTGGCAGCATTGACTGATATGTCACTGCCTTTTTACTTGTACTAATAGAGGGGGTGAGATCTTATGATACTGGAACTCCTAGATCTAGTACATGGAGCATGGGAGAATCACTTGAATAGCTTGGACATAGACAAACCGACTGATAAAAAAAGACACAAAAGAAAATAAAGATAGACTTTGCATGACATGTGCACTCTTGAATTTGCTCTCCTTGGACTTGACATCTTTGACCTTCTTGACGTCTTTGGCTGAGCAAGTGGACTTGAGAAAGTTGGAGCTTTGACAGTGTTGGAACTTGCATCTAGAGTAGAAGAAGTATGAAAGAACATACAGATTGATCTGAGACTGGTTGAAGGGGTTTGTTGGAATTTGATTGGTACGACTCAAACTCCCCATGGCATAATAAACAGTGTAATACAGTTGTGTAGCATATCTATTTATGGTTATACACAATGCCTCACATTGGATGATAACCTTTGTTTGATTTCCCTATATTAAGATGATGTATAGTGCAATAAGAGATGATAGATATGCTTATGTTGTAGACATACTCGTGTTGTAAACATGCTTTTATTTTCAAATAAAATGACATTGATAGTTAAGATTATGCTCCTAGCTATGTTTAATACTGCTAGCCATGCCTATGTAATTAGAAATGCATAAACTGCTAATCATTCTTATGTAGTTAGTTGTGTTATGATGTTAACTCTACTTATGATGTAGACTTGTTCACTTTTTTAGACATGCCAATATTGATAGCTATGTTATGCTACTAGACATATTCATGATGCTAGAGAAGCTTATGCTACTAGATTGCTTGTGTTGTTAGTAAGGCATATGATGATAGTTAGATTAGTGATAACAATTGTTATTAGATGCAATCTTATGAAACCTAAGTAGATATCTGATAGAATAAATGAACTTATCTATTACTTGTATGTACATTAATATTCATATGTGTTGCTAAGCTTATTTGCTTAATCTATTTAGCATACTTGAACTTCTCAATCTACTCAATTGACTATTAAATACTCCAACCACTGAGTTATTTACTGTTTAATTTGATTTAATCAATATCTGTTGGAGAGAGTTATATCTCTCTCTAGGACTGGGTTTCACCTCATGGGTCACCACATCTTTCTAAGTGATCGACAACACCGACATCAAAACCATGGAAGCAAGGAGAAAACCATGTGATGAACACTAGAGATGGTTGTTTATTTGTCTAGTGTGTCCTAGAGTCGTCCCTGTACTCTCATGTCGGGGCAAGAAAATTTGTAAATTGTGTTTCAATCGAATCAGGTTTTTGTTAGCATGTTATATTCTTGTTCAAGTGTTAAATGTGGAAATGTTTCCTGTATAATATGTATATGTGGTGGCTGAGGCCATGGAACAATTGTAAGAGATTTTGAGTGTTATAAAAAACATAGCAACTTCTTGGGCTTTTATATAAATGTTTTTGAGAATTTAAGAAATGTTGAAATTGATTTTAATGTACCCTATTTGTTGGGTTTGTGTTTAATTGATTAGTAATCATTTTTTGTGTTTTGAGTAATCTTGTTTAGTGCAATGGGTTCTAATAATGTACGTGGATGATGAAAGACACCACAAATGATTGACTTCTACCTTCTGGTCACTACTCCCCCAGAGATGGAGACTCGTCACAAAATAAAACCCTAGAAGAAGGTGCTAAAAATCTAAAAAGGGTGGGAAAACATGAGTTTGAGACCATATCCCAATGAGAGATAAAGAATTTAATGAGTGATCATGGTGTAAAAGTTTTATTATATATGTTGAGTTAGGTAGTTAAATTTTAAAGAGAAACTTCTACAAAACATGTTGTAGTAGTAAAGACAATATACATTAAAGTATGTTATGTAACTACATGACCATTGTTACACACATATTTATTATTAAGACTTTGGTTGTTTAGAATACCTATCTAGACCACTAAGTAATGACTATGAAGTCCCTAGCCCAGATTTAGTGATCTAAGGATAATTCAACCTCATGAAGATCCTTCCAAGCCTCAATTAATGTGAGCATAAAAATTACTAGGATTCACCAAAGTCTTGATTAGTGTGAGTATATAAAAGTAGAATCTCATCCTCCTATGACCTAATTAAAACATCACACTCATCCTTAAAACTCAGGTCATGACACCTATCATATCACAATGACAATATATGCATATAATAATATAACACATCTTTCTCAATCACATTGACCAACTGCCACACAACAAAAGGAGATATAGATTCCATCTTAATCATGTAAATGAACTCAGGTTACCAAGGATAATACCTATTAAAATCTTGCTTTTTATTCTAAGATTCTCTTAGAATTAAGAAAAAATCTAATCTTAGTTTACAACTTTGTTAGTTTCCTTTAATGGTTTTCTGCTTATATTTCTTGAATATAGTTTAATATCCAATGCGGGATGTAAAAAATATGTTTTTGTTATATATTATAATTATATGTAAACGTGGTAAAATAATATTAATAAACCTTGCACATGCATATGTAAAAGTTTCTAGAGAAAAATGATTGGATTCATCAATATGAACGCTCATTCGGTCTATGGGTGGCTTTCGATTGACTAGAAGAGCCAAAGGAAATCCCCATTCGGATGAGGCTAAGAAGCAACTATCGGGTTGTTGTGATCAATGTGGGTGCATTAGGAAGGCCCCATCAACCAATATGAGACTGCATGTTGGCCATCAGTTTCAATGTAGGGTGATTGATTGGATTGCATTGGGCACTTCCAATAGGCTCCTTGTGTGGCCAAAATGCATCTACCTACTTCCATTTGTTAATGTAGGGAAGAAATTTATCAATGTGGCTAAGTATGCATATTCTTAGCACACATTGGACACCGCTTTGTGCAATGCTTCAATCATAGTTTAATGCAGCTACCACCTAGTGTCATTAGCCTAGACAATCACAATAATTCCATATCTCAACAAACACCTATTAGAACTTGACAATATTTTATTAGCAAGTTTTTAATGTATATAGAAAGCTATTCAAACCCTAAAATCCAAGATATTTGACTAAGAGGGTAACTTTTAGGTCAAAAAATTGAGAACATGGGGAAGAATGAGAGATTTGGCAATCCGTTCATGGATCCTTTAGGGTAAATGATGATTTATTGGTTTTTATTTATTATCTACATGTATTTGCAGGTGATATAATTTCCATGGGTCATTTCAAGCATGTATCCTCTCTTTAACCTCATTCCTTTGATCTAATAGGAAATTGTAAGAATAAGAGGTTATGAAGATGAAAAGAAAAGGTAACATTTGGAGTTTCTTTTACAAATGTGGGTATAGAAAGCTAAAATTTAATGTCCATATATGATATCATGATAGAAATGATCTAGCCCTAATTTTGCAAGAACCAAATAGAGAGATGAAGAATCATGCATACCCTATTTTCCCTATTTTTATGCTCATATCTTAGTAGGTCAAATTTTGCATTTTTTATGTCTAAATGAATAAAATAACTACAAAATTGACAGATTTGGATAACTTCATATTTAGAATACTTATGAGTGATTAATATGAAATTATAAGAAAGTAACATTTAGAGAAACATGTCTACTTTGTTTTTCCCCTAAGACTATATTGGCAGAATGTATGTAAGAAAATGTGGTTCATATGCTTAATTGTAGAAGCATTTCTAATGAGAATACCTTGCTCTTATATCCCTTTTTGGACCTATGGGGCCAGTATAGGGGGTTAATTGAGCTAAAATCACTTAAAGATAATTCATGAGACCTTCAAAATATTTCCTAAGATAAATATTTAAGAATTAAAAGCAATCTAGAGAGAGATTGAAGAATACACAAGCAAAGGATATATTTATAGTGGTTCCATATCGAAGCATGTAGATCAACTATGTAGAAAGGTCAGCCTCCAAGATTTTCAACAATGAGACACTCCCTATATTTCATTAGAAGACTTCCACCAAGGGACCACCTTTTCCAAGGTAAAACTAAACTATATTTCAATTTCTGGGCAAGGGATCTGACTTACCTATCCTTATCGAAGGTTTTTCAGCCCTTAATAAATGACTTACCCACTCTTAGCCAATATCTTTAACTAGTGACTTTAACTTCACCTTAATCAAGGAGAATTTTTGTCCTCCAAGGAATGTATTCTCTTTCTTTAGGCCACTAAGATACAAATCCTATTTTCCAAGAGATTGTTGCTACACGAAGGGGTGCCTTCCTTGGATATGGGTTGCCTACCCTTCTTCCTCTATTAGACAAGAAAGAGAATCACAATTTTAGTATAGAAGTGATCCTCACAACTTGTAGAAGGTAGGGCTATCTCTCTTACAAATAACATTCTCACTATAACAGATGTAGTAAGTGTTGGTATGTATGCCCAGAGAGCCAAACATATGATGATTATAATGGCATATCTTATAAACATGTTGATTAATAATAAAGGCAATATTCCATTTATTTTGTTTTATTTAGTTAGAGATAATGTTGTTACGTAATAAATATCTAAAGAAGTTTGTTACTCAATGACATATGTCTTCATGTTGAGGACCTAAACAATGAGATCATACGAATGTTAAGAGTATATAAATTCTTGTTATGTCCCTAGTTGGTTGTTATTGTTTAAGGTGATAGACATCAATCACACATAAGACTAGAGTGTGTGTTGGTTGATGACAAGACTCATTAGTCATGATATATGATGTCAAACCAAACACATAGGTACTTGTTAGAGAACAATCTATCAGACAGACCAAACATGAGAGTGATGCATGGAAACAATGGAATGGTAGTCAGAATCAACTCTCATAGTGATGGTTCTTTGACATAAAATCACTACAGTCATCACATGTTGTTCGATGAACTTTGGCATCATCCCATGCAACCTTGAATAAGGGTTACCAAAAAGGTGATGCTCGTATACATTGTGACACATGGCTAATGATTGTGAGTGATGTAGATGGGATTTGTCCCTCCTTCGGTAGTATGATATCCTGGGGACTTGATAAGCAAGGCTAAGAAATGCATGACCATGCTTGTGTGAGTCAATATGTGATATTGAGCTCACATATATCTCAAATAGTTTGCTCTAGTTCAAGGAACATGGTTTGAACATTGAAGACAATGATGATTCCATGCCCCGAGTTCAATCTAGATATCAATGACAAATGAACTATATGATCACTATAACACTAATCATAGATTATAGGTTGAAGTTGTTCTCCAAGTTTCTGATTACTAGGATAGAAATGATGTCTTCCTAGATGTCACTCATTGCATTGTCATAAATTATTTATGAACATTCATTGCCAATGTAACTTAGAACCTATAGGGTCACACACATAGGATATACCTAGAATAGGATTTTATTAATATATATGGTTTAAAATTGAGAACTAAAATGTTAGGTATTCAATTAAACAAGATTGTCAATCAATGCTCTATAATGACTGGTTCAACAAGTGAACTGATCGGCTCAGATGTCTAAACTGACCAGTTTAGGTTATGAACCGACCATTTGGTTGAGAAATGAGATTGGATCAAGGATTGATGTTGATGTCATGTTTTTCATTAATCAAATATTAAAATCCAATAAAATTGTGAATGAGATGTAGTGAACCAGTCTATTCAAGGTTTGCACCGATCAACTCAGATGTGAACTGATAGGTTCAGTAGTGAACTAACCAATTCATGGTTCGTAGGTTCTAGAAAATGCATTAAATTCCATCTCTTTGACTCTTGATTGATCTGGAAATCCTAACCCTAACCCTCTTATAAATAGAGGAGTAGTTGAGGCTTTATAAAGACACAACAATATGATCTAACAATTGTTGTCTTCAAATATTTGTGGTAACGTGAGAACCTGAGCAAGTCCAACCTATCAAAGGGAGGGACAAAAAGGGAGAGATAACAAGGCAGAGCAAGTCAATGCTAGCATGTTGACTAGAAGGGACAACTCCTTGTTCATTCTAAAAGAACGACAAGTTTTCCTAGTGGTCCACATGGACTACTATAGAGGCGAGTAGGCCTTTATCACCCGCAAGGAGGACACAGTCAACTTCCGTCCATAGTGATCAAGCAGGAGACCGATGTCGACAACCGTACAAGTGCAACTTGAATAAAGAAGCATGTAGGAATAGAGGATAAGTCACTGGACTTGCTCTAAGACCAGGTATATGCCATGCAACCATCATTCCTAGTTCATATTTGTTGACACGATCTACCGATTAAGGTAAATATGGCAGTAAAATTTTTGTCTACACTATCGTATCTAATGTCATATTTCCCTATAGTGGTATCATACCCAAGTCAAATTACTATCTTTTGATATTTACTCAATATGATCATATTTTTAGTTTTATCATTTATTTATTACATGTGATGTGAATATTTAAATGATTAATGTGCATATCTAATTAATACCACATACAATCCATATATATATGATATATATATATGTAATTCATACTCATCTTCCTAAAATTGGTTTTGTTGGTGGATGTTAGTATGGTTATGGACAATAACTATAAATCTTTGCACTTGGTTGGATGGTTGTTATTCCTATTTATGTCTCAGTTTGCATATCAAGCCTCTCTCTCTTTTTCCATATGTAAATGTATTAATTATTTCCTTCCTATGCTCCCTTCAAATGTAACTCAAGGTTTCCTTACTGTGATGTAATATATTAAATAGGATTAAGATTGTTCTTTTCCTATTATGGCAAAGAATGTGTTCTGCACCAGACAAAGCGACTGACTCAGAAATTGAATCAATTGACTAGAGGATCGAGGAGGCATGACAATAGGAGGAGCCCATTGATCGGCCTGTGGGCCCAACTGATCGCCTGGAGGAGTCCAAATGTTGCTTGGAACGGAGACCATACGACCAATCCATGAGATCAACTGAACGACTAAGAGGCCAAGCGACCAGTTCAAGAGTTGAATCAATTGACCCAGACTGGTTCCAACACAAATATTCATCAACAATAGGTTGATACATATGATTTGAATCTTAGGTGGTACTAATTCCTTGTGAATCCAAGGTTAGTATGTCCATAACCAGTGCTCACATTTTACAATTTCATGTTTCATTTATGTATATAGTATGTATATGATACACATTAGTATGTGGTGATTGGATATGTATATATATTTATATATATATATATAATTCCTCAATCAAATATTAAGTCTTATATGCTTTGGATAAGAAACAAACATGAAAATCTTGACCTACTAAGTGTGGGCACGCCAAGTATGGTGCATTGTCCATATCATGGAAGTGTGATGATATTTATATGGGCCTGCCAAGAAGGGTGTATTATTATAGTGTTGGATTTTGAGTCAGACTTAACTAGGTGACCTTAATAAGATTAAGTGCCTAGAAGCATGCAGATGACTATGGCAAATAGTTTTGCATACCATCTATCCAAGATTTGCATAAGATGCAATTGGAAAAAGTTGCCTACCTTAATAATTGGTTATGGTTGCTGGCATTAGCAGGGTAATAACTCAATTGCTTTGGGTCTTGGATCACTAGAAGGTTATACGCTGCAATCTTCTGAATTGATATGTGAAGGAAATCAACTAGAACAAAATTGTGGGAGTGATAATTAATTATAGGCCTCATTAAACATTATAAAATTTTATTTTAATCAAATAAAATCAAAAGTATTTTGACAAATTGCAAATTTTACTTATATAAACAAATTACAAACAAATCATCACTATGATCGGTCCTTAAGAAGGACAAACTTAACGGGACAAACTTTCATGAGTGATTTTGGACTTTGAGAAGGGTTCTCAATGATGAGCATAACATCTATGTGCTAGATACCCCAGTGCCAGAAGAACCTGCCCCTGATGCTGCTAGGGTTGAGGTGGATGCTTACTGGAAGCATGTCAATGATGCCTTATACATCAATCACCTTATGCTATGTTGTTTGAACTATGAGTTGTATGACCAGGATGATGACATGGGTATTCTTGAGATGATAACACATCTTAAGAACCTGAATCATAATCATGCAAAGCAAGAAAGGTTCAATGTCTCAAAGGTTCTTTTTGAGTGCAAGGTGACATGTGGAGATCTAGTAGAGACCCATGTTCTCAATATGATTGGGCATGTGGAACATCTAGATAGACTAGAATTCCCTTTGATCTAAGAGTAGGACACGAATATGGATTCTACAATTGTTTCCTAAATCATATAGCCAATTTATCGAGTGTTTTTACTTGAATAACTTGGCCAAATCACTACCAGATTTGCTTTGCATGCTGATAAATTCCGAAGCACAAACAAATAGGGACAAAACCATTTTGGTGATCAAGGGTAAAGAGTCCTAGAATGAAAGAAAGGCCAAGAATAGTTATGAGGCTAAGATGAAGGTCAAGTCTTCCGAACTCAAGATAATGAGAAAGAAAAGTGTAAGAGGAGTTTGGTCTTTGCACTTAAAGGGATTCAGGAAGATGAAATAGGGGAAATACATCTCCACTTCAATTTTATATTTTATTGAGATAAATGTGTCTACTTCTTCATCTTGGGTAGTGGATACTAGATGTGGGTCCCACATATGTTCAATTGTGCATGATCTGAAAAGAAGTTTGCTTTTATGAAAGGGTGAGGTCGAACTGTGTGTTGCAAATGGAGTAAGAGTTCCTACCACTATAGTTAGAACCTATAATTTATCACTGTCCATGGGGCTTGTAATAGAGTTAAAGAACTATTATTTTGTACCTCTCATAAATATAAACATTATCTATGTATCTTGTATGGACAAGGATGGATATGAATTTCATATAAAGAATGGTCAATGTTCTATTTCAAAAGATGAGATCTTTTATGGCAGTGTCCCAATGTCGTATGGTCTTTATTTGTTGGATCTAAAGACAAATTTTTATAACATAAATGATAAAAGATAAAAATTTGATAACTAAAACAAAACATATATTTGGAATTTTTGTCTAGGGCACATCAATGAGAAACACACTTCCAGACTCCATAAAGATGGATATCTAGACTCTTTTGATTTTGGATCAGTAGAGACATTTGAGTCCTGATTGTTGGGAAAGATGACAAGAACTCCCTTCACTAGTAACCGTGAGAGGGCTAGTGATCTATTATAACTGATACATACTAATGTGTATGGCCGTTTAAGAACAAATGCTAGAGGTGGTTATCAATACTTCATTACCTTCACTGATTACTTCAATAGGTATGGTTATGTTTACTTGATGAAACATAAGTAAAAAACTCTTGAAAAGTTCACAAAATTTATGAGTGAAGTATATAACCAACTTGGTTAAAGTATAAAGGCACTTTGTTCTGATCGAGGTGGAGAATACTTAAGCCAAGAGTTTGAGGACCTTCTACGAGACTGTGGTATCATATCACAATGGACTCCACCTAGAACACCATAGCACAATGGTGTATTAGAAAGAAGGAATCGTGCATTACTAGATATGGTACAACCAATGATGAGTTTTTCTGATCTTCTAACTACCTTCTGAGGTTATGCTCTACAAATAGTGTTTACACTAAACTATGTACCATCTAAATCAGTCAAAAAGAAACTGTATGCCCCTGTTTGGGAATAGACTGGGATTTCGTAGTCTGGACTGGATTAGACGGGGTTAGTCAGGATTCAGTCTGATTCTATTTGGCAACCCAGTTTGATTTTGTTTGGCAACAAGTATGATTCTAGTCAGCTGGTCTGAGTTGAGTCTGATTGCAGTCTGATTCTATTTGGCTACTAGGCTGGATTCAGTCTGCTTTTGTTTGGCAACGTAGTCAGTATCTGCTGATTCTGTCCTGATGTTGTAGAATTGTTTTAACAAGAGTAAGGAATGTGTAGTTGTGCTGCCGCTTAAGCAGAAGTTGGCCGAAGTGTATTATATACTAAATAACAAATAAATAATATATAAAATGCAAAATTTATGCATTTAAATTAAATAGTATCAAACGTGCGTAGCATGTCTGTAGCAGAACTTAATACCACATAAAAAAAATAGATAATATTTTTATTGGTTCCCAAGCAAATACATATGTAACATACAAACTGAAAGGAGAGGTCTACCCTGGACCTAGACAAAGACACAGCTACACAATCTAAGATGGTGAGCAAGCATCCAACTTCATGCCTCACCGTACTCGTCGGCCAACTTCATGGCCTCATCGTACTCGTCCCATGACACAGGACAAGCTTCGTTCAACAATTGATTTGTTTCCTATTTGCTGGCATCTTTTGGCAACTCGAACAACAATGGCAGATGGTGAATAGGATGAGTAACACCCTTGGCTTGTTCGTGTCTCCCATTTGAGCCCTCATCGCGTGTAGGATCGCAACATTTTTTCTTACAAATAAGATTTTCTTCTACATATTTTTTAATCTTCGACGGAGACATCAATAATTTTTCAAACTTTTTCCTTGCCTTTGACCGTGACCGCGATGATGACATCTACTATAGTTAATAAATAAATATAAGTATTAGCAAATATCAATAATAGTAAGACAACTGTGACAATATTGAATACAAATAAATGCTCCAAACAAACATAGCTACAAACAAGTAAGAACGTGATGTATGCCTTCAATACATAACAATAAAGCTCCAAACAAACTTAGCTACATACAAATAAATGTTGCGAAGTAAACACAAACAACTACAAAGTCATCAAAATATATTACAAGTTCATGTGTTACTTTCGCCGTCTAACGTGGTTGTTTGATTCACTCATCGGTGTTAATAAGGTATTCAACAACCCCAGGTGGGTAAATGCGATGAGTCATCATGAAGTTGTGTTGCACGGATAATGGCAGGGGAGGCAATAAATCTCCCAAAATAAAAAAATTGTCTCTTATGAACTCTCTCCTTATGTGTTGCCATCTCATCTGCAACTCAGTCAAAGATATGTAAGGCCCCCCAGTTATGTTTCGAAAGTCACGCCATGCCTCCATCCAAGCCTGTATAGTATATACTCCATTAACACATCTCCCCAACTCATATTGGTTTCTCATCATACCTCTGAGAACCATATCAAGCTCCGTACACCACATAAAAGAAGGCGTCCTTGGAGGCCCAGCCATATTACAGATTCTGTAAGTAATATATTTTGGATGTAAGGGTGTATCACACAATTAAGGGAATATAAAATGTATATTCAGTGCTAACTAACATTCAGCAACATCATGATGAAAAAACATACACCCTCCATAAAACATACCCCAACATTATGATAAATAAAAAAAATCTGTTAATGTCGGATGAATTCAGAAAGATTTAATGTTAAAAACATCAAATGGTGGACAATGTAAATCGATACACCAAACTAAATGTAGCTCTCTGCCATTAAACATTATGGCGTCACCGTGGGTGAAGGAATGTCCAAAAGAAGACTACAATCTTCCTCCAGACTGGCAACGTAGCGTTCTAGAACCTCATGCTCATACTTTTTTTGGGTGTATATATCATCGTAGTTGTGATGAATTTCAACAAAGTCCTTCATGTTCATTGCTTGGACCCACAGTGACTTGCACTCGACAGTTAGTAACATAATCTCATCTTTCAAAGAATCAATTATTGGGGGAGATCGACTGCCCAACGGAAGTATTTGCACCGATCTTTTCCCTATAATATATTATCCAGTTTAATGAATGACAAAGAATGTGCAGCATACACAACGACAACCTATTATGTATGTATTTACTAGTGCACCTCACGAGAAGGACATATGTAATACATTTCGCCCGACCTTTCACTCAGAATGCCAAAATCATACAACCATGCATTCTCTATGTTAAGCTGCAGGGCTGCATCTAACCCACAATCACACCTTAGAATTTCAGATGGATTCATTGACATCTAAAACATGATTGAGGATTAGTAAAAATATTGTCAGATTCTGAACATAGATTTCAAATACAAATTTCTGAACATAAAACAGGCCTAACTGCTTGTTCTACATCTATGATGTATTATATCCATCCTCGTTTGAAGAGTCATTATTTCTCGTGATGTGAAGTCGTTGGCGAAGATATTGGCACCTCTCCCGTAGAGTGGAAATATCTTGTTCGAGCCTATCGGTGTCTGTTCTTGTCGAACTGACAAAGTCACATTGTTCATACCATAGCTTGCGTTTGTTGCGTGCATATGCAAGTTGTGTTAGCATAGCATCCCTAACTGCAGTAAGTGTGGCAACTGTGGGTGGTACACGTTGCGCGGGCAATCTCATCTGACATCTGTTCGAAACAAGACCCCTACCACATGTAAAATACGGTCTGTGGGGGTTGTTATTTTTAAAACGTCCATTTTCTGCGTCCGCGTCATCCATATACACACGTACAGTGCATTGAAGTCTGCATGTATAGCAAGGCATTCCATTATCCATTTCAAGGCAACCTACCGAATCATTATGTCATGTATATTATTAGGATCCAGTAAAAAGTTCGTAAAATAAACAACTCTAAATGCTACAAAGTTATGTGGTGGATGATTTATCAAATAATGTCAAAGACTATGACACATACAATTGTACGTCAATGTGCATCCCATAGTAAATTAGAAATGGATTCACGTAAACGATCGCCCTCCCTTGAATCGGCCTGAGTTGTTTGTTGGAGGGAACTCAGGTCAACCCCAACAGGGGGAACGACAGATGTTGAAATGTCATCTAGGAGTTCGTCCATTATACTGTCGCCATCATGTTGGCGGCGTATGAAATTGTGGAGGATACAACAAGCCATTACAAAGCGACACTGTGAATGTATGGGATATGTTGCCCCCTTTTTAAGGTAGGCAAACCGCCGCTTCAGCACCCCAAATGCTCTTTCTACAACATTATGTAATTGTGTGTGACGGTGGTTGAACATCTCCTTCTTGCTGGTGTAGGCATGTCTGTTTCCTTAGTACTCAAAAATATGGTAAGCTGTGTTGCGATACGGTGTAAGGAATTGTCGAGTGTTGGCATACCCTGCATCAACTAGGTAAAACTTTTCCGGTGGAACTTTAAACCCGCCCGTGGTCGTCGCTGACTGTAGGACCCGTTGGTCAGCAGCCGATCCCTCCCACCCAGTTAGCACATATGTAAACTCCATGGAGAAGTCAACTACAGCCAAGACATTAAGAGACACATTCCCTTTTCTGTCTCGGTAGCAATTATGCTTGTCTCGTTTAACAAAGACTGGGATGTGTGTTCCGTCAATTGCCCCGATGGCATTCTATAACACCAAAATAGTTTGTACACATACTAAATATTTGCAAATGATTAAAGATTGTAGGGGCTAACTATTACCTTGAAGTACGGGTAGAACATTGGGGTCTCCAATATACGAGAATGTGTTGTCGTGCATGTCGTTGTAGTTTTCATGACAATGTAGTCATTCGACAACGAACACACAATGTCCAAGACTTCGTTGAACTTTCTACTGATGGTCTCACCAGAGTGAATGTAGTCCTCAACCAAAGAACGATTTGTATGTCCATGGCCAACCATTTGTAGGAAGTAGCATACAGCCTCAACTGAACTGACGCCTCTAGTACTTCGTAACAAGGCCTGACACTCAAGCTTGTCCACAAGGGCAATATAGAATGTGGTCTCATTCGATATAGGTCATAAGCCCTTTGTTCATGACCATTTAAAATTTCTAAGACCTTCTGGTGGCCACTCCTAATGCTAACTTACCTAGTTATTGTAGGTGGTATGTCGGAAATGTCGTCGATGATGGATTTTGCTATGGACTCAACTATTGTATCAGCAATGTGATTAGCTGGACCAGACAATGTATGTAGAATGTGCGTGAGGAGGTCAGGTGTTTCTGTTTTGTCAGTGGTTGACATGATGCCTACAAGTGGAAGCATAGCAAGGTTGTCATGGAAACGATAAGGAAACTAACTACTCCACAATCATATGTAACCGTGGACATGTAAAATAATGTCTTGTAGGATACATAGCGAATTAGATTGAATGCAAAATAAAAGCATGGCAGTGAAATAAAATAGTACAACAATTAATCAATTTAGTTTGTGCGGTAAAATAATGTCTGGACGGGAATAAAAATATTACAACAATTCAGCAAATTAGATTATGCCGAAAGAAAATATTTGGATGAGAAATAGATTATTACAACAATGAAAGAACTTTCTACTGATTTGCTGAGTTAAATGTCTGGTCGTTAATGCTTGATGATCCGGAAGGGCCAACATCATTGGACGAAGGAAAAAATGTACGGTGAGATGACATAAACGACGATGGCATACTTGGTCTGTTTCTGAAGTTGGGTGTTGGGGATTGCGGGAAAAATGCATGGTGAGATGGCATAAATGAGTATGGCATTGAAGGTGTTGGTGTTGCATTGGCAACTTGGGACCTTTCTCAAAGGTCTTGCAACCATATGGTTATCTTTTGAGGTGTGCCTATAAGGCTGAGGTAGATGGTGCAGTTTGTTGAGTCCTTGATGGCGTTCACAAGTGTTGTAAACACAGTAGTGGGGGCATTTGGGTAAGTGTCATGGAAATGTTGTAAGATGGTTGTAAACTCTTTCTTTTCAAAGGCTCTAGTTGCCACACCATTGCCTAACTCGTGAACCTTTACATAAACCTGTGTGAATTTAGATAACACTTCATTTGAAAAACCACATCAGTCTTGAGCCATTGATGGCCGCTTCTTGCGCCTAACGACAGGAGGCCTCCCGCCAACACTTGGTGTATCTGTTCCGCCTCCTCCGGTATCTCCCTCACTTTGCATCCCATATGCAGCCATATTAGCTTCCCTTGATTGGCTTCCAGTGTTCATGGGTGTCTCTGAGCCATCTAAGTCGACAGTGACATCATCCTCGGAGGCAACGACAGAAGGGATTTGTGTGTCCATTGAAGACATTGCATGATGTTCTCTAGCAATGTTTCTCCCCGCCATCATCTCGATGTCATGGTAGTGGGGAAATGGCTTGTTAAGCAACCTAGCAAGGTCCTTGTTTGCCTAAGTATACAAAAAAATTGTATTAGGAAATTAAAGTGTAAATATAGGACATTACTTTTTTTTATTAAGGGACTGGTTATTGGATATACCACAAGGCTCTCCCTCCATTCAGGGCTGTCGGGCAGCATGGGCTTATGCCTAGTGTCATCACATTCAACGCCTCTCTTATTCGTCACAAGCTTCAAAGCGGCATAGTCCCTCCTCAAGTTCTTCCACTGAGTTTTGAGCTGGTCTATATTGTAGGCCATCTTTCCCATCCTATTTTGCATTTCCACAGTTGCCTCCCTCCAAGCCTCCCTAGTGAAATGACCATCGACACACCTGCCTAGGTCATATTGTCTATGCAATGCTGATACTAGAGCGACATCAGACTCTCTTGCCCAAACAACACGAAACTTGGGGTCAGTGGAAGACATACCCCCGCAGGTGCTGCAATATATTATGATACACAAATCATTATATCTTTTATCTTTTCAGAGAAAGTATTTACTTACATACTTCTGTCTAAATTTCAATTACACTATGAAATTACCTTGTGCATCAGTTGCATATATTTTCTCTATATATAGTAAAATCAATGTATGCATGTGAATATAAGTATAGTAGAAACAATAGAAAAGTAGTGACAACACACTATTTTCAGCACATGTGGTACATTTTACAATAAACAGACGAGTTCCCACTCAGTATATTTACTACAGTGGAATTTGATTCATGCCATCTGATTCATCTCAAATTGTACATGTTAGCTATATTTAAAGATGTGTTTTGTTTGGTGATAAGATCTCTGTCTTACATTACTTGCTATGCCAACGATGTGTTTTGTTTGCTGATGTGATGGATGAGCTACAATTACACCAAAATTACTCTATACACCATCTATTACTCTGTTGGTGTGTCCTGGAAGTATTATGTAACTAAACTTACTCTATACACCAAAATTGATTCCATTTTTTATAGACCTAGGTATTCTGTAATAGAATCATTGCTAAATTGCACATGTCTGTATAAAATTGTTCTATTTGAGTGTAATGTACAGGTTTAGTGAATGGAAAGTCAACAACAAACCATGATAGGATAATCCAAGCATATTTGTTTGATGACTTTCAAGAAAAAGAAATATTATCATATCATTTCAATGTTATAAATCATGACACATGGTAGGTATACCAAGAATACTACAAGTAATGTATAGGTTTTTACAGAGCTAGTTATTATGTAACAGAAACATTGCTACATTGCACATGTATCTAAAAAAGTTGTTCTATTTCAACAACCCATGACAGGACAATCCAAACATAATTGTTTGATGAGTTTCAAGCAAAAGAACTATTATCATGGCATTTAAAAGTTATATTAATCTACAGGTAGAAAGAGTATGGTTATATATTAATATCACAAATGTAAAGAGATTTTAACTGCAAGTTGTTGAAATAGAGGAAGTTGGGTCACTGAAAACATTCCTATATTAATATCATTTGTAATCTCAACAAATGTACTTATATAACATATTTACAAATAATCCTCATACAATTGTGTTAATGAGAGGTTTAAAATTACTTTTGAGCCCTACAAAGAATATATTAATCAAAATTGTGCAACATACACTATTGTGTGGATATATCCTTTGGTACCTATATCTTTCACATATATCATTAATACCTATGGTCTTAGTTTGAATTACGAAGTTGGGCCATGTAATGCCCTATTTTTTTTACTGTTGTTGTTCAATAAACTAGGGTTACGATGGATGTTGGGATTTGGCACTATGAGCTGAAGATGAATGGCGGGGATACAGGGAGGTAGAATCAGTTGGTTCAGAAATCAACCAAAAAGACACAATAATTAATGGTTGTGTGATGTTTTTTGTTCATATAGATAGACTTCTATAAAAATATCATATGCATGTAATTCAAAGAACCTCATAATATATTTTTTGAAGAACTAAAAATCATATATATTTTTATGAAATAAACTTCAGCATGTGTAGGCAGTTTAAGTAATCATTCATCTCAAGAGATGAAGCATTTATTAGTTCCAATAAAAAAGGATCAATAAATAATTTTCTTTCCTTTACAATTAATTTCAAAAGATAGGCAAGATGAATATTTAGGCATGTATAGTTTATTTTATGTTATAATGATATGAGAAAAATTGTGTTATATAAAATTCAGGTGAAACATCCATAAATAATAATGTAAAAAATACCAGTAACAAATGAGAGAGATAGTTTCACACTAAAATATCTTTTATAATACTGTAAGAGATAATCAAATGAGAATCATTTTCAAATATATGCCTCATATTGGGAACTTGCATGGTTATAGTCAATATAATGGCCGAAACATAATGATACAGATGCAAAACTCATATACTATCACATAAAAGTATATGGTCAAGCCCTAGGTCCAAATCAAGTCAACAAAACACATATAAACATATATATATATATATATAACTATATTTTTTCCAATAAACATGCAATCCCAGAAATCAGCTTTTTTTGTAGTTGTTGTTCCATAAACTAGGGTATGCAGTGACTTTTAAATGTAAGTACAAGTTCTGATGTATTTTATAATGGAGTGTCATACAACTACTTGGATGAATAAGATTGATGAAACTTGTTCAATAGTGGTTATTATTGGGATATTAAGGAGGTTCCACAACATTGACGAGCTTATTTACCTTCGTTGTGATGAAATACATAAGATAATAAATGCCACCAGATTGGTGTTCTTCTCATTCATCCTTTCCTCCATATTCTCATGTTGATATCCCATGGGAAGTATTTTATTGGTTTACAATGTCATCATTTCAGTAAGTATCGACTCCATGGGAAGTATTTTATTGGTTTACAATGTCAACAAAATACACTGACAATATCAAAGTAATGAAGTCCAGTTGGAGTTTAGGAACTAATTAGCATTAGTTACCCCAATATACTTGAGAATGTTAAACTAAACCAGGCATGGAAACTGAAGAACAGACATCATTAATGAAACTTTTGAAACATCTATTTAAGAAACAATGATGGGACAAGAGAATAGTTCATATCTCTATAAAATAATTTGAAACATATGTTTAAGAGCTAACTATTACTAACTTATACCATGATCATCGAAGAGCCTAACCATATGTTAGACTGTAGCGAAGAAGATGAAGCTCAACCTTTGCATAATGATTCAGTAAAAAAAATGAAGTTAGTATTCATCATCACCAACCTATTCAGAAGTGGTCGACAATGAGCAGCAACTACAGAATCGACGGGATGAGCAACACCACCGGAGAACCAGGGATGACCACCACCTTCGGAATACCAGGGACGACAACCAGCTTCGGAGAATAAGTGCTCCAAGATGCGTAGGTGGATGTGAAGAACCTAGATGCACAAGGCGATGAATATGAAGGAACACGAACACTGCTTGCCCTTGCTAGGGTTTGTCCTATGCGTCGACAAGATGGGACGATGACTACTCAAGCTGAGTCAGGTGGACGGTGTAGATATTCGATGGTCAGAAGGACAGGGCACGCGTACCTTGCCTTTCCAGGATGTAGCCGCCCTAGTAGACCGGCGGTCGCAGATGGCCGCATTGAATCACCAGGCGATGGATGCTCCGCCCGACGACTGCTGCCCTCCATCCATGAGCTGCTCAAGGTAGCATACCTCACTTTAACTCACAGAGCAACAGTGAGCCGGTAGCAGGTAGAGGGAGAGGGGAGACTGTAGCAAAGGAGAGGGACGAGAGCGAGAGGGCCGAGAGGGAGAGGGAGGGGCGCGAGTGAGAGGGAGGGGAGCGAGGGAGTCTAGGTCGAGGGGGTGTCGGGGGCGCTAACCCGGACTGGGATTTGCAATCCCACCTCTACCGGGATTGGGTTAGTCTAGATTATGGGATTCTATTATCCCAAAATGGGGGTCGAATGGGGTTGCGAACCAAACAACATTTTTGCCCAAACCGGACCGAGTTACGCCGACCTGGCGCTAGACGACAGAGTGTAATCTGGATCGCATCCATTCCCAAACAGGGGCTAGAAGATTGGTACGAGAAGCATCCCAATGTGTCTTTTATGATGATTTGGGGATGTGAATCTTATGTGAAAAAGCAGTTTCCCGAAAAAGCTTGGACCCAATTTGGATAAATGTTATTTTGTTGGATATCCTTGGGAAACCAAGGGGCGTTACTTTTATACTCCATATGACAACAAAGTATTTGTTGTTGAGGATGTTGTATTCCTAGAAAAGGAATTCATTTCCAACAATATCAATAAGATGAAAGTAGAATTCAAAGAGGTACAAGACCAACAAGAAAGAATTGAACCTGTAGAGGTACAAGAGGAACAAAGAGTCACAAACCATTGTGGAATCTTAAATTCCTCAAGTTATACAGTAACCTTGCACATTTAGTATGACTTGTCCTAATCTAGAAAGATTTGGTTATCTTGTGAATCATGAAGGTGATGAGTCGGTCATTGATAATGAGCCAACTACCTACCTAGAAGTTGTTCATGGATGATAATTTGATAAATGTCTTGAGGCCATGACATATAAGATGGAATCCATGTACACCAACAAGGTATGAACCTTGGTGGATCCATCTGAAGGGTTAAACCCCATAGGGTGCAAGTAGGTCTGCAAGAAGAAGAATGACATGGATGGTAATGTAAAAACTTATAAAAGGACAATTGGTTGCAAAGAGTTTCAGATAAAGTTCAAGGTGTCAACTATGAAGAAACCTTTTCTCCATGTTCCATAATTAAGTCCATTAAGATCATGCTTGCTATTTCAACTTATCATGATTATGAGATTTGGCAGATTGATGTTAAAACCACATTCCTTAATGGGAATTTTCTTGAGTATGTGTACATGACACAACCCGAGGGTTTTATAAATCTAATGGATGCAAATAAATTTTATTCTATAAAGGTCAATGTATGAGTTGAAGAAAGCATCTCAGAGATGGAATCTTTGATTTGATGATACGGTAAAAGAGTTCGACTTAAGTTAAATGAAGATGAACCATGTGTTCATAAGAAGTCTAGTGGGAGCATAATTGTATTCCTCATATTGTATGTGGATGACATACTATTGATGGGGAATGAAATCCCTACTTTATAGATGGTAAAGACCTAGCTAGGAAATACATTCTCTATGAAGGACTTAGGAGAAGCATCCTATATTTTAGAAATCAAGATCTATAGAGATAGATCTAGAAGGATTCTTGACCTAAGCCAGAGAACATACATGGAAAAAGTGTTGAAAAAGGTTCTGCATGGAGAACTCAAAGAGAGGAAAATTACTAATGTCTAATGGTGTTAGTATCTCTAGAGCTCAATGTTCCAGTTCTTGTGAAGAACGGGAGCGTAGGAGAAAGATTTGATATGGATCTGCAATTGGATCTATCATGTATGCAATGTTGTCTACTCACCTTGATGTCTCATATCCCTTGTGTATGACTAGAAGGTATTAGTCAGATGTCGGTGATTGTCACTGGACTTTCGTAAAGATAGTCTGTAAGTACTTGAGAAGAACAAGGATCAGTTCCTTGTCTACAGTTGTGACAACTCATCACACAATGCGAGATTATTCAAAACCTAAACATGATTATCTGCTAATAAAACACATCACTAAAAGAGGGTTACTTAAAATCGATTAAATTTTCACAATTTTTCTTAACAACTTTAACAAAAAAGTCCAACATCTCATATTATTTCATGAGTCATACCAAAAATCTCTTACACTGATTATGTAGCCTCAACCAGCTCATATACACAAGAGACAACATCCACATGTACAACTTCATAATACTAGGAAAGCTCGAGTTGATAAAAACACTATATTCAAAACATTCCTGTCTGGACTTGAGAGTATAGGGACGACTCTATGACGTACTAGAAATCTAAATAACTGTCTATCTATGATCCATCACATCAGCTCCTCCTCACTGCCATGGGTCCGCTACTGCTACTAACGATCACCTAAAAATATTGGGGTGACCCACGAGTGAGACCCATGTCCCAACAAGAGATATAACTTGCAACAACGCTTATTAATTATGACAAGTTATGTTATTAAATAGGTTCAGTAGATTAATCAGATTAAGCATATAGACAGATTAAGAAACAGAATGGAACTATCAATCATAAGAGCTTTGTTAAGAGCAATTCTAATCAGAATCTTAGAATCTAGCATTATTCTCAATTACCAGAGGTAGATATTACCATGAGCATAACCATCATCATGAGCATAATTAGAATCATAAATATTTATAGCAATATGAGCATATTTGAATAGTAGTAACATGTCAAACAATATAGCAAGTCTATGCTAATAAACAAAACTAACAATATGAGTATGTCTAAGCATATACCATATCTAACAACATAGGTGCCTCTAATAGCATAACATATCTTTACCATTTAATATGTCCAATAGGATAAGCATATATACATCTTGACTAAAGCTAACAGCCAAAGCATAATTACCACATGACAAGGATTAGTAGTGTGAGCATATCCAACTACATAGGCATGATTAACATCATAATCAATTATAATATCATAACCATATCAAACTTCATAAGCATATCTAACAATATAAGCATATCAAATAATATAACATGTAAGCATACCTACTTCATAAATTGATCTAACCACATAAACACATCTACATTATTTAGAGAAGTTTACATAATCTATTATATGAAGGATCAAATAGGGGTTATCATCCAATGTGAAACATTGTATATAATCCCAATCAAATATTTTATACGACATAACACATCTTTACAATTTAATATGTCCAATAGGATAAGCATATTTACATCTTGAGTAGAGCTAAAAGACAAAGCATAATTATCAACATGAGCATGATTAGAAGTGTGAGCATATCCAACTACATAGGCCTGATTAACATCATAAGCAATTCTAATATCATAAGATTATCCAACTACAGAGGTGTGATTAACATCATAAGCATGGCTAGTAGTATAAGCATGTATAATAGTGTAAGGCATGTCTAATGTCATAACACTACTAACAAAATAAGTATCTATAACAATATAAGCATTTGTAACAATATAAGCATCTCTAACAATATAAGCATATCTAACAATATAAGCATATCTAAAAACATAAAAAGTAAGTAATCCTACTTCATAAATTGATCTAACTACATAAACATATCTACATTCTTTTAGAGTAGTTTACATCATCTATTATATGAAGGAGCAAATAGGGATTATCATCCAGTGTGAAGCATTGTATATAACCCTATTGAAATATGTTACACAACTAATTACGTATTTTATTAATGCCCTGAGGAGATCAGGTATACCACTCATACTCTAACTGACCACTTCTAAGTCGAAATCAGTGTCATATAAGATCTAAGAGGAGACAGACTCCTATGATCTCATCTGCCCCCAGTCAATACGGGTCTTCCACAGTGACACATAAGGTCAAGCTACAAAATAGCCTAGTCCGCCCTTGGTATATACATCATGGCACTAGTGAAAACTGATTGATGACCCGCAATCGCACTCCTGCTAGGATATGGTCCGCAACCAATCCTATGAAATATCATAAATATATATTGAATCACATCACTGAGCTACAGACCATATCCACACTCCAATCAGGGTATGGCCCACAGCCAATCGTGTGAATGTGTATACTCAGCATTATATGAATCTGAGCTTCCACTAAGAGAAAACCTATTTCACCACCCATCAAGTACTGATGCTAAAGATGGATCTATGGCAAAGGGTAATTACATGATTAGGGTTTCACTTTGATTACTTAAGTGGATTGAGTGAATTAAGGTTGAATAAAGCAAGTAGACATACAAATCCTAATTCATCTCTAGTAGGCATTTGATATGTAACTACTCCAGTAAATATAAAATGTATAGGACATATTCCTTATTACAACACCACATGATGCTATTTCACTGCCATTCATGACTTTATTCATCATCACACCAACACATGATATATAATCCTTATCACATCATCCCAGGGTACCAACCCTTATCACATCATGAAGAGGATCACACCTCCATTGGGGTTCAATCATGTCCAAAGATCATTAAGACCATCACATTATATCTTGTAGAAACATCATTACCTTTCCATGCCTCATTAAGGCTCAACTACCATCACATACATGTAATATATAATGTTTGGCTTAACATTGCACATAACAACAAATTAGAATTACAACAATGATGAGATAAAGTTATCCATCATTACATTAAATGCACAAGAAAACTAAGAAACAACTTTTTGTTCTTGAATTAGTATTAAGGTTCAACAACTTTACCAATTTGGGGTTTCCAAAATAACAATTGTATGTAATCCCTAGTTATTATTTCCAACAAATCTTAGAAATAGGGGCATTCCTTTATTATCACAATATATAAGGGCACTAGGTATAATTATCCACCATCATTTAATTGTACTAGGATTAGAGTTAGCAATGCAAGTTAACTTAACGTTATGAGTCAGTATTTTACAACAATCTTAGGCTTATATTCATTTGAGGGAAAAGATAAGACTACCAACTCATGGGGCTCCAAGGCATTAATCCTAACTCATCGAATTCCCCAACATCAAGTGCAATAGAAAAAACATATAGAATCATAAACCACACATCAAACCATTGGATTCTAGGAAATTAAAACCAATTGCATCTTGTATAGGAATCATCACAACTGAACCACGGTTGCATAAAACATAACAATCAAATTTAGAGCATCAAACCCAAATATTTCAACTATAAATCCTCACCCAAGACCTTTGCATGTTAAATAGGTAAAACCATCAGATGCAAAACATGTAAAACTTTGAGACAGTCATCTAGGAAAACCATTGAGTTATGACTTAGAAAAACCATGTATCACCATCAGATGTAAGTCCTAAACTCACTATTGGTTTCATGACCAAGGAAGCCCCTCAAATCAGATATTAGTGAAACCATCATTTATCCTAGCCAAGCAAGCTGTCAATTGAGAAACTACATGAAACCATCAATCTAATACTGAAAGAAAATAGTTCATGACCTCTTAGGATGACAGCGATTTGTGAACCTCAAGGGTACCATCGATCTAACACTTGGAGAAATCAGCAAATCAGTAATTAGAAAAGCCATCGATTGTAAATCTAGTGAGACCATCAAAATAGCCATTGCAAGAGCACCACAACCATTGGTTACGAGAGGAAACAAAACCATCATTTTTAAGCACAAAAGAAGATGCAAAATAGAAAATAAGTAACCTTCATCGATTGGCACAAGAAGCCCAACCGTTGAGTTATGGAAATAATATAAAATCAGCTCAAAGCATTTAGAGAAAAACCATCGTTTGAGAAAGAAACAAGACCATTTACTTAAACCACTTGGGATAGAATCATGAGATTCTTTTCTCAAACATAAGAGATTACAAAGTAAAAGATAAATCCAAACCATTAATTGGCACAAAATGGTACCATACAACATCAAAACTAACTATCGAATTGAAACCCAAGGAGGAAATATCTGCTCAAAACTCTAGGAAAACCAATGTTCATGGGGCTTAAGATAACCATCAATTATTCAATGATGAAGATCATATAAGCATTATTTCTTGTGTTCACTAAAGTCATCAAAATAGTAAATAAAGTGCCAAATTTTTTCCTTCCTATAGGCCAACCCATCGGATACCCAACAAGTAGAAAAACATTTTCAAGGAACCAAATAAACCATAGCTAGTTTTGACCATTCAAACACCATAGATTATTATGATTAAAGAATCCATCAACCAACCAGAACTAAAAATATTATGACCATGGGTTCTTAGGCATTTAATAAGGTCATCATAATCACGACAACTCACCACCATAGTTATACACAAAAGACTAGGCATCGGATCATGAAGCAAGGTAGAAATCAGTTCAATTAGGTCAAGGAAACCATCAATTCCCACCATAACAACTCCATCTTATTGATCTATAACCCACAATGGCAAAACGTGGAGGCCGAAGCAGTTATGGCCGGCAACCAGTGGGCAGCCATGGCCGGGCCGGCGGTGGCTGTGTTGGGGATGAGGATTCTTTCATTAATTCTCTTTATCCGGATGATGTTAATGAGGAAGCGCTTCCGTCTATCACGGGGAACAACATGATGGACTAATCGACCTCTATACCTTTTCTTAATTTTACTACGCATTCATCTATGCAACGTGATGGAGTAACACAATCTCCTCTTCAAAAGATCGGACTTCACTTCCACTAAGAAGGATTACGGGATCAACATGGGCTTAATATGATAAATAAGCAAAATGTTGAAATTCAGGCATAATAATATAAGGAAACTATTTTGGTAACAATATGAAGATATTGGGACTCTAAATAATAAATAATGATGGTAATGATGTAATGTTATAATAATATAATGGTGATGAGCCAAAAACTCAAATTGTATTAAAAATCATAAAAGGAATCTTCAAAACCCAAATATAATGATAAAAACGTGTTCCTTAGATCCCAACTACCTAGGGTGTCAAATTTCTTCTTATTTGAACAATCATAACTATCCTAATTTTAGTAACAAAAGAAAATGTAAGATAAGGCCAAAATATTATATTAATTATTAAAAAATATAATATATTAAATAAAAAGTATAAACCAACTTTTATGGTTTATACATATATAATTTAGGTGAAATTGTAATAAATAAAATTGTGGTATACCATAAAGGGAAACAATTGTACATACATGAATAATCTATGGAAACTTTATCATGGTCGAAAATATTAAAATGGTTTTACTTTCCAAATATAATATGAGTTATAGAAATATGAACCAAGGTAACTGCAACAATATTCATTACAAAAAATATTTTAATAAATTAGAACAAAATTTGGAGAACTAATACTATTTCCTTAATGCTAGAAAGCAATTAATAAATGAAAATTATTACATTAACATATAATAAAGTAAACAAATATGTTAACTTGATTATATATTTATTTGGAAACAAATAAACATTCCCAAAATTATATAATCAATTACTTAACCCAAATAAGAAATAATAATAATCTTAACTAAATGATTTCTTTTGTAAACCTCACTATTACCTACTAAAATCATTAACAACAAGGAAAAAAGGAAAATGGTTTGATAGATAATGTTTTCATCCTTTTGATTTTAAGTTCATGTGTCTATCATAGTTAGTTTTGGATATATAAATTTATTAGCATCTATCTTCTCATGCAAATAGTTAATAAATTTATTAGAAATATATATGGTTGCCTCTATTTTGGAATATTACACCGGAGGCATGTACTATTCTACATAAACCTTGAACAATGGCGGTTACAATCAGATTGCTTGGCAAGAACATTGGGCATACGACTCTTCGAAATAGGATTAAACTATTGTGGAAACCTATCGCTCGATGGCGCATGTATGAACTCAGTATGAATTACTTTGCAGTCCAATTCACGTGTGAGGCTGACTTCTCGTCTGCTCTTACCGGAGGGACACGGGCAGTCTTTGGTTGCCCCTTAATTGTTTCTAGATGGACGAATGATTTTGTGCCTAGCAATAATCTGCGTCTAAGGTAATCACTTCAGCCATAGTATTGATTTACCCTTACAACTGTACAATACAGTTATCTTTGAGAGAATTGGTCAAGTCTTGGGAAAGCTTTTCAAAGTGTATGATCGTACTCTTAAGTGCACTAGAAGTAATTGCTCGACTTGCTATTGAAATTGATACAAATGAACCGGTTCGACCAGCAGCTATCCTAAATGGTGTGATTTATAAGGTCAAGTATGAATCTATACCTTCCATATGCTCATAATGTGGGATTATGGGTCATGTTCATTCTACTTGCACGTCGAAGCCATTGGAGGAAGATGGGTCAACATCTAAAGCAAATCATGAAGAGGTTGGTGTAATTTGGAATGATAATGATGATCAGTGGAAAATTTATTATGGGAAAAACATTCATTCCAGAAGGCAGTCTCTCATGAAGGGTCGTTGGTTCGATTCCCCGCTCGGGTCAGCTGTATTTACCAACCTCTTGGGTCATCCAGAGTCTGATACCTGTTTGGAGAGGGGGTGGGCTTCGGCCCATGTAGATCCAGAAGACAGTCCCACAAAAATGTACAAGTCTCTAAACCGACAAATCAATATCAATCAAATCATTTTATTAATCTAGAGCTCCAGGAGGACATGATGAGGACTGCCAACCCTTGGTGACTCAAGCAGATACGCAAGATGAATCTCCTACTCCGAAGGTTTGGACAAAGAAAAGAAAACAGCCATCTCAGAAAAATATAACATAAAGTGAAGGTGTCATTGGAAAAACTCTGACTACTTCTGTTAGTTCTAGTGAAAACAAGGAGTTGCAGGCAGAAGACATTGGTAAGTCGGCGGAGGTTATCATGAATCAACCTGCACCTATTCTCTCAGTTTCTATCTTGCAAACTCATAATATGTTTGTAGACCCGTCGCGAGCCAAAGTTATTGTCCACTTCCAGAACAAAATTCCACAATTACCAACTGCAACTGAACATCCATCTAATCGACCGGAGTCTCACTCAGACAAGATGGATAGGCAGGTGCGTAGTTCTAGTGGAAAGATGAAAAATCCTCCTTATTTGACCTGTAGCCAAACAAGATAGTTGGCTATGATTGTTGAAGAAGAAGAGTTCCATGACGTTACCTCAGAGTCTACTTAATGTCAAGTATTCTTTGCTGGAAAGTTCATGGTATTGGCCACGATAACACCATCAATGCTGTTATGGATCATATCAGACAGTCTACAACCGAACATTTTGGCAATTCTAGACCCACGGATTTCTCCTACTACTGTAGATGTAGTCATTTCCCGTCTGGGGTATTCATCATCTCACCGTATTGAGGCTCATGACTTTTTTGGGGGAATCTAGCTCTTATGGAGGCAGAACAATTGTGATATCACCATTATTGAGAGTCATCGGCAATTCCTACATTTTAGAGTTGGTAGTACCTTCTTACTTAAAATAGTATATGCTAGCCCTAATCCTTAGTTACGTCATCTTTTCTTCAGATATTTTCCAAGACTACATAATTCTATTTCAGAGTCGTGGTTAGTCTGTGGTGATTTTAACTCTCATCTTTCTCCATCCAAAAAATGAGGTAGTAGCATATTTGACTTTAGAGAATCTCATATGTTTCAAGAAACTTTAATTGAGGCAGATTTATCATATCTCGGCTTCTCTGGGTTCCCTTTTACTTATAAACATGGACTACTATATGAACGTTTGGACCCTTTTTTGGCAAATTCTCACTGGATTCTCAACAGTTACTCTTATTCTATTAGACACCTACGAAGGCTACTGTGTTCGGATTATAATCTGATATTTCTTCAGATTTATCGTAACAATAACTAGTCTCGCTTTTTCTTAGCAAAGGCATCTTGGAATCTTATTAACGAGTGTTATGATCTACTACAATCTCAGTGGCCTACACATCTAGATCTAGTACAAGATATTAACTATATCCAACCTATCCTGTCTAGATGGGACACAGATTATAATAAAAAGAACTGTGCGAGCAAATCTCAATTGTTGCGTTCAATTGAATCGACACAGATTCTTTTAGTGGATAATTATTCTTCTCATTTGGATAATCTAATTGTCTAATATTTGTAGCAATACAATATTATCCTTCAAAGAGAGATGGTCGATCTTAAACAGAAATCTCACTTGTCCTGGATGAAATTTGGAGATTATAATACAAAGTTTTTTCACTCCTTCATTAAGTGTCAACGACAGAGAAATAAAATTTATGGTTTATAAGATGAATGTGGTACTTGGGTTACTAATGAGTTACAAATTCAACACTTAATTCATTCTCACTTCCTGGCGATATTCAGATCTGATAATCATTTCTAACAACAGCACTCAAACCTATACCAGCTAATTTTGAAAGGCTATCTATAGGAGATATAGAATGAATTAGAATTCTTCCTACATACTTGGAAATTTTGTCCACACTAAAGCTTATGGCACCTAATAAGACATATGGGCTTGATGGTATTATAGTAAAGTTTCTTCTTCATCACTGGAGTAGTGTCTCTCCTTCGATTGTATATACTGTTCAACAAGGGTTTTTGGGTCATCCTCTTGCCCCAGGTTTGTGTGATGCATCCATTATCTTAATACCAAAAGTTAAACCTGTGTGGAAATGTTCGCAACTACGGCCCATATCCCTGGCCAATGTCGGGATGAAACTTATTTCTAAAATAGTTGTTGAATGCCTAAAACCATATTTGAACAAATGTATTACATGGCATCAAACAAGTTTCATACCATGACGTTATATACCAGACAATATTATCTTGATAGAGGAAATCATTCATAGCATGCAACAAAGAAAATCAGCAAAGGTGATGGCAATCAAAATTGATCTTTCTAAGGCTTATGATAGAATGTCAAGGGGCTTTGTTCTCGATACCTTGATAAAACTTAATCTTCCTCCTAATATAATTACCTACATCATGAACTCAATTACTGGAGGTCGTATAAACATTCTGCTAAATGGCAGCAAATTACAGAGTTTTAAGGCCAACATGGGACTTTGTCAAGGAGATCCACAATTGCCTTATTCATTTGTATTATGTATAAATCGTTTAAGTCAACTGATCGAGGATTCAGTTTCTCAAGGTGCTTGAAATCCTGTCATAATTTGTTCACAAGGTCCGCTAGTATCACATGTTGCTTTTGTTGATGGCATCATTCTATTTGCCAAGGCATGTGTTCAAAATATGCAAACTATTTTGAACTGTTTTAATCTGATTGAAAATGCTTCCAGGTAGTCTATTTCATTAGAAAAGAGTGTCATCTTTTTTTACAAAGTTTGTGCCACATCATCTAAAAGTTTCTATCTCTCACATGATCGGCATGCAAATGGTGGAAGAACTAGGGAAATATCGGGGAAAGCCTATTCTACATGGTCTGATTATGAAGATGACTTATTCCTATCTTCTGGATAATATACAAAATCAAATATCAAGTTGGGCAACACATACTCTAAACTTGGCAGGATGTATAACATTGGACAAATCAGTACTGTCCACTTTACCCACGTATGCCATACAAACTTATGTTATTCCTATGCATATTTGTGATAGTATAGATAAGATGATACGACAATTCATATGGAGAAGAAATGATTCCCAAAAGTCATTTTCTCTAATAGCCTGGGATCAAGTCATTTCTCCAAGGACGTCTGGTGGTCTAGCTATTCCCTCTATGTGACTTTGGAATGAAGCTCTTCTTATGAAAACATCATGGCAGGTGGTAAATGGAAGGTCGACAGCCTGATTTTCAGACCTTATACATAAATATAGATCCTTTGCGGTGGGAAAGCATATTATATCTACACCATTCTGGAGGCAAATAGAGCAAATGAAAACTATGGTCATGTAAAATAGTACATTTGTAGTCAACAATGGTGCTATGATCAATGTTTGGTCTGATCCCTGGGTTCTTAAGTCACATCTTCTCAAAGATATCATGATTAGGTTAATCCCACCTCAGTTATGGAAATTAATAGTTAACTCTCTTGTTAACTGTGATGGAGAGTGGGATGTCCATTTTCTAGAACATTATCTACCACAAAAAGCAGTTAACAATATAATCAAAATGCCAGTTCCTTCTCCTGATAATGGTCATGATATATTATCTTGGAATGGTACCATTTCTGGGCAGTTCACAGTAAGCTTTGATTATAAATCCTTAATCATGCCTATGTGAAATAAAGAGGGACCTTGGGAGAGGTTTTGGAAATTACAGCTTCCAGCAAGGTATGAGATATTCTTATGGTTAATCATTAATGAAGCATTAATGACTAATGTGTGAAGAAGACAAAGACATCTCATTTTGGATAATTCATGTTCTTTCTGTGCCACAATCCCAGAAAGTATCATCCATGCTCTAAGGTATTGTGCTCGTGTAAAGGAAATATGGAGAATCATACATATTCAAGATTGTTTTCCCTTGTTCTTTTCTTTAGCTTTCTAAGAGTGGATTTCTCAAGCCATAAATCTTCCCATACATCAGACAACTTTGTTTATTGTGGATTCCAACAAGATTTGGATCAATAGAAACAACTTTGTGTTCCACAAGGAATGGGAGGTTGGGCTTCTGACAGTAAGAAAAATTTGGAAAAAAGTTCCTTTAGTTTTACAGGCATTAGAATTGCAAATCCAACACAACAGTTCTAGATCTTCTCCAAGCACAGGATATCACTTCAACTGGATACACCCACCCTAGGAATGGATAAAATTGAATGTTGATGCCTCCAGTAGGAATGCTAGATTTTCTATAGCAACAATTGCAAGATCTCATTGTGGTACCTGGTGTGTTGCATGATCTGAATACTTTCAAGCACAATCTTTTACGGTTTTACATGTAGAACCATATGCCATTATCTTTGCTCTCAAACAAGCATGGAGACAAGGGTGGGAGTGAGTTCTAATTAAAACTAATAGTTCTCAGGCAGTTTATATTATACAGGGTAATGATGGACTCTTTCCTTCATTCAGTTCTTGGAAGAGGTTCATAAAAAATCTGCAATATAGGTTATAGACAGTGAATATCACATATGTCAACTATTTACAAAACAATGATGATGATTTTATTGCAAAGATTCAATCAACTAGTTTAGTATCTCCAATGATACATGATCGTCACCGGGAACCCTCAACAACAAGTCCAAAATAGTTATTATAATGGGATTCATCCATTTGAATCATATTCAGACAATTGTATGAACTTTGCTTCTTGCACTTCAGCAAGTTAATAATAAAATATAATTATTCTCAAAAAAAATATTCCTGGACAAGCAAGGTATTAAGCTCATCTCCCAACATAGAGAACGTGCACAAGATTCAGGAGAGCAACTAGAGAGTTATCTACTCAAAAATCATCACATGTATACACAACTTATCTAAGGATTCAAAATTGCTACTCATTATTAGGTTTTAGAGCAAGATTTGGCATGATAAGTCAAATGATAATAAATAAATGTGGAGCAAGTTGTATAACTTGCCTCTAAGATGAATTTACAGATCCAAACAGAAAAAAAAACTCAAGGTAGAAGGAAGAAGTCCTAGCTTTGAGCTTCTCCATTTGTCCAAACTAGTTCCATCTCCAAGAACGAGAAACCCTAGATCTAAGGAGTAAGAAGAAGAGTGTCTTTCATGTTTCTACAACAAATCCAACCATGGGAACTAGGGATCTGGCCAAGAAGAAGAGAAAGGAGGGTAGGATCAGAAAGGATATGAATCTAAGAGAGAATAGCTTACTTGCTTGAGTCATGAACAACTAAGGAAGCTTTGAAATCTTAAAAGAGGACTAAATCTGAATCCCATGATCATATGTAAGTAGATTGCTCCAAGCTCCTCCTATCTTGAGCTTCTTTACCTTACTCAAGAGAAAGGAACGAACTCCAGAATAAGGGGGAGAAGTGAGGGTGTTCTAGGAGTGTAATAAATCATTTTTCAAGTAAGGAGGAAAGTATAAAATCTAAAAGGGAGAGAGAAGGAAGAGGTAATGTGTCTTGCCAATATTACCAAGTGTCCATGGTCAAGACCATCACTTGCATGCATATCAGAAGCCCATAGATAGTGGGAATCAAGAAGTCCACCGAAACCTAACTCCCAAAATAGCTTTTGACCCCACTCACAAAGAATCCAATTCAAATATAGCATACAAGGTAGCTCATATATGAGAGGAAAATCCTAAATAGATGTTATGCACAAAACCAAGGTGCAAGTAGGTGACCCATGTCACAACTAACTCTAGAATGATATAAAAACATGTGAGGCACAACAATCATGTGAAAAATTATAAGAAAAAATTTGATGTGTATAAATTGCATAAAAGTTCAAAACGTTCACGAAATTGCATTTCTTGCTCAAACAGTGTCCAAACTGGACCAAACTTGAAACATAGATTAATTAACTAATATAAAAGTATAAGACAAAGTTTAATTAAGAATATTAAGCTTCCAATTAGTTAAATTAATCATCATTAGAGTTTATGCTTGGTCAGGGGTCTTACAATGGTGGTGAGAAAAATTTGGTGGTAAAGGGTTACACCGATGCAAGCTTTCAAACTAACAAAGATGACTATCAATATCAATATGGATTTGTATTTTGACTTAAAAATAGAGGTGTAATCTAAAGGAGTTCCAACAAAGAGATATTTGATGATTCTACAACTGAGGCTGAGTATATTGTTACATCCATTACAAAAAAGGAGGTTGTTTGAGCAATGAAGTTTATTTCTAAACTTGGGGTGATTCCAAACATCTGCGATGCAATTGAGATATATTGTGACAACAATGGAGCTATTTCACAAGCTAAGGAACACAGATTGCATCAGTGTTCCAATCACATACAACAGTGGTTCCATCTCATATGAGATATTATACAATTAGGAGATGTAAAGATTTGCAAAGTACCAACTAAAAGCAATGTAGTTGACCCCTTAACAAAAGCACTTTCACATAAGAAGCATGAAGTTCATGTTTAATCACTTGGGATTAAGTTCATGGGTGATTTTCTCCAAGAGAAAGTGGGAGTTTGTTGGTATGTATGCCCAGAGAACCAATCATATGATTATTGTAATGGCATATACTGTAAACAATTTGATTAATAATAAAGGAAATCTTCCATTTAATCTATTTTATTCATTTATAATATAATGATGTTACATAATATATGTCTAAAGAATGATTTTACTCGTGTAAGTCTTTAGGTTGAGGACCTGAACAATTAGATAATACAAATGTTAAGAGTATATACATTCTTGTTATGTCCCTAGTCGGTTCTTATTGTGGAAGTTGATAGATAGAAATAACACATAAGACTAAAGTGTGTGTTGGTTGATGAAAAGATCTCATTAGTCATGATATATGATATAAAACCATATACATAGGTACTTGCTAGAGAGTAGTGTATCGGATAGACACACCTTGAGAGTGATGTATGGAAACCATGAAATGGTAGTTGGAACCAACTCTCATAGTGATGGTGGTGATCATGGTTCTTATACCTAAAATCACTACATTCATCACATGCTGCTCAATGTACTTTGGCATCATCCAATGTGACCTTGAATAAGGGCTACCATAAAGGTGATGCTTGGATACATTGTAACAAATGGGGAATGATTGTGAGTGATGTAGATGGGATTTGTCCCTCCTATAGGAGTATGATATCTTGACCACTTGATAAGCAAGAATGAGAAAAGCATAGACATTCTCATGTGAGTAGATATGTGATATTGATTTCACATATATCTCAGATAGTCTACTCTAGCTCAAGGAATATGGATCCAACATTAAAGAGGATGATGATTCCATGCCTTGAGTTCAATCTGGATATTAGGGACAAAGGAACTATACGATCACTGTAACATTAATCATAGATTGTAGGTTAAAGTTTTCTCCAACTTTCTGATTACTTGGGTATCAATGATGTCTTTCGAGATGCCACTCAATGCTTATGATGTCATAAATTGGTTATGGACATACACTACCAACGTAAGTTGGAGCCGATAGGGTCACACACATAGGATACACCTTGAATAAGATTTTATTAATGAATATGGTTTAAACTTGATTACTAAAGTGTTGGGAGTTCAATTTAAACAATATCGGCAATCAAAACCCTGAAATGGCCGATTCAGCAAGTGAATAAATCAGCTTAGATTTCTTAACTGACTGGTAGGTTGTGAACCAACTATTTGGTTGATCAAGGAGATTGGATCAAGTATTGATGTTGAAGTCATGTTCTACATTAATAAAATATTAAAATCCATTACAATTGTGAATAGGAAATAGAGTGAATCAATCAATTCAAACCTTGAACTGATCGACTCACATGTGAACTGATCAGTTCAGCAGTGAACCGACTGGTTCATGGTTTGTAGGTTCCAAAAAGTTCATAAAAGTTCATGTCTTCGACACCTGATTGATCTAGAAATCCCAACCTTGAATCTACTATTAATAAAGGGGTATTCAAGGCTTTCTAGAGACACAATAATAAGCTCTTACAATTGTTGTTTTCTCACAGTTGTGGTAACATTAGAACCCAAGAAAGTCTTACCCATCAAAGGGAGGGACAACATGGGAGATACAACAAGGGAGAGAATTTCTACTCTAGCACATTGACAAGAAGGGACAACTCCTTGTCAATTCCAAAAGAATGATAGGAGTTCCCCAATAGTCTGTGTGATCTACTACAGAGGCAAGGAGGCCTTTTCCACTCACTAGGAGGATGCAGTCAACCGTCGTCCATGGTAATCAACCAGGAGGCCGGTTCCAACAGTCATCTAGGTGCAACTTGAAGAAAGAAGCACGCTACAACAAGGGATAGTCATTGGACTTGCTCTAGGACCAGATATATACCTTGCAACCCTCATTTCCAGTTCATAGTTTTGGGGACTATGGTAGTAAATTATTGTTTCCATTGATGCATCTGATATCATATTTCCCTACAACAAGCAATTAAACTCATGAGAGCGGATAGAGGTTCTTTGAGGCACACATTTCTTAGTTATTGTTTGCATGCCTCATGCATGTCAGTAACCATGGGACAAATCCCAATGGGTCTAGTTTTTAGTTTATAATTCCTCCTAGACATTAGAATTATTTTTGACAATTGTTTCTGCAATCACTTGTCCAACAAATACGTTTTGTCTTAAATAAACCCTCTAATGGTTGTATTGCACCTTACAACTATGGTTTCATCAAGTGAATTTGTGTTGCTCGACAGATGCACTAGAAGACAAAGTCAAATTAGTTCCATTGATCAAGTTTCTCCATTGAAATATTTCCTGATGAACTTGACTGGAAACTTACCAATATTAATGTAGTTGAGATTCTTATCAATTAAGAATTCAGATGATGGCATCCATTGAGCAAAAAAATAGTATCATCGTCCTGAGGTCCAAGACAAACTCAATCACAAAAAAAGATCTTAGTAAATGTGAAATGCAACATGAGCTTTATCTAATTAGTACGATTAAATTTTTTAGCTTAATTACAATTCAGGCAATCATTAAAACTTATTTACAATAAATATATAAGTAGAAAACTATATATTTTTAATCTTAATGTTTGTGCGTATATGACTTTATTTTTTAAAGTAGGCTTTGCAAGTATAGGCATTTGGGGTGTGTATTTCTAAAAACACTCAAGTAAAGACATTTGATACAAGTAAGTGAAATGGTTTACTCATGACTAGAATATGGCATTAGGTAAATTAACCTCTTCATTCAAAAAATGTAGAGGTATCCAAAATTAGTTGAAGATTCCGGTGGTACCTGAAGGTGGTCATATTCCCTAAGAGAAATCATGTCATGATTGTAATATGGATACATTGTATACGAATTAATTATTGATATAAGTAAATTCCACTAATATTTTTTTCTTTAGTATTGAGACATAAATATGTAATAATTCTCTAAGAATGCTTTGACTAAAATCATATGGTTTATATTGAGATCCTAAACATGAGACCATAATTATACTCAAGAGTATTCATTCTTGTTAATCATTCTTATTATTTATACTCAAGATAATAAATAGCATGGACATGTATTTTGAAGGATAAGTATGTCACTTTAGTCATGATATTTCATATCAATTCAAATACATGGTCACATATTAGAGAACAAGTTGTACTAGATAGACCATCATGTATGATGCATGAAAGTCATGTTAAGGAAGTTAGGTTCATATCTCAATGTGGAAATAGTGATTGTGATCCTTAGACCTAAAGCCACTTCAATGATCTCATGTTGTTTCATATATTTTAACACTAGCCAACGCGTGAATAAGGATTTCTATACATGTAGCCATTGTGGAATGACCCATTTTCAACTTTGCCATCTAATTAGGGCTTACTTGGATGATAATGTGCGTAATTACATTGATCATTATCTAAGCTTGATTAATGATGGTAGTCTAATTATCATGTTTTAAACCTATTGAGAAACTCTAAGCATATTTTTTATAATTAGGGTTTGAGAAGTGTAAACCCCATAATGGCCACCATTAGTGTTTTGATAGCATATGATTATAAAAATTTTTAAATGTTGTCACATGGTAAATGATCTTTAGTATTTTATTTATAACTTTGATTTAGTTTAAATTTGGATAAGTATGGATAACTCCAATATGAGTGTTCTTGCAAAATATCAAGATTTTGAATGTTTTCTGATATGTTGGTTGGCCAAGTTTCCCCAAGACAAACTTAGTAGATCATGCATTTAGGCTGAAATAAATTGTCTAGTAATTGATTTTTATCTATTTATTGGTAAATTTAAATGGCCTAAAATTGAACTATAGCTTGATAACTAACTTCAGGAATTTCGTTAAATTTACATAACTTTTAAATGATTTTAGAGTGATCTAGAGTGATGTCAGACTAGGTTCTTATCATTAACAACATGACCGACCATCCAGTATGAATAAATAACAAAGAAGATAGAAGATAGTTTTTGGACATGTTTTCAATTGTTACAAGAACCTCCATTGATCTATATCATCAAAGTAATACCATAACATCTCCCATAATCCATCGTTCCTGTCCAAGATACAAAATTCTAGAGAGAAAAGAGGATTAGGGTTTTGAAAGAGAAAATTCTCAGAAAGGCTAGTTTAGGATTTCAACTTCCTATAGCTTGTGAATGCATGTAAGTTCATCAACTCTAGATACGATTTCATGTAAAATCTTCTATCCTATGTGTATATTACTTCCCTTATCTATTTAAAATAAAATTATATAAAATCATCATAGTTTCAATTTCTTTTGTTCCTATTCTTCTTTTCATAGGGTTTTCGAGTTGAAAAGAGCAAGAAGTGGATTCTATATTACCAAGTTGGTTGAAATTCTAGAAATTCAGATTATAGGAAAAGTTTTAAGGTGCTTGGAACCTTAGGTGAGTGCTTATTTTCCTATTAATCTCTCTAATCATGTTTAAATCCAAATTCCATTTGTCTAGATTAATTAAAATTCTTGTTTGTACTTGTATGTGATTGGGTAACCAATTGGGAGGATTTTAAGTAATAAAATATTACTTATTTGTATTATTTATCATTTTTTTATTTTTTTTTATTTTATGATCGATTGATTCAAGTTCCATGGAAATTCTTATAGACATATAACTATGTTACTTTATATGAATATTTCCAAAAATTGTCTAATGTATGATATGCTTGGAAATTGATTTGACAAGTATATTATCATGTTTGAACATGATAATAATGAGCTACTCTATTTTATTTTTAGATATCTCATAGAACTACATATGGCATATACATAAGTCGCCAGATGAGGGTTGTAAATGGAGGTATTCCATGTCTAGGTTTAACTTTTTTTAGATTGATTCAAATGATCCGATGAATTGGCATACCTATAATTCATGGATGAATTGTGTGGAAATGGAAACTATGGTTTCCATGTGTGTGAATAACCCTAACAACCTATTGTGCACCCTGATGAGGTTAGTGAATAAGAAGGTTATTATTATGTAATGAACTAAGTTGACCTTGTAACATACCCAGACCTAGCATCTCGACTCTAGAAATCATGTTCCCATGTTTAGGAGATTAGAATGATTGATTCTTTAGATTTTACCAAAAAAAGATGAAATTACACCTTAATGTACACTATTAATACATATAACACGAATAACTCAAAGATAACCCATAACATATATATGCCTAAAATTAAAAATATCATATTAAGTAGCATATTGACATAATAATATTTATGTGTGCTAGCATGTGATTAAGCCCATGAAATATATCACATATGCTTCCTTTTCTAATTTGAATTCATATAATGGCTAAATAAGAGGTACAACGTACTTAAAACATGTATTAGAATAACGGTTGGAATTTTCATGTGCAAATCTATGTAAAAGAGGAACTAATGGACTAAATATGTTAGAAGCTAAAATATGGAATCTCCTGCATCATGACCAAATGTAACTCTTTTGGTAGTAGTGTGAAGATAATAGGATTTTGAATAATAAACAATAATGGTAATTATGTAATGTTATAAATAATATAATGGTAATGAGATTAAAAAATATAATTATATTAGAACTACAAAAACTAAATTCCAAAACCCAAATATAGTGGTAAAAATTATGTTCCTTGGGTTTCAATTAGCTTGGGTGTTAAGTTTTACATTATTTGAATCGTAACAACTATCATAATTTCATTAAGAAAAAAAATATGACCTTTTCTCCAATATATTAAATAATATGTACAATGATTTCAAAAGTGGAAGAAAATCCCATTTTTAAATTCTACATCCCAAAATTAGTCTATATGTGAATTTTCAAATTAATTGAACAATCTTAACTATCCTATTTTTCTTAGGAGAGAGAATGTAACTTAAAGTCAAATTATTAAATTAATTATTCAAAAATTCTAATATATTAGATAAATAGTATAAACCAACTTTAATGGCTTATACATATTTAATTTAGGCATAATGGTAATAAAGTTATGGTTTAACATAAAGGGAAACAATTTTATACATGCATGTTAAATCTATGGAAAATTTATCAAGGTTGAAAATCTTAAAATGTATTTCCTTTCCATTTACAATATGACCAGAGTAATTTCATCAATGTGGAATACGTGAGATATTTTAATAAATTAGAACAAACTTTGCACAACTAATTCTATTGACTTTATGTTTGAAAGAATGATATAAATGGAAACAGTCTCGTTAACATATCATAAAGGAAACAAATATTTTAAATATGTTTTATATTTATTCAGAAACAAATAAAATTCTCAAAAGTGTCTAATCAATTACTTAACTCAAATAAGAAATAATAATAATCTTGACTAAAAGATTTCCTTAGTAAACTTCCCTATTCCTTCCTAAAATTATTAACAACAAGAAAAAGAAGAAAATGGTTTGATAAATAATGTTTACACCCTTTTGATTTTAAATTCATGTGTCTATAATAGCTAGTTGTGATATATAAATTTATTAGCACCTATATCCATCACAAATAATTATGTATGGTATATATGAAATTACATGGTTGCCTCAAATTTAGAATTTTAGATAAAACTTAATATTAATTAAATAAATTTTAATAGAATAAAATTGTTATATATGTTTTCAGTGACTCTAACGTGAGAAGAGAAACATTATGAGGAAGTCATTTCATAATGGAATGAATAATTTGACATAAGAGGTTGATAAATGGAATAATAGAATAGTAAATCAATTAGTATATCCTTCACAACTGTACATTAAATTATTATATGTGTTTACATTGAGTAATTACTTGCACACTGAGATATTAGAAGTCTCTTTATTGTGTATATAGTACTCAATATTTTTGTGATCAAGTTGTTAAAAAAGGGGAAATATATGATACAACATAGACATAAATAAATGGAAGGGAAAATAAAAAAGATTATATTTATTCTTTTCTATCATTTGTTAAAGAATGCTTACTTTTCTCCTTTTACAAAATATGTTACATATTTTCCCTAGTAAACAAAAATAGATAAGTTTTTTGCAACCCAAGACAAGTCATTATATATAAATATACCTCTCCATGGCCTTCACACACATAGAAATTTCTTGACCAATAGGACATGACTCTTAACCTTCTACCTTATCCTCCTATTCAAGTTCCTTAGAAAATCCATCGAAGACTTGTAATGTCATGGCCATATTTTCTCAACCATCAATTTTACAAACCTTGGAACCCTGACTTGGAACTAAGATTTGGATTTGGACAAGTTGACTCACATCTAGAGATATGTTGCATCCCATCAACCACACTGAGAAATTGATGTACTTATCATTATGTTGATGTATGTTGCATTCCCTATTTATCGTATTGAGCAAATTACCTAGATTTATCTCTCCCTCTTGGACCTCTGGGACAATACTACCCTTTACACATTTTCTCTCTCTTCTAGGAATTTATTTCATGTGAAAGATTCTATGTTGGATCTGATTTGATGATCATATTACTTTGTTGAATGTTCTTATTGGACTCTCTTTGATATCTTGTGGTCTTATGATGTAACTTACTTATGCACATGATTGGATATTTGTTATGGGTCCTCTGACCCCTCATGATAAATGTTGTATGTTCTCATCTATTATTTGAGCATTACTATACTTTATATTTCCTTCCCTATTTACATGTCTGATTTACTAATCATAACTAGAAGTAGTTATGCCATATTTATTTTGGGCATTGAGGTTTTGGTCCTGTTGTCATTGCATTGAGGTTTTAGTCCTCTTGTCGTTGCATTGAGGTTTAGTCCTCCTATGATATATTATATTTTGGGAATTGAGGTTCTAGTCCTCCTGCAAATACACTAAGGTTTTAGTCCTCCTACAAAACTCTATATATACTTATGAACTGAGGTTTTAGCCCTATTGCCCCTTGGTATGGTATATATTGGTTCCTACCCTACTTTTTAGTATATGCTAGTCTTCTAGTACTCAACATGCAACTATTTAAGAATTGTGATATTATTAATGTGACATTATCTTAAGGCAAGCAATTCTCCTATTCTTGATTATCATTTTATTTGAAATTCATGTTCTCTTTATATCCACTTGAATATTACTTTTCTCTTATACAGGAAGTCTTATTATATTTGATGTCCTTTTTCCCTTACATTATTGAATTTATATTTTGTTGCTCATACAGACTTTTGTGCTAACAACTTCCATTTTTGTCTTCTCTTCTAGGTTATGCCTCCAACCCTAGGTGTAGCCCATTGAGGACATGATATGTAGACATGAACCTATCTTATAGAATTTACTCTCTGAGAGATAACTTTGAGATAGTTTAAATATCTCTATACTTAGATCATGATGTTGTTGCTTTCATGTAAACCCCAAGAGGGAGAATATTATCAAACCTTGGTATATTTATATGTAGTCATGAAATATTATTCCGTTGCTATACTTTAGTCTTTTTGTTTACCATCATTTGAGAAAAGAAAAATATACACCTACTCCATTATACTTATTTGTATGTTTGGAATAGATGGACGTATTCCTCAAATTTAGTAGGAAGTGGATCCTCTTTTGGGTCCCACTCTTTATAAGATGGTATCAGATCCACAGAAGTTATATTATAACTATTTCAATTTTGTCTCCCAAATTAAAACCCTTACATTAATAGTTGCCCTCTAAGTGTTATGTTTACCATAGAATTGACATATGATTTTCATGAGATGATGAAAGGTCAATCGAGAATCATATGAGGTACACATAAGAATTCGGAAGTAAACCATTTTGAGCTGAGACTCTAGTTGCACATAGACAATGATGTAGGTTGTTATGAAAAGTATCTTTGAATATAATGAGATTTGACATGAGGACGTCAGTGTAGCATGATAAGGAGATCCTAACATGGAAAAATTGTGAATCGGTTTCTCTCATTGATTTTGAACACATTTTGTTTTATGTTGTATGATTTTTCAAAGAAAAATTGTCTTCCAGTATACTACTGTGCATACAAAAACTTTCTCTAGTTTTACCTATGATTTTTGGAACCAAGTCACAATGAGGATATGAATGAAGTATTGGTAATCAGACCCTAGAATTAGTTGGAATAGATATCGTAAACCCTAGTTCAAGTGTTTCGAATGGTGACTAGGAAGATATGTCTTGTGAAGAAGGTATAGTTGACATGCCTTTTGTACCCTATGACTTTTAGATGTTGATGTAGACCTTAGGGTTGTTAGGTTAGTAACACAAGGACCTAAAACTCAACCCTAGGTGGGTATGGACAAATATTTGGATGCATGATCTATGAACAACAAAATCCCCTAAAATATTCACAACTAAAAGATACATAACCCTAGTACCTTGATGTTTGTTGTCTTGGCTTACTAGGTTAAACCTTTAAAGGGTGGAGGGAAGTTGTTGGGTAGTATATAAATGGTTGGATTTCATGGACGAAATCCTCTTTAAGGGGTGGAGTGTTGTAGCATACTGAAACCTAGCATCTCGCCTCTAGAAATCATATTCCCATGATTAGGAGATTACAATGTTTGGTTCTTTAGATTTGACCAAACAAGGATAACGTTACATCTTAATGTACACAGTTAATACACATAACATCAATAACTCAAAGATAACCCATAACATTTATATGCTAAAAAATAAATATAACATATTGCATGGCATATTTATATAATAACATGTATATGTTCTAACATGTGATTAAGTTCATGACATATGTCACTTATGTTTCCTTTGCTAACTAATATCCATATCATGGATAAATAAGAGGTATACTATACTTAAAACATGTATTAGAATAATAATTGGAATTTTCATGTGCAAACATCTAAATAAAAGAGGAACTAATAGACTAAATATGATAAATAAGTAAAATATGGAACTTTGTGCATTATAACCAAATATAACTCTTTTGGTAGTAGTGTGAAGATAATAGGACTCTAAATAATAAATAATAATGGTAATGATGTAATGTTATAATAATATAATGGTAATGAGATAAAAATCCTAATTACATAAGAACTCTTAAAATGAAATTCCAAAACCCAAATATAGCGGTTATATTGTGTTTCTTGGTTCTCGCTAGCTTGGGTCTCAAGTTTTACATTATTTGAACAACAATAACTATCCTAATTTCATTTAGAAAAAAAAAATGAGTTTTTCTATAAAATATTAAATAATATGTTCAATGACTTCAAAAGTGGAAATAAATCCCAAATACAAATTCTACATATATGTAGAAGTTTTCATATTAATTGAAAAATCTTATCTATCCTACTTTACTTAGGATAGATAATGTAACTTAAAGTCAAAAATATTAAATTAATTATTAAAAAGAAACATATAAAATAAATAGTATAAATTGACTTATATGGCTTATGAGTATATAATTTAGGTGAATTTGTAATAAAATTATGGTATAATATAAGGGGAAACAATATTGTGCATGTGTGTTAAATATATGGAAAATTTATCATGGTTGAAAATCTTAAAATGTATTTACTTTGCAAACACAATGCGATCGAGGTAATTGCAACAATGTGGAATCTGTGAGATATTTTAATAAATTAAAACAAACATTAAGAATTAATTCTCTCTACTTAGTGTTTGAAAGCAATAAATAAATGAAAACAATCACTTTAACATATCTTAAATGAAACAAATATTTTAACTTGTTTATATATTTGTTAGGATCCAAATAACCATTCCCAAATTTATATAATCAATTAATTTAATTTGAATAAGAAATAATAATAATTTTGACTAAAAGAGTTCCTTATTAAACCTCCCTATTACCTCCTAAAATCGTTAAGAACAAGGAAATAATTTGTTCGATAGATAATGTTTACACTCTTCTGATTTGAAATTCATGTGTCTATAATAACTAGTTTTGGATATATAAACTTATTAGCACCTATCTCCTCCACAATAATTAATGTAAAATATATACATGCAATTATATGGTTGCCACAAATTTGAAATTTTATACCTAACTTAATATTAATTAAATAGACATCTTGTATTGGAATAAAATTGTTATACATGTTTTCAATGACTCTAAGATGAGAAGAGAAATAGTGTGAGAAAGTCATCTCGTAATGGAATGAATAAAGGTATATAAGAGATTGATAAGTGGAATAATACAAAAGGAATCTAATTAGTATATCCTTAAAAATTGTACATTAAATTATTATACATGTTTACATTGAGTAAATAACTTACACACTGTGATATTTATAAGTATTTTTATTGTAAATGTAGTAGTCAATATTTCTATCATAAAGATGTTAAGAACAAGGGGAAATATATGATACAACATATATATAAATAAATGGAAGGTAAATGAAGTTTTTTTATGTTTGTTCTTTCCTATCATTTGTTAAATAATGCTTAACTTTTCTTCTTTTAGAATATATCTTACATATTTCCCATAGAAAAAAAAATTAGATAAGTTTTTTGTTACCTAAGAAAAGTAATTATATATACACATCCCTACCTATGACCTTCACACACATAGAAATTAGTTGACCAATAGGACATGACTGTTAACCTTCTCCCATATCCTCATATTCAAGTTCCTATGAAAATCCATCAAAGACTTGTAGTCTCATGGTGATATTTACTCAACCATCAGTGTTACAAACCTTGGAACCCTGACTTGGATCTACGATTTAGATTTAGACAAGTTGACTCACATCTAGAGGTAAGTTGCATCCCTTCAATCATACTGAGTAATTGATCTACTTCTCTTTATCTTATAGTATGTTGCATTCCCTATTTATCATATTGAGAAAATCACCCAAATTTATCTCTCCCTCTTGGTCCTCTAAGACATACTATCCTATACACATTTTCTCTCTCTTATGAGAATTTACTTCATGTGAAAGATTCAATGCAGATTTTGATCTTGTTATCATATTACTTTGTTGGATATGCTTATTGGACTCTTGTTGATATCTTGTGGTCTTATGATGTGTCTTACTTTTGGACCTAATTTGATATTTGTTATGGGTCCTTTGACCCCACATGATAATTGTTGGATGTTCTCATCCATTATTTGAGCATGACTATACTTTATCTTGCCTTCCCTATTTGCATGTGTGATTCAGTAGTCATAATTAAAAGTAGTGACACCATTTTTGTTTTGGGCACTGAGGTTTTATTCCTCCTATTTCACTAAGATATTAGTCCTCCTATGATATAATATATTTTGGGAATTGGTGTTTTAGTCCTCCTATTAATGCATAGAAATTTTAGTCCTACTAAAAAACTCTTTATTTACTTGGAACTGAGTTTTTACCCTTGGTATGAAATATATATGGGTTCCTACACTACTTTGTAGTATATGCTAGTCTTCTTATTACTCCCCATGCAACTATTTATAAATTGTGATACTATTATTGTGACGCTATGTTAAGGCAGGAAATCTCCTATTATTGATTACCATTTTATTTGAAATTTATATTCTCTTGATATCCACTTGTAAAGTACTTTTCTCTTCTATGGGTGTTATATTTCATATTCTCTTCTGGGGTATGCTTTCAACCCAAGGTATAGGCCATGGAGACATGACATGCATAAGTGAACTAGGCATATGGAATAGATTTTCGAGAAGATAGATTTGAGATAGTTTGAATATCCCTCTACTTAGATCCTGATGTTGGTGCTTTTATGTAAAACCCAAGTGGGATAATATTATGTAATCTTGATAAATTATATATAGTCATGAAATATTATTCCACTGCTATACTTTTCTCTTTTTTTACGATCATTTGAGAAATGAGAAAATACAACTATACCATCATACTTATTTGTATGGTTAGAATAGGTTGACTTATTACTGGAATTTAATAGAGAGTGTATCCCCTTTCAGGTCCCACTCCTTACAGGAATCTTTAAACCCTTGAAATTCAACATTAGGATGAGAATGAGATGTGCTGACTGAACTTGTAGATAATCATGTAAATGAAGAAAATGCCCAATTGTATGTAATATTAGTTCAACTGAAGGCGATATGTCCAATTATGATTATCTATGCCTCATGTGTCTAATATAATATGATTTATGGAAAGAGGAGTAAAACATGCCTAAATGCAATTCTTTTATTCAACTCAAATAAGTGTGAATTGAGAAAATGACTAAAGATTAAGGAAATGAATAAGTAACTATAACATGTGATACTTACAAAATTGAGAGTTTTATAAGTAATAGAAGGATTGCTTCTATTTACTAAAGTGCCAAAAGTATGTGAGATTCTATCGTCCTTCTTCTGGTCCAAGTTGTCATATACTACTTCTGCCACCCAAGACACAATACCTTTTGGAAGATGAATATTACAACATGGTCTTCCAGCGCTTCAAGGCTTTAAAGTTGTCTTAACATCAAGAAGCTATTCTGGCTTCCCTATAGGCTGACCATGCACAAGACTTTCTTCTTGCTATTCCTATTGTTCTTGGATTATCGATGACGTCCATTGAGTATCGTTGTATTCTATGTTACCGACTAATAATCCCACTATAACTTGGAAATGAATCTTGCTCCCTTTGTCACTCTGCAGAGCTTGATTCTTTTAGTGACCATGCAGTGCACTGTCACATCCGGCCATCATTCAAATTCTGTCATGACATCATTCGAGATGCCCTCTTTGACATTATTTCCCATGTTGGGATAAAAGCCTTGAAAAAGCCCATGTTTCCATTCTAGGGACACATTATGATGATCTACATCCCAGAGACCTACTGGCATATTGTTATTTGATTGGACCAATTGAAAGCATACTTGCGTTGATCTTATTGATGTCTCTCCATTGACTGGGAATATTTGTAGTAACTTCAAGGTAGGTTGGGCAGCTTCTGATGGGCGACGTAGAAAGTTCATAAGCATGGAGTTGCGTGTGAATCAAACCATCATCATTTTCTTCCCTTTTCCTTTGATATATTTGGTGTGCTTACTTATGACTCAATTTCCCTTCTACGACACATACAAGGTATCATAAATAGAAATGTGATGATGCCATCATCTACCTCCTCATATTTTTTGTTAGATCATTAGGCTTCGCCATACAAAAAGGATTGGCAGCCTAGTTTGTAGCTCGAGCCTCTGTGAAGTTGTTTCTTTAAATTTCTCATGTTATGACATTTTTATGGCTTATGTAGTATGTAGATGCAATATAAGAAATGAATAAGGGTGAACTGAATTTTGATGATAAGAAATGAGTGACATATTAATAACCAAAGTACAAGGACATCTTTTATATATTTACTTTAATTATATCTGGGTTGAAAAAAATTGAACAAAATAGACTAAAATCATAATATAATGGATTTCAATGAGAGAGAAATTTTATACATTAAAAAATTTTAGAAAGTTTTTGTCTAAGATTATAGTGAACATGAAATGAAAGAAATCCAGGCTAATGAATATGAAACAAAAGGAAAATGTTGAAAATTAGAGGATCTATGAATCTAACTCTAACCCTAAAATAATGAGATTGGTGATGCTAATGAATATGGTATCAAATGAGGTATTAGAAATGGGTATAAGTATATCTTAATGTAGTAACAAGATGAGGTTCAAGGATGTGAATTAATTTATAAGAATATGTTCTTGGATTTTAATTGTTTCTTAGAATACTTTCTGTCACATAACCATCTTCATTGATGTTGCCCACTATATTAGCTTCAGCAACGCTGTACTAGGCCTTCATGGTGTTGACAATGGTGGATGCTTCCTTCAAGGGTGTGGCGGCTTCATACAGTCCAGCTCAGTCCTTGAAGCTGAGCCGAAAGCCAAAATCATTGTATTGGAATTTTGTAGGATCAAGCAATTAAGAAGCTTCTAGATCCTATCTAATTCCCTTCAAGTGGTTAATTTGCTAACTCATTTGTCAGCAGTGCCTATAAAAATTCCATCCATATGTTAACCATGCCTACTTGCTAACTCATGGCCACATTCACCAGCATGTGGGCCATGTCCCGAGGAAGCTAAATGAAGCCTCTGACCTTATTGAAAAACATTGTCTTTCTCTTTGTTCTAGTGTTTCTATTTCTCTTCCAAAGTTGAGCTAGATCTCTTGTAATCTTGATGTAAAAGTTAGCCAAGTGTTTTACATACTAGATAGTGAGTGAATAATAAATAATCTCTAATATTTTCCAAAAAAATCCTTTTCCATATTATTATTTGTCTGATTCGGAATATGATCTTACATGTTGATAAGTGCTTAATATTCAGAATTAATTTCTATTTTAAATATGATTTGGATTAACTTGTCATTTGAATACTTCTATTTGGTAGACATTTCTTATGTGTAGTTCATCTTTAGGAATGCAATATGTGTCCCTAGTCTAGATAGAGGGATGTTACAAAGACATTTTTATTGTTATGTCTTGATTTTAGTTGTTTAGATCTTAATCTATTACTACTACAATTAGATTTTTAATATTAAGAAATTTTTCATCTACTAATATGTTCATAGACATGCTATTAAAGATTATTTAGAGTTTCAATTGTCCTAAGTGTATACCTTATCTGATTAATTATATTATTTTCATAAACTACATAACTCATGAAGCTTCTATGACTAATTTTTGGTGGAAAAAAACATCATTGCATAGATGATCCCTCCTGTAAGCTATGTATTCCATCTTTGTAAATTATTTACATGTCCTTAGGGATTTCCCCACTTCCAACGTGATATGAACAACTATGAGTGATCATATACATAATTTCTAGATCTTCATTTGCATCAATAGTTGATGGAAAATTTATAGTCAACATCAGAGGTACTATTTATTATTGCTTCAACCTACTAGCATATTTGGATTTCAAGAAAGTAGTACATATTTCAAAAACTTCTACAGTGCTCCATTCACTTTGTTGGTGTATTATGTCTACTACTTCTATATAAATGAGGAAGCAGGATAGGGATAATTATACCAAGAACTCGACACATACCACCATTCACTCACCTTCTTGTCTAATGTGGTCTCATCCTCTTTCTAGTTGTATTGAACTTAATCATGATGTGGTTATCAAACATGGATGATTTGTTGTTACTATAACAACTATAGATCATGGGGGTTGATCATTGGAAGGATACTGTCATACACTGTCACTGCAATCACTCTTGTTAGTAGAGACAGTTCCTATATATTTTACATTACAAGTGGCAGTTGAAGAATAAGGGTGGAACTACATACATATTGAATCGAATTGTTTGAATGCAATTGAAGAAATTAAGAAAGATTTTATGAAGTTCCCAGTACTAACATCATGGATACTAGACATCAAGTGATTATATGCTTCTTTAGGGAATATTTCAATTTTCAAGATTGATTAGAAATATAATGTTGAAGTTGATGCCTTCGGAAAATTTCATATTAACTCTCACCAAGGTTCTACAACTTATGACCAACCACTATTATCTCTCCAAGGTGTAATTTTTAATGCAAGATGTAATAGATGTAGTACCCCTTATCTATGAGTTATGTTTCTTCTGATCATTTTTAGATCAGTCAATAAATAAAGGTACACCTTTCCTATAAAATGGTAGTAAAGCATGTCAAAGAACTAGCATTTACCTTATCATGGGTTCCTATTCATGAATAACCTATGGTAAGTTTAAGGTATTTTCCAATTCTCCTAAGTTATCAATGAAAAGGTATAATTATTCTAGTGCATACTCAAGAACATATAAAGTCCATGCATTTAAAACTTAGTTTGCTTAGTAGTCTTGTCAATGCTAAGAATTTTTACAGTGATTAGTAGTCTTTTCAATTACTACATTAACAATGAATAAATATGGTGTGGTAACAATATGAGGATGATACGAAAAGGTATCTATATTTCAAATATCTTATGGTCACCTTTTGAGCATGTCTAATAACAATCACTCCATATGAATATGGTGTGGTAACGAGAGGTTGTCATGTCAAATATGGGTTCTTTGGTTATAACCCAAACATGACTAGATACTCGAGGAGAGAATAATATATAGGATACCAAGAGCTTTATAGACTTAGACTCTTAGATTATCTCACATACAATTCTCTAAGGGGTAAGTGTGTTTTAGAATTTAGGTTATATATCATGTGGACATTCTAGGTTGATGTTAGAGTAGACAACAACACTACAATTCCAAATTTGACTACATGTGGTGCTCCCCTCCAAAACTCTTACAGGTTTCAACAATAGCACATCTAAATAAGATAATAAAGCATCCAAGTATTGTAAGGAATCTTTGAGTTCCGTTTATTTTCAATGATTTCAAATACATACTTGAGCAAGTGAGGATTTAGGAAGAATAGTGAGGGGGTCCTAATAAGTGAATATGTGAAAACAAGGATTTAATCGAGGAAAGGAAGATTTTGAATTGGAGTAATAAGGAATGTTAGAAAATGTGTATAGTTAGGGGCATTGAGAAAAAGAATGTAGCTGATAAAATCAATATTGGAGAAACAGATAAAACATAAGTAAGGTCCATGCATTTTTCAATACCTTTCCTGATAAGAGTTCACGATTATCCAACAACCATGAAAAAAGTTTGACTCTATAAGGAGCTCCTAGTAATTTTCCACAAAGAAAATAAGAAGGGTGAAAGAAGACCACGTGCCATGGGAGATGAAGTGAAAGCATCCTTGATTGAGATGGATGGACCCCCAGCAATAGTAATCCATTGTGTACTATATTCAAATGAATGATGCTAGTTCAACCACCTACCCACTTCAATTAAGTGGCTCACCTTGATTTTGGCGATTTTGAGTGGGTGGGTATGTCTAACGAAACCTTTCTGTCACATAACCGTCTATTACCCAAATCTTAACTCCAAATGACTATAAAGTCAATGGCTATAGGACCTAGGTGTCTGTCCCTAGCATTGTATTAACAAATCTTGAATGCAGAAGCATAAAGCTTTGCATACATGAACAAATAGCAAGATAAAAGCACCAACTTATTCTCAACAATCCACAAGTATAATTAATAACAACACTTCTATGTTAAATGATTTTAGTTACATATTTAAGAGTCAAATTGTACAAGTCTACTCATGTACACTAGGAATCTTACAATAAGTACACTTGACATATATCACCAAGCCTATCAACTTCTAGCCATCTCTAATTTCATTTTGATGTGGAGGCTGATCGGGCCCCTTGATATGTCATCCAATAGTTGGATTGGCTCCTGGCCTTGTTCCTCCATTGCCCAGCAATTCCCAATTGTCTAGTGCCTGTTCCAATCACTAGCACATGGATTAGGGACTACCTACCACCGTTGTAAATCGTCTTTGACCCGACTGTGATTTACTCCCCCAATCCAAGTCATCCATGCATGGTCTGCCCCAGGTTGTCTTGTTGGCACACAAGACAAGTCCTCACAAAGGTGTGATTCAACCCCAGATGTCCAACCCACTTTGATACATGACACTCCTCCACTCTTCTTGGATTTCCCCCCTCTGACACTTCGATGACCCATATTTATTTGATCTAGTAAGTAGGCAGAGTTGATCTGAGAAATAGAATAGAATGATGCATATTGATCATATCAAATCAAGATGAAGTGAAGTTCAAGGATAAAGCTTCTCCGCATGTTATGCATTTACAACGTATTTCCTTGTCATATTTTCACTTGTTGGAAGTGAGATGGAGCATCTTGACCCTCCCATCAACAGTCCCAGTGTGTTCGTTGCCTCCCCTAGAAGACTCAAGCCAGAGACGATGCTCGTCAACACTGGTTGGGGCTACACATAGAGGGGGCCTTAGGCCTCGGGAAGTGGTTGGCCACCCTTGCCTAGCTTATGTGGGTAAAATGCAGCCTCCATCAGTAGTGATGGCTTCCAGTAGTGAAGATGCCCAAAGAGGCATGGATGACAGTGTTGCCCAAACTAAGGAAGAAGAATGAGGGCTAGCGGTTCTAGAGAGTGAAAGAGAGAGATAGGAGATGGGAACGAGAGGGAAAAACAAGGAGAAGGGAATGATGAAGGAAAATCCATATAAGGTGTTGTGAAGAAGATTATAAGGGGGTTTTCTTAGAGGTGATAAGTGGTCCCAGTGTCATTGGTCCCAATAAGGGTCAAAGTCAGCTTAAACCAATCAAAACGAGAATAATTCAAGGCTATTTCAACTTTTCATAACGTGTACTCTAGTAGTCCGATAGCGATGATTTTTGCGCCATTGGATTCATAATTGAATCCTTTACCTCTTTACATATATAAGAGCTTTATAAGATCTTATGAAGGATGTTTAATTCCAATTGAAATATGGTGAGTCATTAAGGCATATAACTTAGATCAAGGTGCAACTTAAAGTTACACGTAGTGAAATTGACCAATGTAGTGACCCAATTGGAGTGTCACAACACTCAAACTAAGAAATTGACATCCAATTGAGTAATAATGCCACCTGGTGAGAGATAAAGAGTTCAATATAGAAGAGAGAAAAGTCAGGTTGTCACATCCTTCCCTCCTTAAAAGAAATTTCATCCTCAAAACTTGTCCAATATCATAGTCAAAAGTCAAAGGTTAAAGTTCATGTTCATCGTGCTTAGGATACCAAGCCTAGGTATCAAGGAATCTCCCACGATGCAATGCATAGATAGGTTGCATCATCAAGGGTGTACTCATCCAAGTTATGTATGTGTTAGTGGTGTTTTATCATATTATGACATCATCTAGACATTGGGATTCCATAACCCTTATCCATACTACATTAAGGTTTTTTTCATGTATTCATACAAGTTCAAGGTGTGTAATCAAAAACAATATTGTTAATTTCTCATTGGATATCTTCATCATCATGACTTTTGTATTAATATAATATTTACACTTGTTTTTCCCCATTAATCTAGATTTTACACATGGTTTAGTTTTTGCTCAAGATTCTATCAACTCTTACTTATTATTTTCATCATTTCTCATTTTGGGCATGAAATTAAGCATTTGTTCCTATTTGTTCAAGCTAAGATCTCAAAGTACAGTAGTATTAAATTCATGATTTTATACTTACATCATTAATGTAAGGCATGGTTTCATATTATGTCTAGTTCAAGTGAGTGACTTAATATGTATATCAAGTTTTTAGCTTAAGTGAGATTGTCATCACCTATCATGCATTATTAAAGAAATAACGCATCATTAACACTGAGGTTTTGTAAGTATCTCACTCATATCTCAGAGGAGCACCACAATCTGAAACCACTCAAGCTAAGACCTATCTGCATCTAAGAAGACAAACTAAGCACAATCATCTACCATTACAAAGTTTCTACCTGACTTTCAGAAATAAGGGAAACCACTAGTTTCCTTTACATAAAACCTCTAACCCAAGTATGAGGCTCATCATGCCAGTCTCACATCATGTACATCATGTTAGGTTCATGGGACATATCCCACACCTATATAGTAAAAACCATATATTTAATTGCCTCTTCCTCTAGGGTTAGATCATTTTTAGAAATCTAGGGTTCATCATTTTCAAGGGACCACACTCTAGGTGATTCTTCATATACTTAAAAGTATTCTATTAAGGGACTCATCATCATGTATTTTGTCATTCATAATATTCAACATTTCAAACATAATTTGGAGTTTAGATACTCTGAAATTCTCCTGCGTCGGGTCGACTCATATCAAGAGGTCACTCGTATTGTATGTCTGATTCTAGAAGTCCTTCTTTGTAAAGATAATGAGGCCTATGTTGGTCTCCAAATACATCTCAAACATCATGTCTCATCATACACAAGACTAGGCACAAGCAAGCATATTGACCCACTAGCTATGTTTAGCACATCAACCAAGTTATATACATCAGCATAGTGCTAGATCAGCTTAGGTTGCATGGTCAAACTCATCTCATATTATCAAATGTATTTGAATCCTACAACATCAACTTATATCATCATGAAGCAACTCATAACATCTTCATCATCATCATCATCATCATAGGTCATCCAGGATACTTACTAGCCTAACCTTTATCATGGATCTAGACAACTCTAGAGATTACAAATACCATCTAAACACTCTCATCTAGACTTGATGTTACATCTCTTTCTCTTAGGTTACATGGACACTCACCGGACTTTTTGTGTGTGGTAACATTTTCATATGTACATATATAAGAATATTTGAAATAGGTTTTCTCCAACATTGAAATAGGCGATGGAAACCACCATACTCCCATTCAAATAAAAACAAAACCAAAACAAGTTACCACACTCATTAGGTAGACTATACCATGACACCTAGAGAACTAGTGATAACAAGGTGCACACTTGTGTAGCAAGTTTAAGAACATGTCAACAAACATATGTCTAGGGTTGTAGTAAGATCTCCCTTTTCTCCCCATCTTAAACCTACAACCCATACTATAGGATAGATCCATGAGAAAAGAAAGGGTGTAGTTAATACACAAACCTACACCTAGTTCAGGAACATATAGGCTCTAATCTAGAAGCTAAGTCAAACTTAGTCCACAAAGGACACATTACATTTATAGGGTTGAGATGTAAGGTTGAGTTCAGTTTGTGTTTCATGTGAGCAATGTTTGGTATAGTTATTGTTCATGCTCTGAACCATCTATCACAAAACTATTTATTACCCCAATCCTAACTGGAAATGACTATGAAGTCAATGGCGATCAGACCTAGGTATCCATCCCTAGCATGGTACTAACAAAGCACAACTGCATAAGTGTAAATCTTAGCATACATGGACAGATAACAAGATAAAACCACCAACTTATTCTCAACAATCCACAAGTATAATTAATAACAACATTGTTTTATTACATGATTTGAGTTACACATTCAAGAGTAAAATTGTACAAGTTTGCTCATGTACAGTAGGGATCTTACAACAAGTACACATGACATAGCTCACCAATCCCATCAACTTCTATTCATCTCTGAACCAAAAAAATACATGAAACAAAGTGGGTCAACACACAAGGTGTTGAGTACATGTGAGAACCCCTTATACTAAACGAGATTACCCAAAACACAAAACACAATTTTAAACACAAATCTAGAAAATAGGGTAAATTAAAATTGATTTCCCCATCTCTCAAATACTCAGAAACATTTACATAAAAGTCCAGCAACTTGATTCATTCCATATAATACCCAATATCCTTTACAACTGCTTGGTAGCCTCAACATGCTATCAAAAGCTCATTTTAATCAAAACATCATATACAAACTTTTCACCTGGACCTGAGAGTGTTGGAATGACTCTAGTACGCACAACTAAATAACCTTCTCTAAGGTCCATCACCATATTTCTTCCTCACTACCACAGTTCTACTATTGATGTTGTCAATCACCTAAAAAGATGTGGTGACCCACGAGTGAGACCTGGTCCCAGCGAGAGATATAACTCTCTCCAACAGATATTGATTACAACAAATTATTTAATAATAAGTAGACTAAGCAATCAGAGCATCTAATGGACAACTGAATAGATTAAACAGTTCAAGCATACTAAATAAGTTATGCAAATAAGCTTAGCAACAAGTATATTTATCAAAGTATATGCAAACTATAATTTGGGATTTTATAAGATTGCATCAAATAACAAAGGTCATCACTAATCAGACTATCATCTTATGCTTTGCTAATAGTATAAGTAATCTAGTAGCATAAGTATCTCTAACATCATGAATATGTCTAGTAGCATAAGTATAGCTAACATGGTTAGCATGTTTATCAAGTTGAACATATACATCATAAGTAGAACAAACATCAAACCAAAATTATCTACATAAGCATGATTAGTAGTTTAAGCATCTCTAATAATAGAGACATGGCTAGAAATATAAGCATAGCTAATAGAAAGTGATAACTATCACCATTAACATAATCAACAGTAGCAATATATCTATTAACATAGCACGACTACTACATGTACACATCTACAACATGAGTATTTCTATAGCATAAATATATGTATTACCTCTTAATGCACTAATCATCATTTTTATGTAAAGAGAACCAACAAGGGTTATCATCCAATATGAAACATTGTGTATAACCCTAAAAAAATATGCTACATGGCTCTATTACATCTTCTATTATGCCCTGAGGATTTGATTCGTCCCATCCAAATCCAACTAACCACTGCTAAGTCAAAATCAGTGCCATACAAGATCTAGGAAGAGCTAGAATCCAAGATCTCCTCCCTATTCAGTCAGTACGAGTCTGCACCATAGTGACATATTAGTCAAATTGCAAAATTGTGACAGATAATCATGTAACTAGTCCGCCTTGGTACAGGTCACGACGCTTGAGAACAGCTCACGCATGATTGTTCTATAAAACGCATCTTGCAGTTATATTGCTGCCTTTCACACATCACAATATCTGAGGCATGACCACATCCATCCTCCATAAACACCTAGTGTTAGGATGACAAGCACCCCACATACACACAATATGCGCTTTGAGTTTCGCTTAGGAATACTCATTTCACCATCCATCAAATTTTGACACCGGACTGGATTAATGGCACAGGGTAACTACATGATTAAGGTTTCACTTGATTTATTATGCCAGTTGGGTGAATTAAGGCTACATCAAACAAGTGGACATACAAACCCTAAGTCAGTTCTAGCAAGCATATAAGTATAACAACTTCAAAATATATAAAATGTGTGAGACATAATTTCTCCTCTCAACATCACAAGGCACTATTCACCTGCCAATAAAGAGACTATACTTTTCATCACATCATCATCATATGGTACTTATTCATTTCCTTTCATGAGACTACACTTGTCACAACACTATCACATGATATAAATTCTTATCACAACATCACAAGGTATCAACCCTTGTCATCAAAGAGGATTACATCACATTCAGGGCTCAATCATGCCCAAAGGTCCTTAGGACCATGATATCATTTCATGTAAGATCATCATTCTCTTTCTATGCCTTATAACAAGGCTCAACTAACATCACCACACATGTGATGCACAGGCTCAACATGATATAGAATTAAATAGCTAAAAGATGTTTATAGGATAACATTGTAGGGTTATCTTAGCATTAAGAGCATTCCTTTATTATATCAACATATAAGGAATCTATATGATTGGCCAACATCACACTGATAGTGTACACGTTTAGCATAGAAAAACATAAGTTATAAAGTTATGATGACCACTAGTTAACACATTAGAGTTTCAATTAATAATTAGGAAGGATATTCCATCATTATCTTAAGCATACAAGAAAGTATAATATGGTTAACCACCATTCTCTACTTGCATTAGAGTTAGGTTTAGCAAGGTAAGTTTCATTAAAGTTATAGTTCAACATTTATTCACAAACCCTCACTCATAGCATCCCCATATAATCTTGGGTGCATAAGACAAAGCAGCTTCATTACATTCCATACCATTCTCAAGTATGGATCAATGCATAACTCAAGGTGTAACCATCATATTTATAGCATGCCAGGGTTTCAACAATAATAAAAGAATACTCCATTATTCTATTAATCATTCACGGGAGGCTAATCATGTTTAATCACCATCACCTAATGGTATTAGGGTTTGGGGTAACATGATAAGTCACATTGATGCTACAAATCAACATTCATACCCAAACCCTAACACATGGCATCCCCAACAAATGATGGATACACAAGGTGAAAAATCACCATCAAATTCCATACTATCTTCAAGTATGGATCCAAACATAACTCAAGGTGAGATCATCACATTTATAGTATACTAGGGTTTCAACCACTATAAGAGATTACTCCATTATTTTATTAACCATTCAAGTGGGCTATTCATAATCAATCACCATACTTAGATACATTAGGATTATGTGTAACAAGCTATACTTCATAAGGTTTACCGATTAACACATTATGGTGATTATCAATTATATCCACCTGAGGGCAAAGGCAATACAAAAAATTTAGGGGTATTGACCATTGAATTCTCATCATTAGAACCAAAACATTATACTATATACTTCATCCTAAAGAATTGTATGTTTAAGAATCCACTCACAACCATTTGATCAGGTTTAACGTTTCAAAACTATCGGTTGATATGTAGGTTTAACCCTTGGATTTATAACCAAAGAACCCATCTATTTAAGGCTTAATTGAAGAAACTCATGATACCTAGTTACCCCACCGTGCAGTAACCTGAACCACCATCATTTGTGACACATTATGACACCATCATTTGATGAGGTCAATCCTACCATCATTGAATACCATCGGATGTTGAGCTAAAATTGCCATTGGATCATATCATCTTTAGGGCACTAAACCATCAATCATTGGGCTTCTAGAAGAGTCTAGAACTAAACTAAGGTGTGACTAACGGTTAACATTATCAGCGCTCACCATGGGCCATCACCATCAGTTGCCACAAAGGCATCTCCATCGGTTCTTATTTAAGGTCATGCATCGGTTCATGCATAAAATTGAAAATTAGCCTAAAACACTAAGTATATGTCGTCGTTTGATAGGTACTTAGCACCATTGGTTGGTATGTAAGCAAGGACCAAGTCTTCCTATATCACAGGAAGGTCGTACATAGGATTTTAGGTTCATATAGAACTTAACACTAATCAAGGAACACCATAAAATTCGAAATCCTAAGCAAGAATAGATTTTATATGCATAGATCTTCATTTTAGAGCAAGAACATGAGTAATCAAGCTTTTAGTAAGCAACAAAAGTGAAGAGGATTATAAAACTCGCCTCTATGGGGGAGATTAGAGTCCAAGAAACCAAAAAATTTGAGCAAAGAAGGTGAAGAACCCTATCTTTAGGTATGAATTCGTCCATGTATCACCTTTCTCCACAAAAGGAGCAAATCCTAGATAGAAGAAGCAAGAAAGATAAGTTCCCTGAGATTTTAAGAAAAATTTACCATGGAACTGAAAGGATCCATAAAGAAAGAAGGTAGTAGGAGTCCGGCCATAGTAGCCCGGGTAGTAAGAGCTCGGTAAGTCCCAATGAAGGACCTGGGTTCGAACCTCACCGAAGGCACTTTGCGAACGGTAATCCACGCTAATTAGGCACGGGAGGGGGGTGACCGGACCACACCCTCTCATGCCTCGAGAGTTTACCATGTTGGGCTCGCCCGGGGTGGGTTCTCTCGGTCACCAAAAAAAAAGGTAGTAGGAAGAGGAATAGAAAAATAAACAAAGGAGAGAAGGAGATACTTACTAGTTTAGGTCAAGATCAATAAAAGGATGCTTTGCAAACCCTAGATAAGGGTAGATTTGAATCCTAGATGCTCCAACAAGAAGGTTGGCTATATTCTTCTACCTCAGGCACTCTATTCACCCCCAATCAAGTGAAAGATGAAGTTCTAGAGAGGAGTAAAATTTAAGAGTCTAAAGGTTTCCTTTTTGAGCTAAATGATAAGTATATAAGGCTTATGGATAAAGAAAGAGAAAAGTTTGAGGTGTCCCAATAACTCTTTATGTGTCCATGGCCTTAAACTATTATAGATATACAAGAAGACACACAAGAATCTGTCCCACTATTAATGGAGACCTTCTTAGCCACCGTTTGTTGGATTTCCAATCCAATCAAATAAACTATTGGTTGATAGCTCCTAAATGAAGCTCATCCATAAAGGGGTAAACTGTAAAATTCCCTTGAAGAAAACACCTCCAAACCAAGGTTCAACTAGGATCCCCATGGCCCAAAAATCTCAACAATGATAAGGAAACATCTAAGGATTATAATTCATGTGACAAATTTCAATCAAAACTTTAGATTTGGGAAAATTTCATAAAAGTCTCAAATATGCATAAAATTGCATAACTTGCACAAACAATGTCCAAGTTGGACCGAATTTGAAACTTAAGCTTGTCACATGATACCAAAACATATCACAAGGTTATATTAAGTTTAAGACACAAAATGATGGTAATTAAACATGTTCACCACTTTAAGTAATGTTAGGGGTCTCACCGTACAGGCCTGAAAGATACATATCTATAAGCTTTGTATAATTTGAAAAGATTTGCAGAAGTAAAGAACAAGAATAAACAAGTTAAGTATTTATAAAAATGAGAGACCACGTTTTGTATAATTTTACTCCAATTATACCATCATAACATGTATTCATCAATATCATGTAACTGTAAGGCCCTTTATTGACTAACGTCCCATTCAAAGAGTCTATACGGTGCTTAAGATTAGCTAACCCTGTTGTTAAGGGACATCAAGGGAATTGTAACATCCCTGACCTGGGTTATGCTCTAACCCTATATGTTTTTCTTAATAATTTTGAGTAGATTTTTGTTCATATTTCATGGAAAGTAATTAAGGCTCAAGAGGAACTTATATTTCAATTTTAGTCCTTTTTGAATAATGTTGAAACATTGTTTTGTTAGTTTTGGACTAAAGTGCAAATTACTCAAGTTGAGGGGTTAACTTGCAAATTGTACATGATAATATGTTACTCAGATTTTGAAGCATATTGAGATCGAGAATGATGCAGTGGTATGGTCTCCACAAGCTTGAACACCAAGATTAAGCTTGCTGAGCAATCCTTGTGCATTAAAACCTAGTTTTGGTGTAATATGCAATTTACCCAAAACTTAGGGTTCAACATTAAAAATACCACTTCTATAGGGTCCCCCATGTTTTTTGGCATCAATTAGAGAAAAGAAAATGGGATGGACACCTCATTTCAGTTGTTTTGGAGGAGAGAGAATCTTGATATTAAAATAATCAAGATTTAAGAATAAAAGGAACTTTACTTTAATTTAATGCAAAAAGAAATATATTAATTGAAGAGACCTTCAACCAAAAGTTGAGGGATGAATTTGCAAAAGTTTGGACGTTCCTTGTGCCTTGTAAAGGCAACGAAAATATCCAAGGGAATGGATAACTCACTCCCATTATTAAAGGAAAAAGTAATATTCACTAAAAAGGGGATATTAGTATAATATGTTTAAGGAGCTTAATTATTTTTCTTTTAATTCTTGGATAATGAAGAGGTTTTGCAAGTGATTTAAGGTGGATTCGTGTCCAAGGAATTGAAGGGAAAGAGGCGGCAATAATTTTGGAATTAAAAGAATTTTAATAAGCCATTTTCTCTCTCATTGATTTTCTTATAAAAGCACCCTTTCCAACTCAATTGAAAGACTTTTTCCGAACCCCACTTCTTCTCTTTGCTTGCAAACTGACCAAAGGAACTAGGAGCAGTTGTAAGATGACCCGCAACCTGTTGGTAAGTTCTTGATCTTATTTCACCTTGATTTCATGGTGAAAATCATAAAACAATACATGATTTCTTCTCTATTTCACTCCCTCTTCAATCCTAGCCAATCCTTTCATCCAAAAAGCTCGAGAACAGACCTTGGGTAGTTGCAAAATCTTCCTCCACCATTGTTTATGTGAAGCTCCAAGCTTTGAAGCTCAATTAGAGGCGGGTTATATAACTCAAACCCTTAAATATTGTTATTGTTTTGAAATCTCCATTACTTGTTGAACGATTTTTGCTATTTTGCAATTCCCTTTATCCATTGCTGTAAATATCATGAAAATGGTAGTAATACTTGAAGGAATGAAGTTAGATGAGGATAACATCATCTTGAGCATGCAATACAATAAGTTTTCCTTGCAAACAGTTTTGAAGATATTGGTCCAAACGGTTTCACCAAACCGTTTGGAGACTAAACGGTTTGCAAACCATTTAGAATCTTGAACCCCAAACCGTTTAAGATGGTTGACCATTTGGTTGGGTTGACCATTTGAGGTCAGAACCCTAGTAATTGTTGTATGAGGATCTAATGACCCTAATTAATTGAATTAATATGTGGACAATCATCTAACTTGAAACCCTAATCGGGTTGAGTGCTGATTTTGCAATTGTTTAATTTAATTCTTTGGGTTATTTAACTTAAACGGTCTCAAGACCGTTTGAAGATCACCCAAACAGTCTCAAGACCATTGGGAGGTCAACCAAGACCGTTTGGAGGTCTAGAGTTAAGTATGGTGAAGTAATTGAAGACCCAAAGATATCAAATGTTAATGTAATCAATAGCTAGTTTGTTGATCAATCTAATGATCCAACCCCTAATTGAACTTTATCAATTTTGATGATAATTGGGGCAAACGGTCTCAAGAACATTTTTAGGTCATCCAAATGACCTCAAGACCGTTTGAGGTCAGGTCATGCCCAATTTGAATGATGGACCAATGTTTTCTTAGCAATTAGTTCCACAATGACTAATATTGAAGGTTCATCGATTTCAACCCTAATTCAATTGGGTTCAAACCCTAATTGGTGATCTATTGAAGATTGAATCAATTGAAGGATAATTCATTAATATCACTTGAAGGATGGTGCTTAGGTTCAATTGATTAGTAATTGCATGGATTCAATTGATGAAGGAGTTAACCTTGGAAACCCTAAATCGATTAGAGAGGTTGAGATCCTTTTTGGTCCAATCAGTTTTGAGGAGGTTTCGACCAAACGGTCTCAAGACCATTTGAGTCCAAACGGTCTCAAGACCATTTGGGACCAAACGATCCCAAACCGGTTGAGACTCAAACGGTTTCAAACTTTTACTTTGTCAAACGGTTTCAAATACCTACTTTGGCAAACGGTTTCAAGCACCACTTTATCAAACGGTTTCAAACTGCGAGACCTAGACCGTTTGAAGGTCTAAATGGTCTTAGATCATTTGGAGGTATCTCAAGCAAGACCGTTTGAGGTCTGATTGGTCAAGACCGTTTGGGGTCTAAGTGACCAAGACCGCTTCAGAAATAATTAACCAAAACCATATGGACACTTAAGTTGTTTAGTGATCAATTGTTTAATTGAACATTACATGATGTAATTCAAGGGTGATTATGGTAATTGTACCCTTAATAAGATAGAGTGATTAATACCTTGTGAATGATTAATCCTTATGATTAAGGAAGTAATGACATAATACATGGTGTTAACCTTTCAATTAAGTTGAGTTGACCTAATACAATCAAGTCTGATGTAAATAACATTCTATAAAGGATGCGAGAGAAAGAGAATTTCTTACATGAATGATTATCATGTAGTGATTAAGTCTCAAAACTCTCAACATGAATGAATGTGTAATTAAGGTATGATCCTTGATTAAGAGACCATGAACCCTAATTAATAAGGTTAATGAGCCCTAACCCTAGTTGAGGGAAATGATAAGTGAAACCCTGACCCACAATGATAGTAACCCTAATTGAGGGCAATGATAAGTGAAACCCTAATCCATAGTGATAGTAACCCTAATTGAGGGAAATGATAGGTGAAACCCTAATCTATAGTAATATTAAACCCTAATTGAGGGTGATGGCTTTAGGAACCCTAATTCAGGGAATCTTAATAATAAACCCTGATTGAACGTGAATAGTAAACCCTAAATGAGGAGAATGTTATGAGAAACCCTAATCAAGGGTGAAATAATATGAAACCCTAAAGTAAGGGTGATGTCATGTGAAACTCTAGATAAGGTTAAAGTCAAAATGAAATCCTAATGTAATGATGAGACGTAAAACCTAATTCAAGGGGATACTATGTACTGGTATGTGACACTTTGATGTGAAATCCTATTCTGATATAGGATAAAGATGTGTGGAACCCAAATCTTGGGTTGTACTGTATGAAACCCTAATTTGGGGCAATATGGTGATAATCATAACCCAAATCTTGGTAATGATATTAAGTATTCCTAATTGACATAAATTGGGAAATCTTAACTCAAATAAGGAAATATTGATGATATTCTTACAATGCATAGTGTTGATTTGTAATTGATATAGTTGTTATCATGTGCACTAATTATGCAGGTTTTATGAGATGATGGACATAGCCAGGTATGAGCTATGATGTTTTACTATTGAAACTGCTTTATGGGCTTAATAAGCCATAACATGTTGTGTTGCCTAGTAAGAGGTAACAAGATGCATTATTGGGCTTTAAGAGCCATGTGAAATACCTGCAATGCAATTATTATGTTTATAATGATCAGTTAACCTAAAGGCATTAAGTTACCTGATAAAGTGGTAACAAGTGTTTGGAGGAATTGAGGGTTTGAATACCCATGTTTCATAATCATGATGATGAGATAATAAGGGATGAGTTTACGCTGATGTGATAAGGGATTGAGATCCCAATCTTTAGCAAAGCTTTGAAAAGAACTTGATAGAAATAGTATTCATTCTTTGTAGTAAATGTTAAAATGTTTATGTCTAAAAACATGCTTGATGCTAAAAGAATATTGTAATGTACTTAATTAATCAAGTGAAATAATATCATGTAGAGCCCTGACCATAGATCCATAATCATCAGTAGTTTGGTGATGGTGAAATAGGTTTTCCTAAGGGAACCCCTGGAGGGCATACTTTTGAGTATGTGGGGGTTATGGGCCCTAATGGAGGAATTGATGTGAGATAAACATTAAATCCCTCAATCCTTCATTATATATATGACGGGATGGATGTATCACTAATCTCTGAATGGCAGGATGGATGTACCATTAATCTCCCGATGATTTTAATGCCAGATCGATGCGAGATAATTATAATATCTCTCGATTGCGAAGAGAGTACAACATGCCACTGTAACTCTAATAGCAAAGTTTCCAGTATACCCTGGAAAGCTATTTAGCAGAGACACAAGATGTCCTGCAGTTGGTCCTCACACTGACTGAGGAAGATGAGTTCATGGGAATCCGACTCTTCTATTGACCTATGTATGGAACCAATTTTGATTTTGCAATGGTCGGTTGGAGTATGAGTGGTATACCTCATCTCCTCAGGGCATTAAGAATGATTATAAAATGTAATCAGCCGTGTAGCATATTTGCTTAAGGTTGAAATACGAGAATCATTGGTTGATGTTACTTCGCATAGTATGATTCTAAATGGACAAATCTTATTTATGCTTTTAAATTCCTTACTAGGCAAGTAACATGCTGCTTTATCAAGTTATAAGTGAAATGCTTTGAATAGACAATATTGTTCTAATATGTTATATACTGAATTACCTGTTGTGAATCACTTATGAATCTTCTACTCAGTTATATACCATTAGATGCAATAATAATGTTTCTGGAGGAGACTTATATCTCTCACTAGGACAAATTTTCAATTGTCTCACCCCCGTGGGATTCAACTTTTTAGGTAGACACAGAAGAGGCAGAAACCCTACAGTAAGGGAAGAGCAGCAGCATCAGTAGAACCAAGGACAACAGTGAATTCTCAGGTGGAGACACTGGTTGTCATGTCTTGTATATAGAGAGTCCTATGTATCGTCTATGTACTCTAAGGTCCTACGAGTCAGTAGTTAGTTTAATATTGATCTGAGATTTTGTCTTGATGCCTCAAGATTTTTATACTGCCTTTGTACAGTCTAACAGGGCAGCTGATGTTTGTAATTCTCGAGAAGAAATGGTACAAGGGATGTATTAGTAAACTAGAATGTATTCAAAGTACTTTAGTTCTTTATGAAAGATTTTTTTAGTTTATGGATCTCTTTGTAAAAAGTTTTAGTTTTTAGTGATTTTCAGTAATTCCGCTGCTAATGATCGCTTTGGCATTAATTAATCATGTCTTTAAAAGTTGGAAGCCATAGGCATCACCAAGACCTAACCCTTTTAATAACAATATATCATATCTTGACATCTCAATTAGGATGCCCAACCTTATTGTAGGGAAATACGGACACAAAGTAGGTAGCAGAAACAAAAAAAATGCATGTATTCCCCATGATAATAAGATCGCATGAACAACTATATAATGGTAAGGATGGTTTAACAAGTTCATACCTGATCCCAGATCAAGTCCAACAACTATAACTTGTTGTATTAGTATAGCACTCCTTGTTGTACTGAGACATCATCTACAGTAGCTCCTGGTCTTCACCATAGACAATAGCCTGACTTTGTCCACCTAGATGTAGAAAACAACCTCCTCACCTATACAATAGTCCACACGAACCACCTAGAACTCTTGTCATTCAACTATAATAGATAGGAAGGAGTTGTCCCTCCTGTTGGTGTACTAGTCACCAACTTGGTCTCCCATAATTGTTCTCCCTTACTATCCCTCCCTTTATCAGGTAGGAATTACTCGAGCACCCTATTGGTTACCACAACTAGAGAGGACAAAAATTATTAGAGGAAATTGAGTTGTGTTTGAGTATCCCCCAGTACCCCTATTTATAGGAGGGATTAGGGTTTGGTTTCCCAGTATGTGTGGGAGTGGAAGGGACCAAAAGATAATGAATTTTTTTGTAAACGGAGAGTGGTGAACCAGTTGGTTCACAAGTGATCCAATCAGTACACATGAAATTTGGTCAGTTCGCTCGGCGAACCGGTCATTTTGTCATGTTTCCCAATCACATATGAATTGGCAATTCAAATCTAGTTAATGCATAACATGACGTCAAAACTAATCCTTGATGCAATTGAATTTCTCTATGAACCAGGCATCTCACTCAACCAACCAGTTGGTTGGTGACACGAGTCGATCAGTTCACTAAGTGAACCAGGCGGTTCACTCCCCAGTTTAGGCAGAACTCAACCAATTCAATTTCTAATCAACCTAACACTCCAACTGGTTGATTCACCACTTGAACCAGTCAGTTGGGAGTCCAGTCAATTGATTTGTTTCTTGAATTGAATACTCAAACACTTTCACAATCAATTCAATTATCATTCATGACTAAAGTCCTCTTCTAGATGTTTCCTATGTGTGTGATCCTATAGGTCCATATCACGTTGGCGGTGAATGTCCATAACTAGTTTATGACATCACAAGCAAAGAGTGGTGCCTAGTCACTCATTAGATCTACCCAATCGAATGGAAAGTTGGAGAACAACGTCAACCTAAAATCCTTGTAAGGTTTTATAGTGATTGCATAATTCCTTTGACTCTAATATCTGGAATGAACTTGAGGCATGGAATCATCATCCTCACAATGTTCATTCCATGTTCCTTGAAGCAGAGAAAATTGTATGAGATATATGTGACCTAAATATCATATATTGATCCACATGTACATGTGCATGCTTTTCTCAGTCTCACTTATTGAATGGCTTGGATATCAGTATTTAGTTGGAGGGACAAATCCCATCTACATCACTCACAATCAATCCCCATGTGTAACAGCTACCCAATCATCACCGTTATGGCAATCCTTATCTAGGGTTACATTGGATGATGCCAAAGTATACTGAACGACATGTGATGAGTGTAGTGATTTCACGTTAAGAACCACAATCACCACCTTCACTATGAGAGATGACTATGACCACCATTTATGATATCCATGTGTTACTCTCAAGGTGGGTATGTCTGATAAATTGTTCCCTAACAAATATTTGTGTGTTTGGTTAGACATCACAAATCATGACTGATGAAATTTTGTCATCAACCAACCCACACTCTAGACTTGTGTGATACTATTATCTATCTACCTTCCACAGCAACAACAAATTAGGGACATAATAAGAATCTATAGACTCTTAACAAGTATATGATCTCATTCTTCTAGTCGTGTACTTGAAGACATATGGCATTCAGTAATATCATTCTTTAGACATTTATTAAGTTTACTCATTATCTCTCTGAGTGATATGGAATGAATTAGAAGCTTGACTTTATTATTATTAATCAAATCCTTTATGTAATATGCCATCACAATCATCATATGATTGGCTCTCACACTACTACAGAATACGCCTTTGGCGTCAGTTGTTTAACCCCCTTTGGCGACGGTTTTCAAGCGACGCCTATGTGGGCGCCGCTAAAGGTCGAGCTATTAGGCGTCGATTTTCTAACCGACGCCTATATGATCTATAGGCGTCGTTATATATAGTTGGGCGACGTCTATAGGGTTTGCGCCACAAAAAAGGGCACCACCTAGGACACTTTCTGCGTCGGTTAACAACTGACGCCATACTCCCAGACGACATGGTCGTGCTTCACTGCACGGCCGTGTTTAGTACTATAGGTGTCAGTTTTATACGAATAAGAGATGCCTTTTCCACCACGGTCGTTCTTTCCTGCACGGTCGGGTTGTTTGTCATATTAGGCGTCGGTTTTTATCTAATAACCGACACTGTAGGCCTTTGATGACGGTGTTTTATAAATAACCGACGCCTATACTTTAATTTTTTTTTCTTATCAGTTTGCAGGCCTGCTGTGGCTGGTCAACAGGATGAGAACATGCAGTTTAGTTTTCTAAACTGCAGGTTTATGACATCCATTGATATCAGCCTACAAACAGGCCACAAACCTGCAAAATCAACAAATATTTTTTCACACAAGTAGATACATTCAGACATCAATTCAATTCTCACATTCACACATGTAGAAACATTCAAATACATGTAGAAACATTCATACATGTATAAACATTTAGAAATATTCATTTACAAAATATCATTCAGCATCGCTATCAGCATCCCAATTATATCTTACAATCGCCACTGCTTGTATGGCTTTTGCCCATTCTTCTCTTACTTCATTTAATGCTTCCATCGTATATGGAGCATGTACAATTTTTAAGTGTTTACCTATAGTGTGGTCAGTTTTAAACACCTGCAAAGAGAATGATGTATATATATAAGTAATAATATAAAAATAAGATTGATATATTTCATACTAACTAATGAGACTATATATAATACCTCATGTATGGTATAAATATCCAATGCGGCATGTCGGATAATCATATGCATAAATCACATCACATAGTATGTGCATGCCCAACCGTTGTCATGTGTAGCGCACTATAAATTGAAACATACAAAATATTAAAAAATACAACAGAGCACCGTTCGCATAAATAATATATAGATTGGAGTCGGGAACTTACTTTTACGTTCTCCCAAATTATTGGTTGGTTCTTTCTCCTTGGGACATTTCCTCCAGCATTTTTGAATGCATCTAAACCCCTACATGTTAATGTAACACAGTAAATTGCATAATTAAATAGTAATGTAATAACAGATGTTAACGGATATAAAAATGAAATATTTCTGACCAGAATAATGGCATTCTCAATATGTGTCCAATTTTAGTATTCAATGTACTTCCCGCAGGATCTAGATAATAAACAGTGAACGTCTCGGGGACAATAACTAGTAACTCCCAATGTCTACCGCTAGAGGTAAAAAAGTTAAAAATTAATAACTCAAAATGCACAATAAAAATGGAATTTTCTTAAGTCCAAATTATAAATAAAGTAAACTTACTTGACATTGAATGGAGCTATTATTATCGTCTTCTTTTGCTGACCAAAAATTGTAAAAGCATCTATACAATATTGTTGAACACTATCAGGGTCTTTAGCAACAATACTAATCAATGATGGAATCAAAAAACACACATGATCAAATGCAAATTGTTTGCATTGATCTTCGACTAAGTAGCTGTAAAACATGTATTACGTATGCATTAATATATAAGAAACCAGATCACCAGATCTTACACAAGGTATATGGATGTATAAACAAGATCTCACCTTATCCATATCTCTATCATTGATGTATTCAGCCAATCATACATAATCAGCTCAATAATATCTTGTATAAATAAAGAGCTATCGTATGATTGACCTGCATAATCTGCTTCTAAAGAAACAATTATAGGGCAATGTATATTATGTGCCCGTAGCCAACATGCCATTCCCCTACAAGCAGGACCTAACAGGTATTTTAGGCCAGTTGGAACCCAACTTGGTAATGCAGGAAGTGGAGGTGGAGGCCTAGGTGCTCTGGGTGTCTTCTTTTTAACCTGTATATATAATTTCAGATCAGTTGACCTCATATATACACATTAACAATCTAAAGTAATGTAAATTTATCTTACAATTTCAGTAGTGTAGACGACATCTGCTTTGGGCCACAATATCACCCCGCCTTCTGCCTCACCAAGTGTATCAATATCTGGGTGGGCATATGGCAATGCAGCTTCCCTCCAATCGGGTAATACACATATCGGGCTCACACGAACGTAGACCTGTGGCATTGGAGTCCCATGAAACGTTGGCCCAGGAAGGGATTGGTAAGCCTACGCCTCTGCAACAACATAGTCTTGCATTCTTAAGCGGCATGGCTTCAATGCCTACAAATTTACGTAAAGAATGTTATACATATATACATATCATCTTGAAAACATATCATCTTGAAAAGACTAGCTACAATGTCATAAACAATACTTACAGCATATGTGTTAGGCGATGGGTCTCCAGGATTACTCGCAGTCTATGCATCAGGAGAAGAGTGGGTCGCCATAGGCTGATTGGAAGCCTGAGATGCCTGCCACCGCACTATTTCTTCCTTGACCTTCTCAGCAACTATATCATTGACCTTCTTAGCAACTATATCCTTGACTCTCTTATTCTCCTATACATGGATAAAAGAAACATTAACTTCTTATTATTGAATTCCATTTTGCAGTAACATTCTAAAAAAAGAATAGGTTACCTCTTCTTGTGAAAGTCCCACTCTGGGTTTGTGCTGGGATGGCCCAAAGAATGCTTTGATGCCCATACCAGCACCTGCACCCCTAACACGTCCAGGATGCTCTGGGTTACCCAGAGCAACTGTCAATTCATTCCTTGTGCCCTGAGGGATGAACGTGCCTTGTTTCCTCTGCTCGTGCAGCTCCCACTAATCACCATCAACAGAAATTGGTAAGTTAACACCACAAATAATCAATATTCAAATGATTGCTCTAAGAGTTGTATTTTACCATTTTCACAGCCGCCTCAGCAGTTACGGGCTTCTTTATTTCACCCTTCTTGTTTTTCCTCCCAGCTATCCAGATATCATGGCGAGGCATGGGTGTGGCAGACTCCTAAGTAGGAGCAGACTCCACCTGTAGTCTTTGGCGAACGCTTTCATATCCCTTTGGACCCATAGTGTGGTCATGTACATTTAGTGCACACCTTGCTTTTTGTGCATCACTGAGGGCCTAGTTAGTATGCACATTAATGATTTGGTTAGTAGCACGAAATGTTAATATTGAATAGGTGAATACAACATATATTAATTAAATTGGGAGTGACGCCTAATACCTTGAATTCTTCAGATTTTCTTGAAGTAAAAAAATTGTCCCAATCTTCTTTGTCCAAGAAGTTCCACTGTTCAAGGGTTGACTTCTTCTTCTTATCACCATCTTTTATGTATTCTCTGTTGAGATTTGTCCTATAGTTCCTAAGCATCTTTCCAGCGCGTTGCATCACGCTTTTACGATGCAGCTTCTCATCCAATGCAAACAAATTCTGTAAAATAGAATTCTTATTAACTAGTATCCAAAAATAGAATTGCAAATAATAATAACTCACACATAAATCCTTCCATATCAAGTCTTTCTTCCCCTGAGGAACTTTATACCAATTATCATACTTAACACCACAATGGCTTCGAGTGACACACCCAAGATAGTTTACGAAATTATTGCGGTTCACTCCAATTGCATTTCCTCCATTATCAAACTCCACAACCAATTTGGATCCACTACCACTTAGCGCTATTAACTTCTTCAACAGAGTGATGCCCCTTTTCTTGTTAAGTGTTTGGTGTTGCGCATCAAGTTGCTCCAGTGCTTCAGTGGGTACATGTGCATCATCAACCTAAAATTTGACAAAAATAAAACCCACTGAATTAGCGCAATATAGAAATATGGGATATATGACATAACTAGAAGATAATGAATTTTATAGAAATACAGGATATGTTTTTAGAACTTACATTGGTATCCTCGCCATGCTCGTCATGGACAGCATGCTCATCATGGACTTCATGCTCATCATGGACATCATGCTCATCATGGTCAGCCATCTAAAAATGTCATTAAAAAAGCAAACATTTAGCATTTGTATTAACTAGAAAAAGGCAAACATTTAGCATTTGTATTAACTAGAAAAAGGCAAACATTTAGCATTTGTATTAACTAGAAAAAGGCAAACATTTAGCATTTGTATTAACTAGAAGATAATGAAAAATCAAATCTGAAAATGATATTGATATTAAAAAAAGCAAATATTTAGCTTCAATAAAAAAATATAAACATACATGCCTCTAAAATTGTGATCTTTTATCAATTAACAATCCTTCATTGTGATCTCCACGCACATATAAGTCATCATTAGCTTCAATATTTTTTGGAGTTGGCAACCCAACTGAGAATGGACTGGAGTCATCATACTTATCATAGTACTCTTCTTCATCTATAGGTTCTTCAATGAACTGTCTTTTACCATGAAGAACAACCGACCATTTATCATTTGCAAGATCATCGATATAGAATATTTGTTTCGCCTGTGATGCCAATATGAATGGTTCACCCTTCTCGCCAATCTTTTCAAAGATCACCAAAGTGAAACACAATTCATCCACTATAACTCCTTTGGTGTTATCAACCCAATTACATTTAAAGAGTGGAATTCTGAAATCTATGTAGTCAAACTCCCATATGTCTTCAATGACACCGTAATATGACATTTTAGCTTCACGTGGACTCTTATCCTTTGCACTTGCAAAATACATAGTCGACGCTTGAAGAGTGACCCCACTGTTTTGCACGACACTCTTATCATCTTGGCGCTTTGTGTAATATGTGAACCCATTAATGTCAAACCCTTCATAAGACATAACATTCGGTTTTGGTTTAAAGGTGAGGCATTTGATAGTTTCTGTAATATCATTTGGTGTTTGAGATAGTTGATGTAAGACTTTATCTTCAAACCACTTAGTAAAAGTCTTATTATGCTCTCTAGCAAGCCACATTGAACTTGCTCGAGGATGTTGTCTCTTGATGAAATTGGTATGTTCCTCGATATAAACACTCACTTCATCCATGTTGTGTAAAATATACAAGTGAGCTTGTTCCAACTGCTCACGGCTGATTACTTTCACCCGTGATCCCAAAATTCCTTTGCCCTCCTCAATATTCTTGTCATTAACAGGAGTGTTATTACCACTCAGAAAATCATTGCAAAAATCCATAACCTCTCTCGCCACATAACCTTCAATAATACTCCCTTCAGGCCGATAACAGTTTCGAACATCACCTTTAAAAATTCTCATGTATCATTCAAAGGGATACATCCAATGCAAGAAAACTGGTCCCAACATTTTCACTTCCCTAGTCAAGTGGACAACAAGATGTACCATGATATCAAAGAACGAACGAGGCAAATACATCTCAAGCTGACATAGGGTAAAAACCACTTCTCGTTGCAAATTATCGAGAGTATCAGGGTCAATAACTTTGCTGCATAGACTGTTGAAAAAGAAACAAAGTCTGGTGATTGCAAACCTTACATGCTTCGGCAGTATAGATCAAATTGCCACATGCAATATTTGTTGCATTAGAGTGTGACAATCATGAGATTTAAGACCTATCAACTTCATATCTTTCATTGATACCAATCTACGGATGTTGGATGAGTAACCATGTGGCACCTAAACATTTACCAAGCATTTACAAAAAGCTTTCTTCTCCTTTCTAGACAACGTGTAACAAGCGGGAGGTAAGTATGTTCTTTTATTACCCATTTCATGTAATTCTGTTAATTCTGACCTTATTCCCATTTCACGTAGGTCCAGTCTAGATTTTATCCCATCTTTAGTCTTACCTGGTATATTTAACAGAGTACCAATGATGATATCACAGACATTTTTCTCAACGTGCATTACATCGATACAATGCCTGACTGTCAAAGAACTCCAATAAGGAAGATCCCAAAATATTGACTTCTTCTTGAATGAAGAATTGTCACTCCGTGTGGCCATACTACATTGTGATTTCTTACCAAATTCATTGACAATGTCTTTTACTCTTTCATAAACAACATTCCCTAGTATAGGTTTAGGTGCACTCCGTTCATCATTCCATCCATTGAATGCTTTGCGCTTCCTACGATACAGATGGAATTTTGAAAGAAACCTTCAATGACCAAGATATACAGTCTTGCCGCCATGTTTTATTCTTATTGAATCAGTGCTTTCTTCACATATAGGACATGCTTTAGCTCCTTTGACACTATATCCAGACAAATTCCCATATGTTGGAAAGTCATTAATAGTGCAAAACAACATAGCATGCAAACAAAATGTCTCTCTTCCTGAAGCATCATAGGTCATCACACCTTCAGCCCAAAGTTTCTTTAAGTCATCAATTAGAGGTTCAAGATAAACATCGATATCATTTTCGGGTTGTTTAGGGCCCGATATCAACAACGACAACATAACATACTTATTTTTCATACACAGCCAGGGAGGAAGATTGTATATAACAAGCATGACTGGCCAAGTGCTATGTTGGCTGCTCAATGTCCCGTACGGATTCATCCCATCTGTACAAAGCCCAAGTCTTAGATTCCTATCTTCACCAAATTTGGGCTACAATAGATCAATCTTCTTCCACTGTGGAGAATCAGACGCATGTCGTAGGATCCCATCATTATTTTTCTTAACATCTGCATGCCACCTCAAATTCTTCGCATCTTTCGAATTTGCAAACAAGCCTTGAAACCGTGATATTATAGGTAGATACCACAACACCTTGGCAGGAGAACCAGTTTTGGACTCCCCCGAAGTCGTCAATTTATACCGTGACGCACCACATTTTGGACAATCTTTCAAATCTACATAGTCCTTTTGAAATAATACACAATCATTCGGGCATGCATGTATCTTCTTAGCCTCCATTCCCATTGGGCACAACATTTTCTTTACCCGGTATGTTGAGATTGGTAGCTCGTTTCCTTCAGGAAGCATTTCTTTCAACAAAGTCAACAATGAAGTGAAGCTTTTGTCACTCCATCTATTGTTAGCTTTCAACTTATACAATCTCAACACAGCACTAAGCTTCATAAACTTAGCACAGCCTGTGTATAACTGTATCTCAGCATCATGCATAATGTTTCTAAACATAGGAGGTGGATCGGTGTGCTCTACCCTACAACTATCAAGCATCGCATCAATGATGTCTACTGGAACTGGTTCATTTACATCTACGTCATCAGAGGCAATTTCTTCTTCTACCCAAGCACTGCTATCGACATCTACTGGTTTCGAGTTTGAAATCTCTCCATGCCAGTGCCATTTTGTATAGCCTTGTACAATACCGTTGCACATGACTTTTGATTTCCTCACCAGTGTTGACTTTCAAGTTGTTACCGCAATGCCTACATGGACAGTAGAACCTATCTGTAGGTTTTTTCCTATGTTCCTCGGCAAATCTAATAAACTGATCAAGACCAGATATAAACTCTGGGCTGCAGCGATTGTGAATGGACATCCATGATCTACCCATTCTATGATCAAAGAGAAAACAAGTATATATTAGGATAAGATTAGGGTATACACTTACATCCTATTCAAGATTTACTCCTATTATCTACAATGAAGCCGGACTCCATACAAACAGTATATAATTTAGTGATTGTTCATTCTAATTTATACCAATGTACAATTAATATAACGAACAATGATTGTTCACTTTCTAGGCCAACAAACACATGTGATGTCATTCTTATATATAATAAATATGTACCACCTATCCCATCCTTGAACACCTAATCTCACTAGTAAGTTTATAATGTGTGTTGGGTTTTTGAGAAAATTTCGACAACATTTCTCCGTTGTTCTCTAAGTACATATGTAATTAGAGAACAAATGGGGAAATACTACCGAAATTTTCTCGAAAACCTAATACACATTATACACTTACATCCTAAGTGAGATTAGGTGTTCAAGAACAGTCCCAAACCTGGGACTATCTAAGATTTACTCCTAATGAGTAAATCTTGGACGGGTTTCTAGGCCAACAAACACAATAATAGATATGTACATGTTAGGGTTTCATCACAATTAATGTTAGGGTTTCATCACAATTGATGTTAGGGTTTCATCAATGTTAGGTTTAATCAAATCAAATTAGGATGCTAGAATTGACAAGTTTAAATCTTATTTCAACATGCATCAAAATTTACTGAATTAAGTCAAACATTAGGATTAGAAGCACAAATATATGCAAGCAAAAAATTTGTTCACATCCTAGGATTTACATAAAACATTACATAAATTTTTTTTCATATCCTTACCAACAGCAAGCACGGCCGTGGGTGTGTTGGCCTACCACGGTCGTGCTGGACAGCACGGCCGTTACAGCATGGTCGTGGTAGGGCAACATAGCCACGGCTGTGGTAGGCCAACACAGCCATGGTCGTGCTTGCTGTTGGTAAATAGCTAGGGAGAAGGAAGCAAAGAGGTAGGGCTACCTGGAGCTAGCGTGGAAAGTACGGCGGCGAGCGACAACAACAGTGGCAACGGAAGAAGAGAGAGCAGAGTGGCGAGCTGTGAACAGTAGTGGCATCGGGAATGGGCATAGCAGCGTGCGGCACACCAGCAGCAACGGCAGAGGCGAGTAGAGGTGCACCAGTAGTAGCGGTGCACCAGCAGCAGTGGCGGCGACGAGCGGAGAAGCACCAGTAGTAGCGGCGGCGAGCAGCAACGGGGTCGTTGGGCGATTTTAGGAGAGCAGCGGCGAGCAGCAGCACAGCAATATCACGATGAAATAGGAAGAAAGGGGGAAGAGCCGGGTGATCGGGTTTATTAAGTTGGTCAACGGTGTCGGTTATCTACAAAACCGACGCCTATTATGATTTAGCGTGGGTTGATAGTTAACCACTGATGCCCAACTAGGCAACCTTTACCCTAAATTATTTGGCGGGAACCATTATCAGCGTCGGTTATCGAAGGATAACTGACACTGAAAGCGGGACTTGTTGCAACCCCATTTTCTTGAAAATATAATGTAATGTGTATTTTCCCTTTTAATGAATAAATGATATCCTTTTCGTTGAATTGTGATAGATTTCGTGTGAAATGGCTTTGATTGAATGATTGTTGGTGAGCAATTGGTGTCGCCGTCGTGTTCGACGGGAGGTGGCGGAGCTTCCTGGCCATTCACCACGAGCAAAGAAGGACGGGAGCTCAGAGTCAACACCTGAGTTGACCGTGTCGTCGCTGTACCCCGACGCAAGGTTGAAGAAGAAGGCCATGTGGCCTTTTACCAATCTGCCCCTCCACGCTCTGCTTACAGGTAAGGACGTTTTCGTCCTTTGATCGCTGGTTTTGCAAAAGAAAGGGCGCGCTCCCTCAAGGCCGTTGGATCCTCAGTGGATCCAAGGTCCATTGATCGGGCGGCTCTAGCTTTTTCTAGGAAAATAACATATAATTTATTAAAAGGGTTGTTCTTATAAAAATCATATCTTGAGCTAGGAAACTCGGATGCAAAAAGTCAATACATGAAAAATGATCAGAAAAATATGAGGAACACGTTAAAAATGGTTTGGATATATGAATTTGTATATTTTTGTAAAAGTGCATATTTTGATGGAAAAAAAAGAGTTAATTTGTAAAAAGAAAACCCTAATTGATTATCAAGAATATATTTAGTTTTGCAAATAGGTTAACTCGAATATGTTTAACCTGATTAATGATTAAGATGGTTTTTAACCTATTTTGATGGTAGAATTACATGTTTAGGGTTTTAATACAATATGTTGATTAAAATAGTTAGAAACCCAAAATTAGAGAAAAAGGAAAAGATATTGCAATCTAAAAATTAGGGTTTATATGGACCAACTGGATCATTAGGACCTTAATGGAAAATGGGACAAGATAATTAGGGTTTGATGAATATTTGATAAAAGTAAGGTAAAGGAAATAAAACCCTAATTATGGTTAAAACCCTAAAAAGGGCAAATAACCTAGGAAACGATTAGAATTAATGAGTCACGATGACATGATTGATAATATAGAAATTGAATGCCTTTTTTAGGAATAAATTGGGTGTGTGTGCTTGCCTGAATCCTGGTTGATTGGTTGTTTCTGCATTCAAATCTACTTAGCAGGTATGTGGTTAAATATGAATAACCGCTTTAGTTTCTCGATGGATTCTCAAATGTTTAATTGCATTGAATGCAACTAAACTGTTTGGATGTTCATATTGCAATTATAAAGTGACTATGACTATCACCATTTAATATAAATGTGTAAATCCTGCACCTACATGCCACCCTGATGGAAGATGCCATAAAGGGTTAGGCCCAGGAGGGTAGACCAATGGGCACCATGAGAGGTGACCCTATACACCAAGCTCGGGAATGAGAAGGTGATTGATGAGACAAGACTAAGGAGCACCATGAGAGGTGACTCCCAGGCACCAAGCTTAGGATTGAGAAGGTGGCCTTAAGTCAAATCCAGGGTTAGGGAAAAAGCGGTGGGGATTGTCACATGGAAAATGTAAATTGACTTGTTAATTACCTTGATTGCAATACTTAAATTGTTAGACCTAATTGTGAAATTTTGGTTGCCTCCACATACCAGCAATTGCTGATCGATGTTTTGTTTGTCGGCGTTTTAGGTAATATCCTGAAAATCACAAACAGTAAAGTGGCACATCGTGAAATTAAGAAATAAAGTGCAAGGAGGATTAGATAGAGTATTTCAAGCTGAGGATAGTTAGATTTCCCAATTTTATAAAGGTAAGTAAAATTTTTAATTTTTGTATCCAATTCCAGTTTAGTTAGTAGAATTTTATAATTATTATTGATTATATGCTGAACCTTTGTTCCTGTAAATTGATTAACGATTCCGAACTTCGGGTCTCCCTTAATTAGGGGTTACCGGGAGGTGGGGTCATTACAATTGGTATCAGAGCGTAGGTTCTTCATCTAATCATTAATAATTATTAAATTTTACAAATTCTATAGAACCGAGGGAGTTATTAGAGGATTGTCCGAAAGACTGAGGTGTCTAGAAAAGAATCACATCCGGGGGCTGGAAAAATTTTCCTCCGCACCGCTAGTCGGAATACGAGGACTCCCGGATCGTGTGACTGCCTGGCCGATGTCTTAGGTTAAGACTCGAAGTAAGATACCTTTAGGACTCTCTCATCTTATTAATCCCTTCTCAACTCAAATTCTCTTAAGGATTTTAAGGATTAGGGTTTTCTCTCTCTTCCTCACCCTCATGTGGTATGGGTTATGGTTGATAAGGTCTAAGAGATCCTCCACCAAACTAATAAAAGATACGTAAGTAATATGTCATTTGCACAAGTGTAATTAGTTTAAAAGTAAACTAAAAGTATGTTTGTGTGCAGATGGCTCGTACCAAAGTTGTGGCCATCCCTTTTTCCACCAGCGATGGTGGACCACCCCGCAAGGAGAATGGATCCTCCGAGAAGAGGAAGCGGAACCATGGAGAGACCTCAAAGAAGAGAAAGAGACCAGAGGAAGTTGAGGCACCCAACCCTGAACCAATGCCCGACAACAACCGAGAGCCAGGGGAAGGACTAGAATATGAGGAGTACCAGATGCATGAAGAGGAAGCCCAAATGGAGGAGGACCAACCTAATAGTCCAGAACCAGCCATGGTGGTTCATACAACAGATGCAGTTTGGATGGAACAACAAAAGCAATTGACTGAAGCTATCCGTGCCCTGGCCCTTAGAGACATAGCTCGAGATGAGAATGGTGAGCCACTTCCGGTTCGTCCTCGATTGGGAGCCACCATTCTAGACTTCGTCAAGCTGAACATTGAAAAGTTCTGGGGAGAAGATAAGACTGAAGTGGTCGACAAGGCTGAAGCTTGGCTGCTTGCAGTCGAGAACGGGTTCTGAATGTTTCAAGTGCAGCCGAATAAGAAGGTTCTGTTTGCTACTCACCTTTTGGAAGGTGCAGCCAAGATATGGTGGGAGAACCACATCACGGGAAGGGACCTAAGCGAGGAACCAATGGCGTGGACCGACTTCAAGACCATCTTCACCGCCAGATTCCTCCCCATCTCAGCAAGGAAAGAGAAAGAAAGAGAGTTCATGAGCATGACTCAAGGAAGTTCTTCAGTTGCGGATTTCGGTCGCAGGTTCCGCCTCCTGGAATGCTTCGGGCATATGTTGGACAAAGAGAGGAGGGTGGACCACTTCATGGAACGTCTACACCCTCTCATCAAGCCTCATGTGATGGCTAGTAAGCCAAAGACCTTTTCCGAAGCCTACAATACCGCCTTAGACATGGAAAGGACAGTGATGCCTGCACAAAACCAATCCAGAGGATACTTGGGCTTCACTAAAGGAGTTCAAGGGCAGAGGAATGAACACCGAAATGGGCAAGGACGCAACCACAACAAGAATAAGCATGGGCACAAGGGCAAGCCACCTGGTCGCCTCCAGCAGTGTCGCACCTGTGGATGGGCACATCCTGGGAAGTGCTACTTTGAGAAGAAGGTGTGTTTCAGATGTCAGCAAGAGGGACACTTCATCGCCAACTGCCCTCAGCCTGACCCAAGGGGACCTTTGGGGTCGCAACCTGTAGCAGCACAGCCAGTAGCTGCAGCACCCCCGGTAGGAGTACCAGCCGGAGCACCTCCAGTTGGAGAGAAGAGACAAGCTAGAGTGTTCGCCATCAACAACGAAGAAGCTCAGGCGAATGCTAATAAGTTGATCGAGGGTAATAACCCATAGAGTTTTTCCTTTTAGTTCAGTAGACCATGTAGTAGCTTTCTGATATGGAATAACTTTGTAGGCTTGCTGGAAGTCATGGGACAAAATGTAAAAGCACTTTTTGATTCTGGTTCTACTAATACTTTTATTTCGAGAAATCTGGCAACTATGCTTGGTTTGGATATCAAGGATTTGGGTTATGTTTTGGATGTCACAACCCCGAGTGGTCGTATTTATACCTCTCTTTTGAAAACCCCTATCTTTCCAGTAAAGTACCTGAACCATGAGCTTCCCACTGACTTCATCCTTTTCGATATGAATGATTTTGATGTAATCATCGGGATGGACTGGCTTTCCACCTATAGGGCCCAGATTGACTGTAGAGAGAAGAAGATTCTCATTAGAAAGATCGGCTATCCACACTTCACCATTTGAGGAAGGAAAGATGCGACGACCAGTCTTTACATATCCGCTTTGAAAGCTGAACGGATGCTATCCAAGGGTTGTCAAGCCTACCTAGCCATAGTTACCGTACCCGAGGTTAAGGGGAAATCCTTAGAGGACATAGAGGTGGTTCGAGAGTACACGGATGTGTTTCCAGATGATCTACCAGGGATTCCCCTTGAGAGGGAGGTAGACTTCTCGATTGAGTAAGCTCCTGGGACTAACCCTATATCTAAGGTGCCCTATAGAATGGCCCCTGCTGAGTTGCTTGAGTTGAAAACCCAATTGCAAGAGTTGTTGGATAAGGGGTTTATCCGACCCAGTACCTCACCATGGGGAGCACCAGTCCTCTTTGTGAAAAAGAAGGATGGGTCGCTTCGGATGTGTATTGATTATCGGATGATCAATCAGGCAACCATTAAGAATAAGTATCCTTTACCCAGAATAGATGACCTGTTTGACCAACTCAAATCAGCTTGAGTCTTTTCCAAAATCGATTTGAGATCAGGATATCACCAGGTGAGAGTAAGGAGTGAGGATATACCCAAAACGGCTTTCAGAACCCGTTATGGCCACTATGAGTTTGTGGTCATGCCATTTTGGATTATCCAATGCACCGAGTGTCTTTATGAACCTCATGAACAGTGTGTTCCAACCTTTCCTTGAATCTTTTGTGATAGTGTTCATAGATGACATTTTGGTGTACTCAGATGACCTAGCCCAACACCGTGACCACCTGGGTAGAGTCCTTGATATCCTAAGAAAGCATAAGTTTTTCAAAAAGTTCTCAAAATGTGAGTTTTGGTTGGACCGAGTCATGTTTCTTGGACACATCATCTCAGGAGGAACAATCGTCGTAGATCCATCCAAGGTATCGGCAGTTCAAGACTGGCCAGCACCGAAGAACCCCTCCGAGATTCGCAGCTTCTTGGGATTGGCCGGATACTACTGTCGCTTCATTAAGGATTTCTCCAAGACTGCTCTACCACGGACCATGTTGACTCGGAAGGATGTGAAGTTCGTGTGGTCTGAAGTGTGTGAAGCTCGATTTCAGGAATTAAAGGAGAAGCTGACCACCACTCCTGTGTTGACTTTGCCTTCTGGCAATGAGGGTTTCATGATATTCACTGATGCTTCCAAGATGGGACTTGGCTGTGTGTTGGAACAAGATTGGCATGTGGTTGAATATGCGTCCCGACAGCTCAAGCCAAATGAGGTGAACTACCCGACACATGGCCTGGAGTTAGCTGCTATAATCCATGCCTTGAAAATATGGCGGCACTACGTGTACGGTGCTACCTTTGAGATCTTCACCGACCATAAGAGCTTGAAGTACCTGCTGACACAGAGAGACCTGAACCTACGACAGCGTCGATGGATGGAGTACATGAAGGATTATGACTTCACCATCGCCATCCTAGTAAGGAGAATGTAGTGGCTGATGCGTTGAGTCAAAAACAGCTTAAGTGTGCAACTGTTCAGTCCAGTCAGTGGAAGAGTTTCGAGGGACTTGTGGAATGGACTCCACAGCTACTAGAGGACCGAGTTCGGTTGGCTAATATCCAAATTCAATTTGAGTTGTTGAGTGAAATCATAACTGCACAGTTGACCAGTGGAGAGCTAGACAAGATGAAAGGTTTAATGATGAAGCCACAGACTCGTCTATCCGTGGGAGTAGACGGAGGAATCAGGTTTGAGAATCGTGTATGGGTTCCAGTGGATTCATCAATAAAGGAACACATCTTGTAAGAGGCTCATGGGTCCAAGTACACAGTGCACCCAGGAACAACTAAGATTTACAAGGACCTACAACGGTTTTTTTGGTGGCCAGGAATGAAGAAAGACATTGCGTCATGGGTGGCCAGTTGTCTTACGTTCCAGATGGTGAAGGCTGAACATCAGCGACCCGGCGGACTTTTACAGTCAATAGAGATTCCAGAGTGGAAATGGGAGCAGATCACCATGGATTTTGTGGTGGATCTACCCCGGACCAAGAGAGGTCATGAAGCGATATGGGTCGTGGTAGATCGTCTTAAAAAGTCAGCACACTTCCTTGCTCTGAAGACCACTGCTAAGGTGACAGACCTAGCTGAGTTGTATATCAGAGAGATAGTACGTTTGCATGGTGTGCCAGGATCGATCATCTCAGATAGAGACCCAAAGTTCACTTCCAAGTTGTGGAAGCAAGTTCAAGAGGAACTGGGTACAAGGTTAAAGTTCAGTACCGCTTATCACCCCCAAACAGATGGTCAGTCAGAAAGGACGATCCAGACATTAGAAGATATGCTGAGAGCTTGTGTGCTCGATTGGGGTGGCTCATGGGAGCAATACTTACTGTTGGCAGAGTTTGCCTACAACAACAGCTACCAAGCCAGTATCGATATGCCTCCGTATGAAGCTTTGTACGGGAGACCGTGTCGGTCACCACTTGACTGGGATGATGTGGGTGAGAGGACCTTGTTGAGGTCAGATGAGCTCCAAGTGTATGCTGATAAAGTGGCTTTGATCAAGCAAAGGCTAAAGAGAGCCCAGGATCGACAAAAGTCGTATGCTTATGCAAAGCGGACTGATGTGCATTTCATTGTGGGAGATCATGTATTTTTGAAAATCCGACCGCTCCGAGCTATAGATAAGAACAGAGGAAAGTTGAGTCCCCGATACGTGGGTCCGTTTGAGGTGTTAGAATGGATTGGTGAAGCTGCATACCGTTTGGCTTTACCCCCTCAGTATAGCATGATGCATGATGTATTTCACGTGTCTAACCTGAAGCGATATGTGCAAGATCCGAGCCATGTGCTGAGCATTGAACCTATTGAGCTTCAAGGGAAGCTGACTTATCCTGAGTCACCTTTGCGGATTCTAGATACCAAGGTAAAAGAGCTCAGATGCAAGAATATAGAGATGGTAAAGGTTCTTTGGAAGCACCATGGAGAGGATGAGGCCACATGGGAGCTGAAGGCAGACATGGAGAAAACATACCCTAAATTGTTTGTTTGATTATCTGAATTTTGAGGGCAAAATTCCTATAAGGAGGGGAGGATGTTGCAACCCCATTTTCTTGAAAATATAATGTAATGTGTATTTTCCCTTTTAATGAATAAATGATATCCTTTTCGTTGAATTGTGATAGATTTCGTGTGAAATGGCTTTGATTGAATGATTGTGGGCTTTGTTAGTCAATAAGCCCAATTGAAAAGAAAAGGGAATTAAAAAGAAAAAGAAATTGGTTAATAAAAGAGAAATATGAGAAATCGATAATTAAAAGAAGATAAAGGCAAACCAATATTTCCCAATATGGGAATTCGTGCCTTTATGTTTCCTTGAGGTCCAAGGGACCCAAAACAATAAGATAATCACAAAGGAAAAAGGAATATAAATTAATTTGGATTAATTGATGAGACAACTTGGGTGAGAAGGAAGCCTTCTCATCCATTGCAAGTTGTTTCCCAAATTTCGTACAAAGCTAGGAAATATTAAAAGAAACTTTCCCTTAAAATTTGAGATAAATCGGAGTTATGGTTTGGGAGATATTAATTTTGCAAGTTTGGGAGTTTTTCTGAATTAAATGATAAATAGATGAATATTGCCTTTGAATGCGGGTGATGAGGCCCGTTCGATCCTAATCCAACGGTAGATGCTCATCGTCCAAATCCCAAGCGGACTGGAACTCCGCTGGAAATAGGGAGACTTTCCCAACCTTTTTCCTCGCGATCCAGGGCAGATGAAAGTCCGTTTTTATTCCCTTTGTATTCGGGGTAGAGAGACGAAGGGAAACATCCCTACTTTGTTGGGTTTTTGTCACCAAACGGGAAAACGCCCAACTGGGCAGTTCCCTGCCTCGACCATATAAATAGGGGAGGATGATCTGAGGCACCGACACCTCTTTTGTCTAACCCAAACGCTGCGGAATGGCGTAAGGATCGTGAACGTGTGTTTGATTGCTCGTTTTGTGTCGACCTGCACTCCCAACTGCTCCAGGATCATCGCCGGAGTCCGGCGGGTGGCGGACAACCTTGGAGCGTCCGCGACGAGCAATTGGTGTCGCCGTCATGTTTGACGGGAGGCGGCAGAGCTTCCTGGCCATTCACCGCGAGCAAAGAAGGACGGGAGCTCGGAGTCAACACCTGAGTTGACCGTGCCGTCGTTGTACCCCGACGCAAGGTTGAAGAAGAAGGCCAGGTGGCCTTTTACCAATCTGCCCCTCAGCGCTCTGTTTACAGGTAAGGACGTTTTTGTCCTTTGATCGCTGGTTTTGCAAAAGAAAGGGTGCGCTCCCTCAAGTCCATTGGATCCTTAGTGGATCCAAGGTCCATTGATCGGGCGGCTCTAGCTTTTTCTAGGAAAATAACAGATAATTTATTAAAAGGGTTGTTCTTATAAAAAATCATATCTTGAGCTAGGAAACTCGGATGCAAAAAGTCAATACATGAAAAATGATCAGAAAAATATGAGGAACACGTTAAAAATAGTTTGGATATCTGAATCTGTATATTTTTGTAAAAGTGCATATTTTGATGGAAAAAAAGAGTTAATTTGTAAAAAGAAAACCCTAATTGATTATCAAGAATATATTTAGTTTTGCAAATAGGTTAACTCGAATATGTTTAACCTGATTAATGATTAAGATGGTTTTTAACTTGTTTTGATGGTAGAATTACATGTTTAGGGTTTTAATACAATATGTTGATTAAAATAGTTAGAAACCCTAAATTAGAGAAAAAGGAAAAGATATTGCAATCTGAAAATTAGGGTTTATATGGACCAACCGGATCATTAGGACCTTAATGGAAAATGGGACAAGATAATTAGGGTTTGATGAATATTTGATAAAAGAAAGGTAAAGGAAATAAAACCCTAATTATGGTTAAAACCCTAAAAAGGGCAAATAACCTAGGAAACGATTAGAATTAATGAGTCACGATGACATGATTGATAATATAGAAATTGAATGCCTTTTTCAGGAATAAAATGGGTGTGTGTGCTTGCTTGAATCCTGGTTGATTGGTTGTTTCTGCATTCAAATCTACTTAGCAGGTATGTGGTTAAATATGAATAATCGCTTTAGTTTCCCGATGGATTCTCGGATATTTAAACGCATTGAATGCAACTAAACTGTTTAGATGTTCATATTGCAATTATAAAGTGACTATGACTATCACCATTTAATATAAATGTGTAAATCCTGCACCTACATGCCACCCTAATGGAAGATGCCATAAAGGGTCAGGCCCAGGAGGGTAGACCAATGGGCACCATGAGAGGTGACCCTATACACCAAGCTCGGGAATGAGAAGGTGATTGATGAGGCAAGACTAAAGAGTACCATGAGAGGTGACTCCCAGGCACCAAGCTCGGGATTGAGAAGGCGGCCTTAAGTCAAATCCAGGGTTAGGGAAAAAGTGGTGGGGATTGTCACATGGAAAATGTAAATTGACTTGTTAATTACCTTGATTGCAATACTTAAATTGTTAGACCTAATTGTGAAATTTTGGTTGCCTCCACATACCAGCAATTGTTGATCGATGTTTTGTTTGTCGGCGTTTTAGGTAATATCCTGAAAATCACAAACAGTAAAGTGGCACATCGTGAAATTAAGAAATAAAGTGCAAGGAGGATTAGATAGAGTATTTCAAGCTGACGATAGTTAAATTTCCCAATTTTATAAAGGTAAGTAAAAGTTTTAATTTTTGTATCCAATTCCAGTTTAGTTAGTAGAATTTTATAATTATAGTTGATTAGATGTTGAACCTTTGTTCCTGTAAATTGATTAACGATTCCGACCCTCGGGTCTCCCTTAATTGGGGGTTACCGGGAGGTGGGGTCGTTACAGGACTTTTCACACAAATTTTCATTTTAAATAGGCGTCGGTGAATAGTTAAAAAACCGACGTTGTAGGTGACCTAAAATGTTTTTGCTCGAAAATTGGATTTCACGGGCGATTTTAGGCGTCGGTCTGTTATAACCAGCCGACACTGAATACAAAGCGATACTCGTGTCTGGCTGGTCTTCGAATATAGACGTCGGTTTGCATAAATAACTGACGTCTAATATTATAGGCGTCAGTTTTCCTAAATAACCGACGCCCAGAAAAGCGACACTGAATGTTGTTTCTGTAGTAGTCTCAGGGCATACCATAACAAAACTTATGTTCTTGCCCCAAAAATGTAGGCAGGTTCATGAGGTATGTATAATGGAGTTTTCATATTATGTTTGCAAATTATAAAACAATGACAATGAGATAAACATCGAGTACAATAGTAGAATAGTAAATGGCAATATTTGATCAAGTAAACAAACATACATGTATCACATTTAAAGCAATAAAGCCATAGTCATATAATTATTTAAAGCTCATACCTAATTTTAGAGATTCTTAACTTAACCTTGACAATATAGATCACAAGCAACCAACCACCTAGTTAAGAGCAACATTACATACATGTATTAGATTCTCATAATTAACCCTAACTAGCTTTATTCTAGGGTTTGACTAAGTTAGGATTACAAGTTACTTGGTAGTAAATCTGAGGGTCTTTGATTGATTTAAATGTCCTCAAGAAGGTGTGGTTCAAGATTCAAGTGATTTCAATGTTCCATCCACTTTGTATGAACATTTTGAGGTTTATAGCATTTACTTACATTTTAGGGTGAAAAAGGACTCACAATAGGAAATTGAGTTTAAGGATCATCAAGTCAAAGGTTCTGATCATTAAAGGTGGTTTACATCAATAAGATATGGACACCAGAATCACATCAAGATTAGGTGGATGTTCGCAAGTCTAGTCATCATATGATTCCATATTATCAACATGCATTCCTAAAAAACCAACACATAAGGCCTAGGTTATAAGGTCCCAACATAAAAATTAGATTGGACATCCATACTAAGGAGAACATAAGGGAGTGATCATTTCTAATTTTAGAGTGTAAAACATAAGATTAAGATCCATGTAACTATTAGGGACAAGCAGGAAAATAGTCCATTTAGGTCACATGGAGGTCAACATGGGTGGTTAAAGGCCACATACATCATGAATAGAAGAAGGGGCCTGACCTTGAGCCTTTAGTTCATATAACATAATTATACTACTGATTTTAGAGATCAAAGGTAATTTATTGCATAAATTAGGTCAAACACATTTTGGTTCAATGTATAATCAAACATTCTCATATAAGGGGTACATATATGCATTTTGGCTATATGACCCAAACATAGAAAAAGGAGAACAATGGTGGATGTGTACCATATGCTAGAATAAATCCACTGATTTCCCAGTTAGGGTGAGGCTACATGTCATATTATATGCAAAAGATAACAATTAGGGCTAGGTACATCATTCATGTATGAGCACTATGGGTGGTTAGGACTCTCCTTTAGTTCAAAGATGAACAAAATTTACTGATTTCACAATTTGGAGGGTAAAAGGTGATAAAGGTTTCAAGCTTGATCATAAAAGTGGATTAAGTGTATTAAATGAATATTATAACTAAAGATAGAATCTTTGAGAAAAATAGAGAACAAGAAATAGAATTAGGCTCTATAAATAGGTCATTTATGTATATCTTTCGAGAGGATCAATTTGGTATATTGGATCGTTATTTTTGGATACAGGAGCTAGCAGATAGGTATTGTCGAATATTTATATTAAGACTATATGGTTTCACATTAGGCATTACTTTTTTATTTCATTTCAGTACAGAGAATGACCAAGCCCCTTGATCCACCACCCAATTATTGGATCAGCTCTCGGCCTTGCTCCTTCATTGACCAGCGATTCTCAACCGTCTAGTACTCGTTCCAACCACCATTGTAGGGATTAGGGTATGCATGTCGTCGTTGTGGCTCGTCTCCGACTTGGCTGTGATTGACTCCCCCGGATTTGAGTCGTCCCACATGTGGTTTTTCTCGCATCAACAACCATCAATGGTCCCAGGGTGTTCGTCACCTCCCCTAGCGGACTCAAGCCTGTGTAGAGCAGCGCCATGTTATGGTGATCACCGGCGCTAACGGAGGGCAGGCGTAGAGGGGGCCTTAGGCCTCGGGAAGTGGTTGGCCACCCTCTCCTTGCTTTTGTTGGCATGATGCATCCTCCATCAATAGAGATATCTTCTCATAGTTAAAACTACCAAAGGGGTGCGTGGGTCTTTGGATTGTCGGGGCCAATCTGAGGGACGAGATCCAACGTTCACCGTTCATTCGGACAAACACAAAGTTAATAGATCTCTGATGTGTCAAGGTGAGTGGGGTGCCCTTCCACATTGGGTCGCACAAGCCCATATTGGGCCCAATAAGGGTCAAAATCGGTTTAAATTGATTAAAACGAGAATAATTGAAGGCTATTTCAACTTTTCACAACTTATACTCTGGTAGTCCGATAGAGATTATTTTTGCACCATGAGATTCAAAAATTAATCCTCTACCTTCCTACATATATAAGAGTTCAATAAGATCTGATAAAGGATGTTTAATTCCAATTGCAATATGGTGAGTCATTAAGGTATATAACTTAGGTCAAGGTGCAACTTAAAGTTACACATTGTGATTGACCCAATTGGAGTGTCACTACACTCAAGCTAAGAAATTGATATCAAATTGAGTAAAAAGGCGACCTGATGAGAGATAAAGAATTCAATAAAGGAGAGAAAAAATCAGATTATCACACTTTCACAAAAACCAAACTTCAAATCCTACCAAATGCTTAGCACAAAAGAATCCACCAACTCTAACACCGACCCCTGAATCAAAAAAAAATTACACATACAAGACTTCGTGGTGTTTTAGTACATCGTGACATCTAGATTCTAATATGGTCCCATCTGATGAAAGGCTGAAAGAATCAGCCTCCACTCTCTTCCGACGTATGCAAAAGTCATGATTGGTTGATTGATAACACGACAATCACGGACAGGCTTCCATCGGCGAGGAAAATTTTGTCCTAAGCGCTCGAGTTGCAACTTGCAAACACTTTTTAGCAACATATCCATATCTAGTCTAGTAAGCCATGCAACCGGACTAGCTACCCTCTCAGTCAAGAAGATAAACCCGTGCGCCTAACAATCTCTACCCAAGGAAATGATGAAGTCTGCGGTTTGATTTACACATCGTTTAACCCCTGAAAGTAAAACAACCACAAGAATTAAAGCGATTACCTTTAAGAAAAAATACGGAATCATTACCATATATTCGCCTTGATTGAATTTTTCAAAGCAAACCTTGCTGCTGAGACGTACACAACCACAGCAGCAAGCATATGAACCTTACACCAAAGATCGCAGGACTATAATAAGAGCCTGTACGACTTAATCACATCGTAATGAAATCCCACCGGCGAAGGTAGTGAAACGAAAGATGACCGTGATGATTAGTTGTCGAAGGTAGAAAAACGGCATCCATGTCTGCTCTTCACAATATACTTGAGAATTCAAGGCAATAGTACTTAATGGTTTAGCAGCAATGCGGAGTGTTTCAGCCACACCTTATAACCCTCTCACGACCTACAACAGAAAGTGGACCCTAGCTCCAAATCAATTCACTGTGTTGAACTTTGGGACCTTGAGGTGAAAATAGGGCCTTGCTCCAAGCCTCCAACCAACCACCGACAGATCAAATGCTTCACTTCTGAATCCAATCACGTGCTCCTAAATTGGAAGAAAGACAAAATCTGGGCACAACATGATTGCGGCGAACTCTGACTCCACTTGGATTTGACAACTATCTCAAGCGACACCTGGTCGCTTCCTCCTCGGTGGAAGAAGCTATGACTTGATTTTGAACAATAATATTTATCTTGTATAATTATTAGTCATTGCTGTTGGATAATTAGAAAGAAGCACACACGATTAACCACAAAAAAATATAGCAGCAACAACAACAACAACAACAACAACAATAATAATAATAATAATAATAATCAAAATATATTTAAAGAAAAACAGTCATCAGCTAGAAGGGGTGAGCATTCGGTTAATTCGGTCGGTTACGGTTAATTCGGTTCGGTTAAATGGTTAATTTGTGGTTTGATATTTTAACCATTAATCTAACCAAATTGAGTCAGTTAATTCGGTTATTGTCCAATCGGTTAATGGTTAATTCGGTCAGTTATATTGGTTAACAAAATAATACTCGTATAATAATATTTTTGAAAAATCATATAATTTGGGACAATATTGTTATATTATAGTAGTATTGTTGTAAATTTAATTTTTATATGGTTCGTAAAAATGTGATTACTATATATATGGGGAAGTATTTTGAAATAAAAGTACAACTATATATGTATATATGCATGTGTAGGATATTATTTATGAATAAATTATAACTATTTGGTTAATTCGGTTAACCAAACTAAAAATATCTTTAATCGTCAAATTAACCATTTAACCGATTAACCGAAATAAATTAACCAAATAAACCAAATTGACCCAATAAAATTAATCATTCAGAATTAACCGTTCGGTCAATTGGTTATTAACCAAATTCTGCTCACCCCTACAGCTAGTACTCCAGAATCTAAGATGAAGGCATGTGAAATGAAATAATGTCTAAGACAGATTTCACCGCTTCTATTACGAACTTTTTAAACGACCTATCTCCAAGATTCCACTACTCAAATTCTAATGCAGCTGCTCAATATAAATAAGTGGACTGTGTCGAATAGGGATGGCAATGGTCCGATTTTAGCACATCCATTCACCGCCCCTCTCGCACCAGCAAAACACCTCACTCACAGCCAACCCGACACCATTTAACCACTCAGAATTGATTTCCCACGGCGTGACGGCAGTACATGAAATGTTTCTACCTTGTTTCTTGATAGATTCCTGACTTTGCTTCCACGAGCAATTCACTCTAACGGCAACTGCAAAGGATCACCGTCGTTCTCAATACAAGTTCAACCCATGTTCCGTGACCGCCATGTCCATGGGTTTCTTGTCCAAGGTCCGCAACATGGTAGGCCATCAGGGTGGTTGTATACAGCCGGCCGTGTGGTGGGCAAAGTAAACTGGTCGCCGGGAAGTGATGGTTAAACAAATGGTGGCATGTACAGCCGCGGCAGTGGGCGGTGCGTACAGCCGCCGCAGGTCCAACAATAGTGTCGTGTTCAGCCACACCAGCAGTAGAAACCGTCGCAGCAGCGGTGTTGTGCTCAGTTGCTGCAGCGATGACGAGTTCAGCGGAGAAAGCAGAGAGAATATTGGTAGCAACGACGTTGTGTTCAGTCACGGCGGCGACGAGTTCAACCAAGACAACATCGGTGTGGCGAGTACATCACTGCAGCGGATACATTTGAGGTAGTGCCGCAACCGGGGGTATGGCAACCGTAGATAAGACAACACATGGTGATCGAAAGTCGAAGGTGTTGGTTTTGCATGTTGTACAATGATTTGGTTTCCCACTTTCATCCGCACATCAGAAGTATGGAGTTTTTTTTTTTAATCAAAGCATCACCTGAAACACTGAACGGTTATATCACTTAATGGTGTGATGTGTTTGGGGTTGGTTCGGTTCGGTAAATGGTATATGGATTTTTTACGTATAGTGTCGAACTCATTCTTTTAGTCATTTGTCGCAAAAACGACAGACGTCGCAAAGCGTCACTGGCGCAAGAACAACAACAAACAGTAGGACAATTAGTTCAAGGAATAAAGGAAAACTTTTTGGGGTGAATGGAATGTTGGAGCACTCTAGTCACAAAAATTGAACACAGAATTTTCTTTGTATGTCTGATGATATTTTTATGTATATTATTTCCAAAGGAGAACGGATGTCTCCTTATAAGGAGAACCGCCTTGAGAGCGTCCCGTGATAACAGTTCGCACATATGGTGCATGTCGCAACGGTTGGTCTTTTACAATATGTGTTTTGAACATTCCTTTTAATAGACAACTTTAAAGGAAAGTTAAGAGAGGATAATTGTTACCAAGTGCTTGAGAAACACTAAAAGGGTAGGTACCTTGGTTATAGTAATAAGGAAGAGTTAGGTGTAATAAGTTACACCAATGCAAGCTTCCAAACTGATAAGTAAATAATTTCAATTCGTGTTTGACATCAAATGACAATTGTAAGCTGGAAAGGATTTTGTTTATATCTATAGAAGAAGTTGAGTTTCTCTGTGTTATGAGAATAACAGAGGATACTATATGGATCAGGAAGTTTGTATGGGTGAACTTGTGTGAGGTTCCAACCATTGATGACACAGTGGAAATACTATAACGACAATGGAGCTACTGATTAGGAAAGGAATCTCTGATGGCATACTACGATACATCCATCTCATACGAGTAGTTGTGCAATGAGGAGATGTGAAACTTGCAAATACTGACTTGAAGCAAATGTTGCTAAATCCTCTATAAAAGCTCTTGTGCAGAAGAAACATGATGGACATGATAAGATCACTTAGAATATGACTCGTGGATGATTGGCTCTAAGTGCAAGTGGAAGTATGTTGGTATGTATGCCCAGAGGGCCAATTATATGATGATTGGAATGTGGCATTAAATACCTAATTTAATAAATCATAAAGATAATATTTTTCTATTATGTTTGTCTCAGTCATGAGATGATGACACAAACATAGTATATATCTAAATAATCATGTCACTCAATGGTGTATGTCTTCAAATATGTGACTTGAACAATGAGATCATATAGATGCTAAGAGTACATACATTCTTTTTATGTCTCTATTCAGATATTATTGTGGAAGTAAAATAGATGACAGTAATACATAAGACTAGAGTGTGTGTTGACTAATGACAGAGTCTCATTAGTCATGATATGTGATATCAAGTCAAGAACACAAGTACATATTAGAGTTTAGTGTATCAGACAGACCCACCATGAGAGTGATATATGGAGACCATGAAATGGTAGTCAGAATCAGCTCTCATAGTGATAGTGGTGATAGTGGTTCTTAGACCTAAAGTCACTACATTCATCACATGTTGTTCGGTATATTTTGACAGCATGTAATGTAACCCTGAATAAGGATTGTCATAATGTTGATGATTGTGTATTTATGACACATGGGAACTGAGTATGAGTGATGTAGATGGGATTTGTCCCTCCTACATGAGATTTATATCCAGAGCCTTTTGATTAGCAAGACTGAGAAATGTACGACCGTATTCATGTGATTTAATATGTGATATGTGAACTCACAAGCATCTCAAACAGTCTGCTCTAGTTCAAGGAACATGGATTAAACATTGAGAGGATGATGATTTCATACCTCAAGTTCAATTTGGATATTATATACAAAGGAACTATATGATCATGGTAACACTAATCATGGATTGTAAGTTGAAGTTATTCTCCAACTTTCTGAATTACTTGGATATCAATAATGTGTGACTAGGCACCGCTCTTTGCTTGTGATGTCATAATTGGTTATGGACATTCACTGCTAATGTAATTTTGGACTTATAGGGTCACACAAATAGGATACACTTAGATTAAAGGAGTATATTCATGAATGATGTTTAATTGGATTACTAAAGGTGTTTAGGTATTCAATTAAACAACTAAGTTTCAAAATTGAATGACTGGACTATGAACTGCCGGCTCAAGTGTAGAACTAATCGATTGGAGTGTCAGGTCAATTGGAATCAATATTAGTTAAACTTTTCCTAAATTGGACAAGTGAAATGACCATTTCCCTTGTGAAATGACCATCTCACGATGTGAAATGACCGTTTCACTATGTGAGAAGAGTGGTTCATCCTCTAGGTCGCTCGATTTAGTTTCCAATTTAATTGGAACAAGGATTGATGTTGATGTCATGTTTAGAATTAATTGGGCATTGGATATCAATATGATTTAGAATTGGAAATTGCACAAACGAACATATTCACTTAGTGAACCGAATGGCTCATGCACCAACTGACTAGTTGGGTGTGTGAACCAACCAATTTGTCATTTGCATGTTCTAGAAAATTCATGATTAAGGACCTTTCTACTCCCACACTGACTGGGAACCCTAACCATGGCCTCTATTATAAATAAAGGGGTATAAGGTGGGCTTCCCAACACACACAATTGAGAATAAGTTCCTCTAATAATTATTTTCCTCTCTGGTTGTGGTAACCAATAGAGAACCCAAACAAGTCCTACCCATTAAAGAGAGAGATAACAAGGGAAAGAATAATGGAGAATAATTGTTGGAGAGTATGTTGGTGACTAGTATTCCGATAGAAGGGGAGAACTCCTTCGTGTTGGCTCTAGTAGCACAATGTGGAGCTCCTAATGGTCCATGTGGACTACTCTAAAGGCGGGAGGCCATTGTTTACTTCTATGAGGACATCATCAACTGTTGTCTATGGTGTTGTACCAGGAGGCCGGTGGAGATGACCATTTGAGTGTTGTTGTTGTTGAAGGAGTATGTTGTTGCCTGAAAAGGAAGAAGCACGATTCTACTACAATGGTAATGTCACTAGACTTTCTCCTAGACCAGGTATGACCTTGCAAACCTTCCTTCCTTGATATATTTTTATGACGTGACCTACTAGTTTGGGAAATGGGTATTTAATTTCTTTTGTTTCCTCTACCTATATTTCTGTCTGATTTCCCTACAAGATTGTCCATTGTTCAATAATAGTTGGAATTTAATGATAGATATCAAAAAGTTCATTGGACAGGACTTAAAAGATCTTTCTATGATATAAATAGTCAGTTTCTTTTGAGGTAGGAGTTGGGACAACAAGATTTGATTCGGATTTAGGTTGTTCCACTCCAACAAGGAGGTTTTACAGTTGTGGTTCAGGCTCAATAGGAGAAAATTATTTTGGTGGTAAGATAGTAGAAATATGGCCCAAGGAGGAAAGCTAGAATTGCATTTTTTGTTGCCTACAGTGAAAGTAAAAACAAAAAAATCAATCTGGGTGAAGAGAAGCAACACCGTCAAGAGATAACATATTTTTTGGATCGATATCAAAACAAAAGACAATAACAAATAGATCTAATTAAAACTGTTAGGATATGTCTTGAAAATTGTTGGATAATTAGATAGAAGTTTACAAGATTTTAGGCACACAATTAACCACGAAAAAATGCAGCAACAATAATAACAATAATGAATTTGAAAGAAAATAGCAAATACTTAGAAGATGCAAACTCCAAAGTCTGAAATGAAGGGGTGTAAAATACTATCATCAAGATAGATTCAGCCGATCCTAGCACAAGCTATTTTGGCAGTCTATCTCTATGATTAGACCACCCTAACTCTGATATAGGTGCTAAGTGCAGTGATTGGACTGTATCGAACTCGTTTTTTCTGCCCTTTGTCAATGAAAAATGGCAGACATCGTGAAGCATCATTGACACAAGAACAACAGTAAGCAGCGTGAAAATTGGTTTAGGGAATGAAGGAAAATAGAAGGGGGTGAATAGAATGTTGGAGCATTCTAGTCAAAAAAACTAAAACACAAAATTTTCTTTGTATGATTTTTGAGGTTTTTTGTATATTTTTGAAGGAGAGTGGACTTATCCTCAGAAGGAGAAGTGCCTTGAGAGCATCCCGTGGTAAAAGCCCACACACATTATGCATGTTGCAAATGTTGGTCTTTTTCAGAGTGCATCTTTAACATCATGTGTAATGGACAGTTTTAATGGATAGTCAAGAGAAGACAATTATTAGTGTCTTTACACAATCAACGGCTCCAAATAATACAAATAGAAAGACAAAAGCCTTTTTAAAAAACTAAAGTAAATAAAATAAATTGTTATTTGAAAAGATAAATCACACACACAAATTGAACTGAACCAAACTGGCTCGGACAGGGCCAGGTAGGGCATGGTGAGGCGAGGCGCACGTGTGTGTGTTTGTTTCAATGGGCCCAATGCATATACCAGCTCAATCAGCCTTGAATTCTCATGGCCTTGAGGGCCCACAAGGGCTTGGGGGAGCACTCTCCTTTATAAGGAATTATATTGCTTCCAAGGTAAGCAGTACGAGGACAAAACTAAAGGTTGAAAAAATAATTTTCTAGAATAGGAAATACGACAATTCCTAGTCAGCCAATATTTACCAACACTTAATACACTTATCAATGACTACACACATATAGAATATATATGGTCCGTAGAGAGGGTAAGTGTAATTTTTCTATTATTTGGTATTGCAAGATGCTTCATGTGTATGTAAACTTCACTATTGTCTCTACTTTTTATAATTATATATATTATGTAAGAAAAATCATATATAGTATATAAGAAAGTTTGCAGAGGGGATAGGTACAGTGTCTTCCATTTTTTCAAATTATAAACTAGCCCTTTATGTGTAAATTATACTTTTTTGTTAGTTTTTTAGATTATATATTATTAGAAGACTCATCTATTAATTTTACAATATTTATTTTTCCAAATTATACATATAATTAATTACAATGAAAAAGAAGGTAGATGGGTGACAAGCTGTTTCACCAATCCCTTTTTGATGGTGAAGCCTATACTCCTAAGGAGGGGGGTAATTACAATTTTTTATTATTTTTTTGAATTATAAAACTATAACAGTCTGAATCTCAGGGTCCTTTTTGCAATTTATCCACTTTTAAGATTTTATTTACTTTCTAGTCCTATTGGACCTTTTTCATAAATTTCCCATCATTTAGCATCATCTTTGACCTCAATATTGAAATTGAGCCAAGTTTGATGATGAAATCTATATTTTACCACATTCATGGGTTTTTGCACAAATGTTCCAATTAATGTGATAATCGGGGACTAATTATACAAATTGACCTTTAATGAGAGAATATAAGTAGATAATGCTAATTTAGAGCTTTCATATCTTTTTGGATAAAGATATGAGTAATAATGTGTATTTGAGTTAATGTATGAGAGTAATTAACCTTTTACTTTCTCTCTCCTCCAAAAAAGGGCAATAATGCATTAATAAGAGGATAATATGGTGATACATGACTCTCAATATTGATATGTATCTAATATCTCGAAATTCACTCAATTATGTCATTAAAAGATTATCTTCACATTAATCACTCATTTTATACTTTAATATATGCATTAACAGTCAATATATTATTTAAGGGCCAAACCATATGATTTACGAGGAACTAATTGCATAGAATTGATCTAGGAGTTGTAATTAACCTATGGTTAAATTTTGGTGGCTTTTGGACTTTATTTGACCCTTCAAATTGATTTTATAAGCTTTGGATATAGTGTGACTTTGGTAGATGAATCGAATCAATTAATTTCATTTATTTCACGCATAACACTATAGTCTGCATCGATTTCCTATCATGCGCCCTTGGACTGCATCCAATGGCCAAGATGTGATCGTTGCTCGATCTTACGGTAGCCACATCATCACTAACCTCCAGCCCGATCAGTTCTTCAGATGCCTCGGCCCCTACGTCGTTCTCTCTCTCACTTCTCAATCATTCCTCGAGATCTCACCCTAGTTGAGTTCTTCTCCTCGAGCAGCACCATTTAAGACATGGAACATCCGCCCCCGTGCTCCATGTCCAAAATGCCTAATGGCGCCGGCCATGGCTTCTCCTCTCCCACTGTGTTTCGACGCTTCACACTTCCTCACCTATTTATAGAACTCCCCTCAGCTTTGTCGGCCCATTGTGAACTTTTTTGCCAGACCATTTTATCTGAGGCACCCACCATTAGCCACTGACACCCCAACCTCATCCCAGCCTTTAAGGTGAGTTTCCCAGCTACTCTATGATATAGCGTACCAATAAACCACTCATGTGAGTCTACCTTCACATCCTCTTCATTTTGAGTATCTAAACTCACATTTTGGTTGAGAAATGCGAAAACGCCCAAAATGGCCAAGATCCTTCCTCGCAGCCATGGCTGGGTGAAGGGAAGAAGATGGCGTGTGGCATTTTACGCTTTTACCCTCACGTGCGCCTGCCTTTGCGTTTTAGCGACAAGGGAAAATTGGTCTTTTGCCATTTTTTTACTCGCCCCTGACCGAGTCTCTTTCTCGCTAGCCTTCTTGCCCACGTGGCATTTTCTTGCAATCTCATTGGTTCAATTTTTTTAATTCATAGTAAATTGGTCCTTGCTCAGAAAAATGCAAATAAATACTCATTGGTGTTGGTATATATATGCCCATAGAGCCATCCCAAGCGATTGCATGGAGTCAGATATTAATTAATCAATTAATGTGATTATTTGGTTAATTAATGAATTCCAAGATATTCTAATTAATCCACGAGCTTTTTAATTAACGCAACGTTTCTGTTTACCGATGGGTTTAGGAAACCCTACTTCCCTTCGTATCCTATTTAAATGAGGATTGACAGCCGATATCTATATAAGATATCGAGAGATGCTTTTAGTTTACGCTCATGCACGTAAACCCTAGCCGTCACCGTCCTTAGGAGAGGAAGGAGAGCAACACACCGCTAGCACACCGCCACACAGACATGACTCCTTCCCGTCGGCTTAGGAAGCACGACGTGGAGTTCCAGTCCATCTGCGTGGATGAAGTAGAGACGCAGACGCTGAGACGCCTGCGTTCGGTGGACACGACGACCATCCGTGTGTGTTGCGAGTGGTGCACATCATCGCACATGAGCGCCACCGGATCTCCCTGCGACAGCGAACGGGAGAGAAGTTCCGTCTGTGTAGGTCAGCAGCGTTGCACCGTCGTACAGAGGGACATCACCGGACTTACTCCGCGAAAAGGTATATCCCGCAAACACTCCTTCTAAATACGTTATTGTCGACGAGATCTTGTTTCGGGTTGCGTGGATTTTATTGCTTCCGCCGCGCATGTTTTCTCCATAAAATCCAATAGTGGTATCAGAGCAGCGTCGATCTACGACATATTTGGATCTGTTTCGATATGATCGAATCGTTATATATAGTTTTTATGTTGCATATGATGTGAATTAAACTTGCTAATGTGCAAATCTAAATATAATTCCACATACACCGCAGGCTTCTATTTTTGACGTTTTGGACGGGGTCGACTATGGAAAATATTGATTTTCCTAAGTGCACAGAAGTAAAATTACATAGACCTTTCAGGGGTGTTGCCCTGTGTACCCCGCATAGTCTGTGTGGGAGTCAAAAATTATTTAATGGGGAATGTCCCGCATTAAAAATACTGTAATTTTAATATGTATATACATATATGTAGATATACCTATGATAGCATACACGTCGCCTTTAAAATATGTTTTATGTGGTGAATGCATACACGGTTATGGCCTAGTATCCCTTTTGTGAATGTTGTGAATGGATGTGGATGCCGATCTTGTGCATATGTTTGTTTGTGAATTCTATGGATGTATAATGGTTACATATGGATCCTTTGTAGAAAGTATTCGTCTTGCATGGCGAGCCTCATCTCTTATTTCAAAGTGTACTTTATTCTTTCCTTTTATATTTGTGCTCATATGATGTAATAGAGATAGGATTAGTTTTAGTTTTTGTAAAATTGATGTAAGGAGGCCACTTGAAGATCCAACTCCAAGGAGTGTCCATGGAGAAGCACCATGAAGATCTAATTCCAAGAAGCAACCTGAAGATCCAACTCCAAGGAGCGTCCATGGAGAGGAAACAAGAAGATCTAATTCCAAGAAGAAACTTGAAGTTCCAACCTCACAAAGCATCCATGAAGTTGTTCATTATAATGTTGATCATTACATGCTTACAGGTTGATTCACAGGTGTTGCATGAGATTCATAAGACCATAGGTGGACCGTAATCCTTTGTTTCTCCAAAGGATTACAATAGTATGGCCATAACCGATGTATTTGTGTTTATGATTATATGTCTATCGTTTGTGGTTGTGGATATAGTAGTATATGATACGTACTATAATTATGTAGTGTTTGGATATGTATATGTATTAATAACACCCCTCAATTAATAATATTAAGTTTTAGTTGCCTTCCATAAAGCAACACACATTAAAAGCTTGATCGACTATGTGTGGGCACGCCTCCGCGTGGTACACTATCTATCTCGTGGAAGTGTGATGATGGGTGTGTGGGTCTGCCTCCGCAGGGTGCACATTCATCGTGTTGGCTTATGGGTTGGACTTAACTAGGGAACCTTGATAGGATCAAGTACCTAGAGGCATACAGATGCATCATGGCAAGGAGTTGTGCATGATCATCTATCCAAGAGTTTCATATGATGCAATTGGCAAAAGTTGCCTACCTTAGTATTTGGTCTTTGACGCCGGCGTTGGCTGGGCATTGATCCAATTATTTTGGATCTTGGCTCACTAGAAGGTTGTGTGTTGCAATCTTTTGAGTTGATAGTGAGGGCTATCAATTTGAATAAAATAGTGGGAGCGTAATTAATTAAAGGCCTAATTAATCTCGTTTATCAAATCTTTACAAGTCAAAATGTTTTGGACTAAATGCAAATTTTTCTTTTATAGCAATCAAATGGCAAACAACACTCACACGTTCTCAATGCGATCAATCCTTGAGAAGGACAAACTTAGCAGAACCAACTTTCAAAACTGGTTTAGGACGCTGAGAATTGTTCTCACACATGAGCGTAAGCTCTATGTCCTTGAAACACCAGAGCCAGCGGAGCCCGCCGTAAATGCGCCCAAGGCTGAAAAGGATGCTTTCGCGAAGCACCTTGATGATTTCGTGGATGTCAAGTGCCTGATGTTGTGCTCAATGAACTATGAGTTGTAAGAGAAGCATGAGAACATGAATGTCATGGAGATGGTAACACATCACAAGAACATGTATCAACATCAAGCAAGACAGGAGAGATATGATGTCTCAAAGGCTTTGTTCAAAAGCAATATGAAAGAGGGAGACTTTGTTGGTACCCATATACTCACCTTGATTGGGTACGTGGAAAGCCTATCCAAGATGGGATTTCCCCTAGGTCAAGAGTTGGCCACTGATGTGATTCTACAATTGTTTCCTGAATCATATAGTCATTTTGTCATGAACTACAACATGAACAATTTTGACAAGCCGTTGTCAGAATTGTTGGGCATGTTGAGGATAGCTGAAGCACAGATGAAGAAAGACAAGCCCAAGTCTGTGATGATGATCAGCAAGACAAAGGGAAAGTCTAAAGGCAAAGGCAAGGCTAAGAAAGGTTCTAAATCCGGGAAGAAGCCAAAGTCATCCGCGCTCAAAGCTAAAGGTGGGATATCCAAAGAAGGCAGTTGTCACCATTGTCACCAGCCTAGACATTAGAAAAGAAATTGTCCTCTCTACCTGGAGGAACTGAGGAAGAAGAAGCAGGGGATAAAGATCTCCACTTCAGGTATATACATTATTGAGATAAACTTAAATACTTCTTCATCATGGGTACTGGATACCGGATGTGGATCTCACATATGTTCTAATATGCAGGATCTAATAAGAAGTAAGCCTTTACGAAAGGGCCAAGTCGAGTTGCAGGTTGCTAATGGAGCAAGAGTTGCTGCCACCGTAGTTGGAGTTATTAGTTTATCTTTGCCTACGGGTCTTGTAATAGAATTAGAGAATTGCTATTATGTACCTGCCATTAATAGAAATATTATTTCTATATCTTGTATGGACAAGAGTGGATTTGAATTTCACATTAAGAATGGAATTATTTCTATATCTAAATATGAGATCTTTTATGGCAATGCCCCTATGTCTTATGGTATCTACTTGTTGGAACTTGAGACTATCATATACAAAGTAAATACGAAAAGGTTAAAAATTGACAACTCAAACAAAACATTCTTATGGCATTGTCGTCTTGGGCACATAAATGAGAAGTGCATATCTAGACTCCATAAGGATGGTTATCTAGACTCTTTTGATTTTGAATCATTAGAGACATGTGAGGCATGTTTATTAGGGAAGATGACCAAGACTCCTTTCACTGGACATAGTGAGAGATCCAGTGATCTGCTAGGGCTCATACATACTAATGTATGTGGACCTTTTAGATCAAATGCTAGAGGAGGCTATCAATACTTCATTACCTTCACTGATGACCTCAGTAGGTATGGCTATGTATATCTTATGAAACATAAGTCAGAAACTCTTGAAATGTTCAAGAATTTCATGAATGAAGTAGAGAAGCAACTTGGTAAGAGTATTAAAGCACTCCGTTCAGATCGAGGTGGCGAATACTTAAGCCAAGAGTTTGAGGACCTTCTGAGAGACTGTGGTATTGTATCACAATGGACTCCACCTGGTACACCACAACATAAGGGTGTGTCAGAAAGAAGGAATCGTACATTATTAGACATGGTACGATCAATGATGAGTTCAGCCGAACTTCCAATATCGTTCTGGGGATATGCTCTTGAAATTGTAGCATTTACACTTAACCGTGTACCTTCCAAATCGGTTCAAAAGACACCATATGAGATATAATATGGGAATCATCCCAATTTGTCTATGTTAAGGATTTGGGGATGTGAATCTTATGTAAGGAAACAATTTCCTAAAAAGCTTGGACCCAAATAGGAAAAATGCTATTTTTTTGGATACCGCAAGGAAACTCGGGGATACTACTTCTACACACCAACTAACAACAAAGTGTTTGTTGCTAGGACTTCTGTATTTCTTGAAAAGGAATTTATTTCCAAAGGAATTAGTGGGAGGAATGTAAAGCTCGAAGAAGTTCAAGACCAACAAGAAAGCAGAGAACCCGAGGAGGTACATATGGAACATGAAGACTCATAGGTTGTTGTGGAATTTCAAGTTCCAAATGTAACACATGAACCTCGTAGGTCTAGTAGGACACGACTTGAGCCTGAGAGATTTGGATTTCTCATGACTCAAGACAGTGACGAATTGGGCATAGCAGATGAGCCAACTTCCTATCTAGAAGCTACTAAGGGACCAGAATCTGAGAAATGGCTCGAAGCCATGAGATCTGAGATGGAATCCATGTACACCAACAAGGTATGGACCTTGGTGGATCCACCCGAAGGGGTAAGACCCATAGGGTGCAAGTGGGTCTTTAAGAAGAAGACTGACATGGATGGAAATATTCAAACCTATAAAGGTAGATTGGTTGCGAAAGGATTCCGTCAAATTCAAGGTGTTGATTATGACGAGACCTTCTCACCAGTTGCCATGGTTAAATCCATCAGGATCATGCTTGCCATTGCAGCTTATCATGACTATGAGATTTGGTAGATGGATGTTAAAACAACATTCCATAATGGGAATTTACTCGAGGATGTGTACATGACACAACCTGAGGGTTTTATCGATCCAAAGGAAGCCAATAAAGTCTATAAGCTACAAAGGTCTATCTATGGATTGAAGCAATCATCTCAGAGCTGGAATCTATGTTTTGATGAAGTAGTCAAAAAGTTTGGCTTTAGTCAAAATGAAGATGAACCTTGTGTTTACAAAAGTGTTAGTTGGAGCACAGTCGTATTTCTCATATTGTATGTGGATGACATACTATTGATGGGAAATGACATCCCTACTCTTAAGACAGTAAAAGGTTGGCTAGGGAAGTCCTTCTCTATGAAGGATTTAGGCGAAGAATCCTATATACTAGGGATCAAGATCTATAGAGATAGATCTAGAAGGCTTCTAGGCCTAAGCTAGAGCACATACATTGACAAGGTGCTAAATATGGAGGGTTCTAAGAGAGGTAACTTGCCCATGTCCCATGGGGTTACAATCTCAAAAGCCCAGTGTCCTAGTTCATGTGATGAATGGGCACGCATGAGTAAGATTCCATATGCATCAACAATTGGATATATCATGTACGCAATGTTATGTACTCGTCCTGATGTGTCGTATGCTTTGAGCATGATGAGCTGGTATCAGTCAAATCCAGGTGAATGTCACTGGATAGCCGTAAAGAACATCCTAAAGTACTTGAGAAGGACTAAGGATCAATTCTTGGTATACGGTGGTGAGGAAGAGCTCGTGGTAAAGGGTTACACCGATGCTAGCTTACAAACTGACAAAGATGACTATAGATCGCAATATGGATTTGTGTTTTGCCTGAACAACGGAGATGTGAGCTGGAAGAGTTCCAAGTAAGAGACAGTTGTGGATTCTACAACAGAGGCTGAATATATTGCCGCATCTAATGCTGCGAAGGAAGTTGTGTAGATCAAGAAGTTCATTTTTGAACTTGGAGTGGTTCCAAGCACTGGTGATGCAATTGAGTTGTTTTGCGACAACAATGGAGCAATTGCATAGGCTAAAGAACCAAGATCGCACCAACGTTCCAAACATATTCTACGGCGGTTCCATCTCATACGAGAGATCGTACAATGAGGAGATGTGAAGATTTGCAGAGTACCTACAGAAAGCAATGTGGCTGACCCGCTCACAAAAGCACTTTCATAGTAGAAACATGACGGACATGTTCGATCACTTGGATTGATATTCATGAGTGATTGGGTATAAGTGCAAGTGGGAATATGTTGGTATGTATGCCCATAGATACTATCATTCGATGATTGTAATGGGATACTATGTAAATGATTTGTAATACTACATTGATCATATCAATAAAGGCAAGTTTCCAATCCATATGTTTGTGCTTTATATTGTGAGATGACCATAAAACTTATAGATGTCTATAGAATAATATACTCAATGACATATGTCTTTGGTTTGGTGACCTGAATAGTGAGATCATATGTATGCTAAGAGTATGTATTCTTTTTTTGTCCCTAATCGGTTGTTATTGTGGAAATATCCATATACATCAATAACACATAAGATTAGAATGTATGTTGGTTGATGGAAGAATCTCATTATCCATGATATGGAGATATCAAACCAAATACATAAATACTTGTTAGAGAACAGTGTATCAGATAGACCCACCTTGAGAGTGACACATGGATACCATGATTGGTAGTTAGAGTCACATCTCATAATGATGGTGGTGATTGTGGTTCTTAGACCTGAAGTCACTACACTTATCACATGTCGTTCGGTGTACTTTGACATCATCCACTGTGGTCCTGAATAAGGATTGCCATAAAGATGGTGCTTGGGTGCACTGTGACACATGGGGATTAGTGTGAGTGATGTAGATGGAATTTGTCCTTCCTACGGGAGTTTGATATTCCGGCCACTTGATAAGCGAGACTGAGAAATGCATGGCCATGTTGATGTGAGTCAACATGTGATATTGAGCTTACATATATCTCAGACAGTCTGCTCTAGTTCAAGGAACATGGATTGAATGTTGAAAAGGATAACAATTCCATGACTTGAGTTCAATCTGGATATCAGTGATAAAAGAACTATACAATCACTATAACACCAGTCATGAATGATAGGTTAAGTTGTTCTCCAACTTCTCCAATTACTTGGGTGGCAATGAAGTCTTGCTAGATACCAATCATTGCTTGTGAAATCATAATATGATTATGGATATCACTGCCAACATAATTTGAAGCCTACTGGGTCACACGCATAGGATGTGTTGGAATAGGAGTATAATTGTGGATTTGATTGGAATTGCTCCGAATCACATTGATTACTAAAATGTTTATGTAATGGATTAGAATAATATTGGAGTGACTGGCTCTAAGTGCAAGTGGGAGTCTGTTGGTATATATATGCCCATAGAGCCATCCCAAGCGATTGCATGGAGTCAGATATTAATTAATCAATTAATGTGATTATTTGGTTAATTAATGAATTCTAGGATATTCTAATTAATCCATGAGCGTTTTAATTAACGCAACATTTCTGTTTACCAATGGGTTTAGGAAACCCTACTTCCCTTCGTATCCTATTTAAAGGATGATTGACGGCTGATATCTATATAAGATATCGAGAGATGCTTTAAGTTTACGCTCACGCACGTAAACCCTAGCCGTCACCATCCTTAGGAGAGGAAGGAGAGCAACGCGCCGCTAGCACGCTGTCGCACAGACACGACTCCTTCCCGCCGGCTTAGGAAGCGCGACGTGGAGTTCCAGTCCATCCGTGTGGACAAAGTACATACGCAGACGCTGCGACGCCTGTGTTCGGTGGACACGACGACCATCCGTGCTCGTTGCGAGCGGTGCACATCATCGCACAGGAGCGCCGCTGGATCTCCCTGTGACAGCAAACGGGAGAGAAGTTCCATCCGTGTAGGTCAGAAGCGTTGCACCGTCATGCAGTGGGACATCGCCGGACTTGCTCCGCGATAAGGTATATCCCGCAAACACTCAATCCAAATATGTTGTTGTCGACGAGATCCTATTTCGGGTTGCGTGGATTTTATTGCTTCTGCCGTGCATATTTTCTTCACAAAACCCAACAATTGGAAAGGATTTTTCGAGTAGAATTTGATTTTGAGGTTTTTGAGTCCTAATTCTATTTCCTTTTTTGAAGTTTTCCTTGAATGCCATTTTGAGTATGTTAAATGTTCTAAAATTAGTAATTAATTCATTTTAACTCCAAATTGAGAAATAAAGGATGTTTTCTTAATCAATGAAACGCAAACAATGTTTTGGTCTAGGTTTTGAGTCCTAAATCGAAGGTTTTCCTAAAAGTCCTTAAATGAGTATCTTTTATACACCTTATTCCTTAATACATACTAATACATGTGAAATGTTTATAACTAGGATAAAGTGTAATTGGTCGCAATCAATTTGGTGAAAGTGATGTTATGAATCTTCAATAAGGTATGTGATCCCTATTTAATTATGTGGACCCTATTTATGTATGTGATCCCCATTTATGGTTTTGAACATATAATGTGCAATGTATACCCTAATCCATCAGTTTGGGATTCTATCCTACCCCACATTCCTAATGTGCTATCCTTGATATTTTTCTACTACCTTTATTGGCTCTTTATTCAGTTGATTCTTCTAATTCCATTGTGGCTCATTGATTTGGATTATTTGGATCTTTCTATTGCCTAAGTTGGCTCATCTATTTGAGATACTTGAATATTGCTATTGCCAATGTTATCACATTTACTTGATTTATTTCATGAGTGCTATTCCCCATTTGTTATGACAATGTAGTCTACATGAGTACAAACCACCCATAGGGCACTGGGGTTTTAGTCCCCCTGCCACTCTATATAGGCACTGAGGTTTTAGTCCTCCTGCTAGGCACTAGGGTTTTAGTCCCCCTACCACATTATATATATTTGAGGTTTGGGATGTGCATGTTCCCCTCTCCTCTTGGTGTAGGTCCGGTAGGTTCCTCAACCTACATTGGTATGATTTTGTGTCATAATATCATTCATTGTATTTTATTATTGTTGTTGATTAAACTATGGCAGTTCTCTATTACTTATTTGATTATTTGTCTCATGCTCTTGAAACCCCTTAATATTGTGAATCATTTTATTATGCAATGTTGTATATTTTTATGTGTCCTTATTCCTCTTGATTGACACATACTTTTATCTCTATCTTTCTGGGTGATCCCAACCATCCAAATATAGGATCAGAGTGCGTAATGGAAGCTTGGTAAACCAGCCTAAGGCTAGGACTATGAGTTCAACCTTCTATCTTGGACATAGATGCCCATATATATTAAGTTGTTTTTCTTTGAAGACATTATAGATTTGGATTTAGTCTTCCTCTACCTAGATCCTTTTGTATGTATAAACGTGTACACCCTTTTGGGAAATTTTGTAAAGTACTCTTTATACAATTGAATATAGTCAAATTTTAAAATCCTACTGCTTCACATTGGTGTTTTTGTTTGCCATGAGTTTTTAGTAGAGACTATGTCTTTACTACATGGTATCAGAGCATCAAGGTAGTCGGAGTCTTGACTAATTCAATTTGTCTCCTAGTTAGAAACCCTTACCTTATATAGTTTCCCTTTAGTAAAATTTTCTCCTTAGAGTTGACCAATGATGAAAGATAGATTTAGGACATAATAATTTCATACTAGAAATATAATTTGATCAACGTTTTGGTGATTAGTCTATTAGGTTTCTACTAGGGCATAAGTTGAAAGAAAAGGTGTCTAGAAAGGGTCAGGGTCTGGGGGCTAGCAATATTTTCCTCCGCACCACTAACTTGTCTTACAAGGAATCCCAAATCCATATGACATTGGCCTATCTTGAGATGATACTAACTGTCCTAAAATAGCATACCTTTGGAAAAATTATCTTATTTTTGAGTAACCTTTTGAACCTAGTATATGATTCTTTGTTTAGTCATATAGAATCCCCTTATGTGTCCATAAGTTCCTTATAGGAGCCTTAGAATTTCATGTTTGGGAGTAGTCTACCCTATGTTGGGCTTGAAGTCTATAATGGTGTTTAGTAAAAAACTTAGTGTTGGATGTCATACATAGTTTTCCCTCAACCCTTTTGAAAAGTAGACTTTAGTAGTAGTGCTTTTTATACCTTTATAGATTTTGGAGTTTCTTATTTCAAGGATGAAATCCTCCTTAAGGGGGTGGAGTCCCTCAATGCATTGAAATCTAGTTACTATATTTTGGAAACCCTAACTCCTTAGATAAGAGGTTAGCATGTTCATATGGTTAGTGTTGAACAAATTATAATTATAATTCATCTTGTTTGTTTATATACAAATAAATATTTGTACAATAAGTCATCTAAGGGATAGTTCATATGCTTGAACCATAACATATTCTTAATACTCATAAGAGTAAGTTACTCATCTCTAATTGTGAATACGCTTAATGTTGACCATCTCACCCAAATAGTATGGTTAGTAATATTAATGGTTATAATGCATCCTTAACATACATAACATGTAATGGTCATGATGACCCAAACCCTAATGTGTAATCATCTAGCCCTAACAATATACATACATATCTATCCTTAATGCCTTCATGATACATTTGTGACATTAGGTGCCATCATCATATAACATCCCTTGATACATATGCATGGATGATAATCACATAGTCATGATCAAGTTATTGATATATGTAAGGCATGTCACCTTGTTCCCTAATATACCTCTCACTAATCACCTCATCATGATTTAGTATGAAACTCAATTCATTAATGATTAATGTGTTTCATATTGTCCACTAAAATGCATATAATGACTCAGATATGATAATGAGTATTTGGGTTCACATATGCATGCTTAAGTGTCTAATGTGATGTTAGAGGTATAATTTATAATATGAAGTGTCATAGGAGAAAATGGTTAATGATGTCATTAACATGAGTATGAAATGTAAGTTGGCAATAGGTGATAATTTATGTGACCTTATTTGGAATTATTATAGGCTTAATAACTTATTGGATAATATTATCATTTTCTTACATAATAATCTGTGATAATCCTATATGATGTTACTATGAGAATTATGGAGATTAGATTCAAGTTATTAAGGTTTGTGACCTAATACATTAATAATATTGGAATTACTTAGTAGACCCTAATTATGCTTAAAATCGTTGATGAGGGGAATACATATGTTACGGTACATAATGTTGAGGTGTAATCCTTGTTGCAATAATGAGATTAAATATGGCACTAGTGGTATAATTTTGAAGATGATGCTTTTTCATGATGGATATTATGATTATAAGCCAACATGTTAATTATATTAGGTTCGATAATATCTATGGTGGAAACCTTGGTAGAACTTGGCTTATGTGTAGAGATCTTTACAGTACCCACTTAGTTGCTTAATGTTGGGATGTTACACACTCACCCTCTCTTCCCTCTGGTTGTGATTTTAGGGATGACATCCTCTTTAAGGGGTAGAGTGTTGTAACAGACTGAATCTCAGGGTCCTTTTTGCAATTTACCCACTTTTGAGCTTTTATTTACTTTCTAGTCCTTTTGGACCTTTTTCACAAATTTTCCATCCTTTAGTATCTTCTTTGACCTCAATATTGAAATTGAGCCAAGTTTGATGATGAAATGTATATTTTACCACATTCATGGGTTTTCTCACAAATATTCCAATTAATGTGATAATTGGGGACTAATTATACAAGTTGATATTTAATGAGAGAATATAAGTAGATAATGCTAATTTAGAGCTTTTATATCTTTTTAGATAAAGATAAGAGTAATAATATGTATTTGAGTTAATGTATGAGAGTAATTAATCTTTTACTTTCTCTATCCTCCAAAAAAGGGAAATAATGCATTAATAAGGGGATAATATGGTGATATACGACTCTAAATATTGGTATGTATCTAATATATCGAAATTCACTCAATTATGTCATTAAAAGATTATCTTCACATTAATCACTCATTTTATACTTTAATATATGCATTAATAGTCAGTATATTAATTAAGGGCAAACCATGTGATTTATGAGGAACTAATTGTATAGCATAGATCTAGGAGTTGTAATTAACCTATGGTTAAATTTTTGTGGCTTTTGGACATTATTTGACCCTTCAAATTGATTTTATAAGATTTCGATATAGTGTGACTTTGGTAGATGAATCGAATCAATTAATTTCATTTATTTTGCGTGTAACACTATAGTCCGCTTTGAGTTCCTATCACGCGTCCTTGGACTCCATCCAATGGCCAAGATGTGATCATCATTTGATCTAATGGTAGCTGTGTCATCACTAACCTCCAGCCTGATCAATTATTCATATGCATCGGCCTCGACATCATTCTCTCACATCTCTCAACCATTCCTCGAGATCTCACCCTCGTTGCGTTCGTCTCCTCGAGCTGCACCGTTTAAGCCCTGGCACGTCCGCCCCCCGTGCACCATAGTCGAACTGCCTAATGGCGCCGACCATGGATTCTCCTCTCCCACCGTGTTTCAGCGCTTCACACTTCCTCACCTATTTATAGAACTTTCCTCAGCTTCGTCAGCCCATTGTGAACTTTTCACCGAACCAATTTATCTGAGGCACCCACTGTTAGCCACTGACACCCCAACCTCATCCTAGCCTTTGCAGTGAGTTTCTTAGCTACTCTGTGATATCAGTGTACCAATAAACCACTCAGGTGAGTCTACCTTCGCATCCTCTTCGTTTTGAGTATCTGAACTCACGTTTTGGTTGAGAAATGTGAAAACACCCAAAATGGCCAAAGTCTTTCCTCACGGCCATGGTTGGGCGAGGGGAAGAAGATGGGGTGTGGCGTTTTTTGCACTTGCCTTCACATTTTAGCGACAAGGGTAAATTAGTCTTTTTCCTTTTTTTTACTCGCCCCTGACCGAGTCTCTCTCTCGTTGGTCTTCTTGCCCACATGGCATTTTCTTACAATCTGATTGGTCCACTTTCTTTAATTCATACTAAATTGGTCTTTGATCAGAAAAATGTAAATAAATACTGATTGGAAAGGATTTTTTGAGTAGAATCTAATTTTGAGGATTTTGAGTCCTAATTTTGTTTCCTTTTTTTGAAGTTTTCCTTGAATTCCATTTTGAGTATGTTAAATGTTCTAAAATTAGTAATTAATTCATTTTAACTCCAACTTGAGAAATAAAGGATGTTTTCTTAATCAGTGAAACTCAAACAATGTTTTGGTCTAGGTTTTGAGTCCTAAATCGAAGGTTTTCATAAAAGGCCTTAAATGAGTATCTTGTATACACATTATGCCTTAATACATACTAATACATGTGAAATGTTTATAACTAGGATAAAGTGGAATTGGTCACAATCAATTTGATGAAAGTGATGTTATGAATCTTCAATAAGGTATGTCAGTCCTATTTAAGTATGTGGACCCTATTTATGTATGTGATTCCCATTTACAGTTTTGAACATATAATGTGCAATGCATACCCTAATCCTTCAGTTTGGGATTTTATCGTGCCCCGCATTCCTAATGTGCCATCGTTGATATTTTTCTACTACCTTTATTGGCTCATTATTCAGTTGATTCTACTAATGCCATTGTGGCTCATCTATTTGTATTGTTTGGATCTTGCTATTTCCTAAGTTGGCTCATCTATTTAAGATACTTGAATATTGCTATTTCCAATGTTGGCACATTTACTTGATTTATTTCATGGGTGTTATTCCCCATTTGTTATGATGCAATGCAATTTATATGTTCACTACTGCCAAGTGAACTATTTAGCATGATGTAATTTTGGCCAAATGACAATGTAGTCTACATGAGTACAAACCACCCATAGGGAACTGGGGTTTTAGTCCCCCTGCCACTCTATATAGGCACTGAGGTTTTCATCCTCCTGTTAGGCACTAGGGTTTTAGTCCCCCTGCCACATTATATATATTTGAGGTTTGGGATGTGCATGTTCCTCTCTCCTCTTGGTGTAGCTCTGGTAGGTGCCTCACCCTACATTGGTATGATTTTGTGTCATAATATCATTCATGCTTTGTGATTATTGTTGTTGATTAAACTATGGTAGTTCTCTATTACTTATTTGATTATTTGTCTCATGCTCTTGAAACCCCTTAATATTGTGAATCATTTTATTATGCAATGTTGTATCTTTTTATGTGTCTTTATTCCTCTTGATTAACACATACTTTTATCTCTCTCTTGATGGGTGATCCCAACCACCCATATATAGGATCAGAGTGTGCAATGGAAGCTTGGTGAACCAGCCTAAGGCTAGGACTATGAGTTCAACCATCTAGCTTGGACACAGTTGTCCATATATATTAAGTTGTGTTTCTTTGGAGACATTATTGATTTGGTTTTAGTCTTCCTCTACCTAGATCCTTTTGTATGTATAAAGTTGAACACCCTTTTGGGAAATTTCGTAAAGTACTCTTTATACAATTGACTACAGTCAAAATTTAAAATTCTGGTACTTCACATTGGTGTTTTTATTGGCCATGAGTTTTTACTAGAGACTATGTCTTTACAAAAACGGTTTATATGTGTGTAAATTACATTTCCTATCTTTGATTTATAAATTTACATATAATATAAGAAGACAAACTATATAAAAAAAAGCCAGTCGAAGGAGCTAAATAGTTTTTTTCATTATTGTTTGAAATTACAAAGTAGTTCCTATGTGTGTGAACTACATTTTTATCTGTACTTTTTTAAAATCATATACCAAATAAGAAAACTCATCTATACATATAACAAATCAATGGAGGGGCTAAGTCCAATTTCCCCATCAACACTTTTTAAAATTGTATACATAAAAAACTAAATTATATTATATAAAAATCCCACAAAAGAGCTAAGTGGAATTTTTCTATTATTTTATAAAATTATAAGCTTGTTCCTATGTTTGTAAACTATACAATTGTCTTTAATTTTTAAAATTATATACCATATAAGAAGACTCGTTTATATTATATAAGAAAGCTTGTTGAGGGGCTTACTCTAATTTTTTCTATTATTTTTAAAAATCACAAATTGATCTATGTGTGTGTAAACTGTGGTTTTTTCTTAAATTTTAAAATCTATATACTATATAAGAAGATTCATCTATACTATATAAGAACACCCACAGAGGGGACTCATTTACATTAATATCTTAGAATTACAACTGATCCTTATGTGTATAAACTACACTTTCATATTTATTTCTTAAAATAATATACTATATAAAAAGACTCATATATATTGTATAGGAGCGCATGTTGAGGGGGTTTCTGTAACTTCCTATGGTATTTTTTAAATTTACAAGCTAATTTCTATGTATGTAAACTACATTTTTTTCCTTTCTTTTTAACTTAGATACTATTCTTATAGACTCATATATACTACATAAGAAAGTTTGTGGGAGGCTAAGTGTAATTTTTTTCATTATTTTTGAAATTACAAACTGGTCAATGTGGGTGTAAACTACACCGTTGTCTTTCTTTTAAAAGTTGTATACTGTATAAGGAGACTCATCTATTCTATAGAAGAAAGCATGTGGAGGGGGTAAGTGCAATTAGTCTATTACTTTTTTAAAGTACAGTCTAGTCTATGTGTATCTACACTACACTTTATCTTGACTTAGAACTGTTACCGAGGTTGTATCTCGATGGTGAAGGCATGGGCTCCCCATGATAGGGATTCAGGTTCGATACCCCAGTTGTGTGGTATGAGCGGTCCTTGTTCCCATCATGCATGGTCGCCTATACTTGAGTTTAAATGTGCCTTCTGATGTGTGGGTTGTCGAGTGGGGATGGGGATGTATGCTACCAGGGTGGGATCATTGATGTGGCTCCTCCTTCAGGGTGGATCTCACAAATTAAAAAAATATACTACAAAATAAAACTCATCTATACTATATAAGAAACCCAGGGAGGTGGATGAGAGCAATCTTTTCTTTAATTTTTTGAAATTTAAAATTGGTTCATATTTGTGTAAACAAAAATTTAGTTACTTTCTAAAATATATACTATATAAGAATACTCATCTATACTAAGTAAAAAAGCATGCAGAGTGGTCTAAGTACAAATTTTTCCATTTTTTGGAACTACAAATCGGTTTATGTGTGTAAATTATAATTTTGTCTTTTTAATTATATTTTATGTAAGAAGATTCATTTATACTATGTAAGTAAGCCCACAAAGGGTGTTAATTACAAGTGGGTACCTTTTTGTGTAAAATACACTTTTATCTTTGTATTTTTATACTTTGTACTATATAAGAAAACTCATCTAAACTATATATGAATTTTTGTAGTGGGGTCCAAGTGCAATTTTTATTATTTTTATTTTTGTATCATTATATTTTTATAGTTACAAAGGGATCCCTATGTGTGAGTTGGATGCAATTTCCAAGAGTGTTGAGGGAGTCCAAAGAAATATTTGTATTTATTTTAAAAAAAATTAAATTGGTCCTTCCCAATTTGCATTCATATCTATGTTTTATATGAAAAGGTGTGGATGAAGTTGGATAAAAAAATTCCTTTATTTTTGTAAATTATGAGTCGATGTTTCTTTATTTTAATAAAGCAAACGTGCACAACATGGGTCACGGCCTAGTGTGTAGGTAAGGTTTGCCTTTTTCATTGTTTACAGTTATATAAGTTAAAATGTATGCAATGGAGTGTGTGTGATTTGTTTAGTTGTGATATTGCTTCGTGCTTAATTACATCGTGTTTCTATCCGTTTTTTTCTCTTATCTTTTTCCTATCTAAAATGGTGGCTTGGTGGATTGAGTTGTTGTCTATGTTAGTGGGAACCCGCGTTCAACCAACAAATTTATCATGTTTTATATTTAGGTTTTCTAGCCACCGTTGTGTTCCTTTGCTTAACCACATTTAACTATTTCCAAGCATAGAAAATTTCTAGCATCCCCCATTTACTTTCCACTAATCCGAAAAATGTTTCACGTCATTAATAAGAGTCTACTAGCCAACCTGCCAAACTAAAATATTTTTATCCTCAATGTATACATGTTTCTTTCTTAACTTCTTCTAAAGAAAACAAATCCTAAATATTGCATAAATAAATCATAAACTAGACATGCTCTGAAAAATCTATCTAACGAGTAATATTCAGGAAGAAATTTACTTCTTTTTTTTTTTTGCAAAACCAAGGCCTTTATTTAATTATCCCGTGCCCTAGTACAGGATGTAACTAAAGAGATTGTCTCACTGACATTGCAACTCAGCCATGCTGGCTGCATATGGGACGCAAAAGAGTTTCTAGACCGCATGACTTGTTTAGCTATACAGTCTGCGATAACATTATTATTTCTAGGGATGTAGCTAATGAAGATACTACTATCTCCTCTGAGCTCCTGATAACGTCTTTTATGAGCTTTGAATCTGTCAATGGTCCCATTTTTGCTGGATAGATAGTCGACCGCCTATTTTGAATCAGAAAGAATAAGATAATTCGAGCATCCTTGTGCACGACAGACATCAGCTGCGCGAACCACAGCTTGAATCTCAACTTCCAAGCTTGAGCTTGCGGAGGACGGCCAGCCCGTGAATAACTGATCATCTCCCTGTAAGTTGTGTAAGAAGAAACCAAGTCCAGCCCTACCAGAGTGGGAATGGTATGCTGCATCTACAAAGACCAGGAGTTGCTGTTGCAGAGAGACCTGGTGGGATAGTCACCTGCGATGTACACCAGTATGGGACCAAGCTTTCTCTATAGAGGCTGCACGCTCCTGAATAAATTTAACACGTCTCTCAATAGACACACTTTCAGCATCATGTAGGTGTTTATTCCTTACTGTCCAGTTGTGCCAACAAGCGACTGCACTCAAAATAGCGGTGGGTGAGTCCTTGTTACTAGCCGATAATCTGGACGAAATCCAGTCGTCTTCAGAAAGATCAAAATGGGCTTCGTCTTGAAGGAGGTCCTTCCAAGTCCTCCGACTACCAGGACAATCTCGTAATACATGGAGGATCGTTTCCTGCGCATTATTACAGACTGGACAGAGAGTGTCCACCTCCATATGTCTGTGTGCGCACTCGACATTAGTAAGAAGAGCCTTGTGCTGCATCAACCAAAGGAAGATACGAATACGATCAGGAAGCTGTGCCTGCCAAATGGATTTCCAATTGCCCGGAGTGTTAACTGCTGTGTTCAAGCGAACCCAATGGTAAGCTGAACGGCTGCTTAGGTTTCTCGCGACCTCCAGAGGCCATATCCAAAGATCATCCCCTTCGTTAGGGATAGGGGGCGGTATGGTTTCAATAATATGCCAAGATACAGCAGGGAGGAACGCCTTGATGAAATCCCAGTCCCAGTCCCCATTATCGAGCACCATGGAAGCAACCTGCAAGGTTTGCAGAGATGGCGGTATGTACCAATCTGGGACCAGATCCGTCACAGCTTGGCTATTGATCCACTTCCCATGCCAAACATTGGTGGAGCGCCCATTGTTGACAGCTACACCACACATGGACTTGATTTCCTCCATATGCTTCTTGATGAAGTTCCAAACTGGCGATCCCGGCTTCTTCAGCAGTCTACTACCGGCAGTGTACTTCTCTTTAAGGATTCTGATCCAGAGCTTGTCTGGTTCATTCAAATAGACCCAACATTCTTTAACATAAGGGAAAGATTCTGGTCCCGGGCATCGTTAACACCCAGCCCCCGCTTATCCTTAGAAGAGGTGATCTTCCTCCAAGCTACCAGGGGCAACTTCCTGTCACCAGAGCCCGACCAAATGAAGGTTCGGACATGCTTGTTAATATCCTCACAGACTGCCGGCGAGATTTTAACTGTCTGCATTGTGTATATGGGTATAGCTTGTAGAGTACTTTTGGCCAGGGTCACACGTCCTGCCAAGGAGAGGTGTCGCATTGCCCACCCATTCAAGCGATCCTTGATAGTAGAAGTGAGATGCCCATGTGTCTGTTTATTGATTCTATTATGAAGAATAGGAATCCCAAGATATTTCCCAAGATCACCAGTCCACGGAAAACCAAGCTTACGGCTTACCCTTCTGCGTTCAACATTGGTAACATTTCGCGAGAAATAACACTTAGATTTTTCTTTAGAAACCATCTGTCCAGAAACCATAGAAAATTTCCTGAGAATGTCAGTGATATTTGCTGCTTGGGCAGTGGAAGCTTCAGCGAAGAGAAGAATATCGTCTGCAAAGCAGATATGGGATAAAGGTGTACCGCCTTTGGAGAGGATGATAGGTTTCCAGGATCCATCTTCTACAGAATTAAGGATTGCTTGACTAAGCCTTTTTTTCCCCATAAAAAAAAATCCCTGCATAACCAAACGTACAAACTAGAAAGACACATGAGAAGAAACATATCACTCAGCCTTCCTCCATCTGAGGGTAATATAAGGTATACCATTCTTCTCCATAACAGCCATCCCCCTAACCTTGGGGGGCATGTTCCTCACGTCCGATACGATTATGGGATTTGCACTATCCTTACCCATCTTGCCTATCTCTCTTGGTATGGCGTTTACCGCTTTATGGACTACATTTCCTAGGATGTAGGAACTCTAATCTCCTTTCTGAGTTCGCGTAAAATGTGAATCATCCTCCATGGTTCCTTTTCCTTATTCCAGATTATATCATAACATTCTTGATCATCCACCTCTATGGACGAGATGTGTAAATGCTGGTCTCTGCATATTTTGAGGCCAACAATACATGCCATAAGGTGTGCTTCAGTGTAGTTTCGAGCTCTCAACCAAACTCTGAACATAGTACATATACGGCCACCATGGTTTCTGACTATACCTGCCGCCCATCTCCTACTGTTGCCCATTGGGTCCTTATCCCTGCCAATACTGAGATTCATTTTTAGATTATGGAGGTCAGGTGGCTCCCATCTTACCAGTGATATCTGACGGATCTTAATACGTGGTTCGTCAATCCCTTCAGAGCTCAAGACTTCACAAAAACTATTATCGAAATTCCTCTTAAAAGATTTGTTACTGATCATCTTGTTTGAACAGTATGTCAAGTAATTCCAATCCGTCTGTATGGTTTTGGTGTTGTCATCAAATCTCGATCTGCATCTATACCTCCATATGGTTATAGGGATGAGAAGTGCTAGCCTACTAGCTAACCATGTGGGGAAGGAACTCGATCTGTGCAAGGCTAAAAGCCTTATCAGAGACGCCATGTCCTGAGGTGCATGGGTAACTGTAACACTTTTAAACTTTTCCCATAGAAAAAGGGCTACTTCACCGTTGAACACCAGGTGATTAGTGTCTTCTTCATGATAGTTCTCGCAGCAGTTGCATCTTGACGCCATATGTATGTGGCATTTCCTTATGTTCTCGTCAGTAGGTGCAGCTCTGTAAACGAACTTCCATATCATCGTGCTCGCTTTTGGGTTTTCAAGGTTCCATAACTCATGCAAAAGGTTGTTCGTGTTATCCTGAACCCCTTGTATCAATCTCTTGGCTGATCTGAGAGTGAACTGGCCTCCACGATTCAAGTCCCATATCATTACATCCTCCATCTCTGAAATCATAGCATTTGATTGCCTAATTAGCATAAGTCCTTGTGGGTCGAGGATCTGTTGTAGCGAGTTCCAATCCCATCCCATGTCGTCAACCCAGAAATCCTTAACAAAGAAAGGATGATGACGTTCGTTGTTGTATAGGGCATATTCTTTGAGGCGCTCATCACACCATAGCGAGTCCCAGAAACTAATGTTACCTGTGCCCACTATCCATCTGCAATGTGGTAACATAATGGGGAATGTCTTCCATAATTTCTTCCAAAAACTAGATGCATTTGCGCTGAGTTTTAAATCATTTGGGTAAGTGCTCGAATGGTTGACGCAGCTAGATGAATACTTGTCCCTGCAAAAAGAAGCCCAAATAGATCTTCCTTGTAAAACTTCCCAACACGCCTTAATAAGAAAGGAGTTGTTAATCACCTTTAGGGGAGTGATTCCCAGTCCTCCTATCTCAGTGGGGGTAGCGACCTTGTGCCATCCCAACCAAGCCCTTCTTGTATTGTTGGTTCTGTCAGCCCACAAGAATCTTGACATCATACCTTCAAGACGCCGGCTTATACCTTCAGGAATTCCTAGCGCGGCAGCAGTGTAAACAGATACAGATTGTAGGACATGATTGATCAACATCTTTCTTCCTACGAATGATAAGAAGTGTGTCTTCCATGAGGCGATTTTTAGGTTTATCTTTTCAATTAGGAAATCATAATCATGTAGGCAATTTCTTCCAGTGGATATGGGCATCCCAAGATATGTAATAGTTTCTTTGATTTTGTAGATGTCGATCGCTGTAGAAATGTGGCTGATCTGGGAAGGGTCTTTGCTGCCAATGATGCATGTAGATTTGGTTTTGTTCACCAGTTGACCCGTGGCTCTCTCGTACGCCTCTATCGTCTGTTTTGTGACATGTATTGAGTTGTCATCCGCATTTAGAAAAATGGCCATGTCGTCTGCATATAAAAGGATAGGAGGGGCTGTACCGCCACCTCTAGTCTTGAATCTGGTAATCGTTTATTGTTCTGCTAGCAGCGAGAATCTTCGGCTAAGCATATCTTCAAACAAGTTGAACAGGAAAGGGGATAGAGCATTCCCTTGCTTCAAACCTTTATCAATCTTGAAGAAACCTGCAGTTGTCTCTCCCAAAGTAATAGTGGCCCAGGAATTTGTGAAGAAGCTAAGGTATAAGTCCACTGTGTCCTTCAAGAAGCCGTATGCAGTCAGGATCCTCCTCAACGTCGGCCAGTGTACACGGTCGTACGCTTTTGACATATCGTATTTAATCATCATATTTGGCACCTGACCACCTTGTCTAATGTCATGTATCAACTCTTTAGCTAACCTTACATGGTTAGTTATATCCTTGCCTTTTAGGAACGCCCCTTGGGCATCTGAAAGGATTGAAGGCATATACCCGACTAAACGACTACTCGTGATTCGAGCTAGAATCCTCAGGGTGACATTTTCCACCGATATGGGTCTGAAATCAGACTGTAAAATCTCTGATGCATCCTTCTTGGGGATAAGCACAATTCTACAGCAAAAGAGACTCCGATGGCAGCTCTCTCCTCTAAAGAAAGCCTCAGCTAATCTTGTGAGATCATCTTTGATTATGTCCCATGCGGCGATGAAGAAGGTGAGAGTGAAACCATCCGGTCCGGGGGCAGTTTTAGGATCCATTTCCTTGATGGTATGCTCGATCTCATGTGTGGTGGGAATGGTAGTAAGTGTAGAATTCATGTCTCCTGTAATGTGCTTCGGTATGAGGTGTAAGAACTCTTCAAGAGCCTCTTCATCTATATTTACCTCTGTAGAGTAAAAATCTGATATCTTCTTCGCAGCCAAATCAGCCATCTGTTTAGGATCAGTGACTATGCCTTTCCATACACAGAACGAACAAGTAGGGGCTTATAGGATCCCCTTGGCGGACTCCTTGAGTGGCTTTAAAAGATTGAAGGGGGCGACCACTCCAAATAATGGACGTATCACCAGAGGTAATAATTTGCATTAAAAGCTGGACTAACATACATGGCAGACCTATTCTCTCCAACGCGTCTTCCACGAACTTCCATCTCATTCTATCAAACGCCTTAGACAGATCAAGCTTGATACAAAACCATTTCTTCTTCGACGTTTTACTCCTCATAGAATGGATGACTTCTTGCACTAAGAGTACATTATCACTGATTTTATGACCAGGGAGAAAACTGGACTGGTATGGTGAAACCCAGTCATTAAGGTAGGGTTTAAGGCGCTCGACTAAGAGCTTTGACAGGAGCTTAAAGCAGCCATTATTAAGGGAAATTGGTCTCAGATCACCACATGTAACTGGGGCCTTAATCTTTGGTATAAGGACCATATGGGAATGTGCAATTTCAGCTTCTATTCTGCCAGATGCGAAGGTGTCTGTGACAAGTTTGACGAGGGAGGGGCCAACTTTACCCCGGTTATTTTGGATGAAGCCGTTATAGACTCCATCGGGTCCCGGAGCCTTGGACGGCCCCATTTTAAACATGACATCATGGATCTCTTGTGTTGTAGGAATAGCTTGAATGGCAGCAGCTTCCTGGGGCGTCAACTGTTTGAATCTGCCCGGGTATAGGCTAACCTTCCGAGGATCGGGTTGGAAGGAGCCAGTCATAAGGTTTGCAAAAAAGGCTCGGACATGTTCACAGAGTGCAATGGGCTCAGAAATCCAAACCCCCGAAGCATCCCTGAGCTGTGTAATTTTAATATGATGATTTCGTGCTTTAACGAAAGACTGAAAATACTTTGTGTTGCCATCACCATGGCGGAGCCAGTCTATATGCGCCCGTTGCCTCCAGTCGGCCTCCTCCCTCTCAAGGATTTGATTGTATTGTTCCTGCAGTTCAATGTCAAGCGAGCTGTTAGGATTAACAAAGTTGGATTCAGTTGTAACCTGGGCCTTGTGGATACGAGACAGCAGAATTTCTTTCACTCGGCGTTGTTGCCGCATACAATCGTGATCCCATTTGACCGCCCTCTTGCGGAAGGCTGCAAACGCAGATTGGAAGGATTCCTCCGACTTCCAATTTGCCATGACGTTGGATTTGAAGTTCGGATTGAGGTCCCAGCTTGCTTTAGTTTTGAAGGAAGCGCGATATACTTGTTGTGGGCTAGACAGTCTTAGCAGCAGCGGGTTGTGATCAGAGAACAAATGAGGAAGCGAAGTGATGGTGGCATCGCTAAAACGGTGGATCCAATCATCGTTAGCAATGGCCCTATCCAACCTTTCAAAGAGAGTACCACGCCTGAACGTATATAGACCTCCTTGCGTGCGTAGATAAGAGAGACCAGCTTGTAAAAGGACATCATTGAAGCAGGCGCAGGATCGTTTGTCAAAAAATCTGCCTCCTTTCTTCTCCGAGGTGTGAAGCATGGTGTTAAAATCACCAATGAGTGCCCAACTCGAATGAATGCCGACGGAAATCTGTTCAAGATGATCCCAAAGATGATTACGGAGCAAAGGGTTTAGGCTACCATAAACAATTGTCAGGAACCAACTTTTATCAATCAAGAGGTGAATAAACTGTCGGTGGTTGAGGATAACATCCACACTACATCTACCTTTATCCCAGAGGAGCCAAATGCCCCCTGAGAAGCCAATGGCTTCGACTCTATGAGAAGAATCAAAACCTAGTTGGCGGATAATGTTGGAGGTAGTGGAACCGCTACACCTTGGCTCAATAATAGCAAAGAAATGGATTTTGTAAGTATATTTCATTTCCTTGATTAGACGGATTTTCCTATCTTGACATGCACCTTGTATGTTCCAGCAACAATACATAAAGATAGGTTGGAGAAGAGGGTTGCTGCATTAAATGGCAGCGAGCAATCCTTTAGATTGCCCTTCAGCTTCCATACACGTAGTATCATGTTCTTCTGCAGTGGCCTCTTGGTCATAGAACTCAAGGGCCTTCTTGGCCTTACTTCCGTTGGAATCAGCCCCTTCTTCTTCATCAGGAGGTTCCTTCTCGGCTTAGTCTGTTCTGCCCTTCTTGCGGATGCGGTCGGGACTTAGAACAGTCTGGTAGACAACCTTCCGGTTTCTCAATATGACGAATCCATTCCCGGCTTCCTTCCCCTGCTTACCAAACGGTCTTCGCGGGTGCATTCCGGGATCGGCTGGTCTGGCCTGGAATTGGTAACTCGGGCCGTCATGCGCGATGGGAGGTCTTCCAGTAGAGGTGTCGTTCCCTACCAGATTCACCGCGGTCTCCTCGACCACATTGGAGGAGGTTGTTTGCGGTGCCTTTGGAACTGTTGTACCTTTGCCTTTCTTGTTCTTTTTTTTTCTATTTTCGGCTAATCACCTTAGTGAAGCCGTCTTCATCTACCTCTGCCTCATTGTCTGAGACAAGGATCGGTTTCCCCTTCTCTGACGGTGTTTCTTGTTTAGGCTCGGCCTTTTTCTGGAGTTGCTTCCTTGGTTCTGGTTTTTTTGCATGGATCGCCATTGTATACGTAACAGCAGGCAAAGGGATGGGATTAGACGACGATGCGTCGGTGGTGTCCGAGCATACCGGTTGTTTACAATCAGCCTCCGCGTGGCCAACCCGCCCGCAGCGCATGCAAACAACAGGTAAATTTTCGTATTCAAGACGGTAATGTTCCCCATTGATGAAAATGGCCGGTAGGAGCGGCTTGGACGTCTCAACCTCGACTACAATTCGTGCAAATTTGCCTCTATGGCCCTGGAGCGTATGAGCATCCACTTTTATGATCTTGCCGATGGTGTTTCCGATTGAGCTTAGCAACTGGTTTTGAAACAAGAAAACTGGAAGTTCAGGTATCCGAACCCAAACAACAAGCTTCCGCGGGATAGGATCGGAAGGCCGGAACGCCGGTGACCACGACTGGACCGATAAGTAGTTTCCAAAAATCGTCCAAGGTCCCCCTGTCATGGCGTGAATGAAGTCAGCCTGCCCCGAGAATTGGACAATATAATAGCCGCTCTCCTGATCAATTACCCGAAATTCTTGCTTTGGTTCCAAGATTGAGTAGATCTTGTTGACCAGGGCTTTGAAGCCGATGTTAATTCCTATTGCCTTGACGACAACTGTGAACTGCCATGGTACCAGGAGAGGTTGCAGCGCTTCGTTGCGGACAGAGAAGGCCGGAAGTACCCCGCTCAAATCAACACTGATGTCCGAGTCAAGCAGTACGTTTGGAGAATTAGGATTTTCATACGTTAAAGATCCCTCAGGTTTGTTGGCGACTGTATCAGCGTACGATAGTCGCGTGTTCTTGTCCGCCGTAGCAGAAGTTTCCATATCCATCTCGGCACCCTCCGTCCCAGGGTTAACAGATTTCTCGTTGGTGTTGCGCACAGCCGATTCAGTATGCAGATTCTCACCGGATGCTTTTTGTGGATCAGGCGGTCGATCAAGCCAGCCACGGCCCCGACCTCCGCCATTGCTTCCCCCGCGGACGCCGCCACGGGACAACCCTAATCGTCCTCCCGTCATCTTAGGAAGAAATTTACTTTTTAACTACAATGTAGTTGTCACTCTTTTATTATTAGTGTAAGGTTCTATTGTTCAACCACACTTGGATGTAGAACACTATGATTACATCAATAAGTTTCCTAACTAGTAAGAAGATGAAGTTCACCTGATTTTTTCAGTATAGAATCAAGATCAAAATATGCTCCACTTAAGTGTATAGTAGCAGGCTCTTGTTTAAGAAACTTGTTTTTATTGAATCTCAATTAATATGATGTAGAAAACATTTCCACTTTTAAAAAATCCCCTCTTCTCACTACTACATAGGGAAATAGTGACATCCAATTAAGGCTTATAGCATTGGTTAAGCGACATATAAGTGGACGTCATTAGAGTCCCAAACACTACAAAGAAAGTGGTCTTTGACAACATCATAAATTTGTAGTGAAAATCACATATTTGTAGATAAAGATGCTTATAAATTTATCCTTACGCGTAAAAAGTATAGTGTATGCTCGTGTCTTTAATTCATTAGGCTACATTTTTCATATCTGTAATTACATAGTGAATTAGATAAAAATTTGTCGATATAAATATAGCTCAATAACGTTTTACATATTTATAAAGGTAGTTGCAAATGCAACTAAATGTATAACTAAAATTGTATATACAGTTAATATGTAGAAGAAAAAAATTACTAATTGTACGTTTTGTTTATGTGTGGGAAAAAGAGACATTCACTACATACACACATATATATGGTCAGATTATGCATCTAGTGAGAATTTTATTAATTTCAAACCCATTTAATTGAAAAACTAATGGTAACTTAGATATGTATATGCTTATAATCCCAACAATCATGCTTGCATTTATATTAAAGCAGCGGCATATACTTAGCCCCTAATATATAATGTAAAATAATCTAAGAGATGAAGTTTTTTTATTTTAGAAAACAAACAAAAAAATATCTACACATTGTTAGCCTCTATGAAAATGTTAGCTAACAATTTCTTCCCCATTTAGTAGTTTCACAAAAAGGTATGTTTTGATCATTGATTATTTCAAATCATCGATAGAGAACTATCAATATGTATTAGGTTTAATTTAGTGGCATGATGTTGGAAGTACATATAGAATCTTATTGTTCTGGTTAGGTTCTCTATCTAGGCATGATCTTCGCGGTAAAATAGAACCCAATCCTATTTTTAAAAGATGATACCTTGGCAATAATATGTTTTGCATCTTATCACCTTCGATGACTGTGAGATGATTTTGTTGTTGTCCCTTTGGGATATCACTAACCAAAAAACAATAACATGGTTATTACGGTGAACATATATATATATATATATATATGAAAATGAGATGATCAACCCTTTCAGTTCAGGTTGTTTCTTACATATTACCTATGCACAACTGAGGTTGGCCTATTTAATGTCCAAAAGATTGTTAAAGTAGTTTAAAATGAATGGTTGGACTACCCATATCACCAAGGTTCACCTCATTTTTAGAAAGCTCGTCAATAAGAACTATGTAGTTAAGCATGCATGACCCAGAGTAGTACTAGAATGGGTAACTTTTCGGTAAGTTGATCGTGTGTTAAGCATGAGTGAGTACAAAGTGTGATGCTGAGGCCATTGGTAGTCTGTGAGGCCAATTGTCATTCCTAGAACTCTATTAAAACCTTGGGAAGTGGGCTCAGGGGTTTACAAATGGTATCAGAGCTAGTTACCCTCCAGAAGGTGGGACTTGCATGGGCATGAAGTATGTCCATCTAAATTCATGAGGTAAAGGCATGTTGGAAAGGGATATCCTAGTTGATGAAGGCACAAATTGGATTTGGGTGTACATGAGCCATTATGGGTCACACTGAAATGGGAATGAGATTATGCGGACACATAGTATATCCTTGAGAGGACGTCAATGCCTAAGTGGGGGAGATTATAACAATTCTATAATTTGAGGCCTCAGATAAAATGATCTTATAAGGAATGATTGGACTACCCATATTACCAAGATGCACCTCATTTTCAAGTAGCCCATCATTACTATGCAGTTAAGCATGTTCTGCCAAGAGTAGTACTAAGATGGATAACTTGTCAAAATTTTGATCTTGGGTTGTGCATGAGTGAGGACAAAGTGCATCTAATGCTAGTGGTGGTATGTTGAGTTAGTTATAATCCCTAAAACTCTACTATATCCTTGGGCATTGATCCCAAGAATTGCAATATTAAACAACTTTAGATTTTTTCGTATACCTATTGGTGATCAATAATGTTTTGTTGAACCTTTTTTGTCAGCACAATGTTGAGCACCCTTAGTGTTATTACCAAATACGAACTATAGGTCATTTGATGGCCTAGAAATTGTCAACAATATCAGACAAGAGACCCCCCCTATCGACAAAACATTTGAAATTGGAACACAAATAAGGTTTGGAGACATCATCAACCTTCAATACAGTGGGTTCCCATCAACAATAGTCATTGTGATATTTGGCATGGGAGTAGAATCTTGGAATACAATGCATACTTTGGCCATATCTAGGCATCCTGCTAAGAGAGAACTATCTTCATAGTTGATTGTCCTTCCTAGTGTGCTTGAAAATCTAGCAATACAATCTAGAGTTCAAGGAATGTGGGGTTCTCCAAGCTGACCTACACCACATTAGGGAAAATAATGAGAGATAAAGATTAGGACATGGAGATCGAGCTTGCGTGGCCACAAGTAGTCTGTCTATAGTCTAGGGAATATAGGCTATAATTTGATCCCTCTCCTCTTTTTTAGGCATTTTGATGACATAGCCTTCCTTATCCTACGAAATGGTTTCAATTTTTTTGTTGGGGTGCCATTGCATGCAAATACACCAAACTAATAGACATTAGAAAGGTTTCCAACCAGTGAATCTTATTGCTAGATGATCATCTTGTTTAGGAACCTCTTCCTTATTCCTTATGATCTATGTTGATTTGATTCCATTCTATAAGAAGGCCTTGATGAAGAAGCATGAATCTATATCCAACTCTACTTTCCTTTTTTGACTTTGTGATATCTAATAAGCTCATGATGAAGCAATATGAATATGAATGGACTGCATTCTACAAGAAGGGTTCAACAAAGGGGATGGAATCTCTATACAAATATGCTTTCCCTTTTTTACTCTACAATACTAAATAATCTTGTGATGGAGATTATTTATTGAACCATTGATAGCACCAAAATTGGAAGGGATGGTGGAGGATAAGAGTGGATTTGATACAACACCTCCACATGAGATTTTTGGGTTAAGCTTTGACCCTACAAATAACTAACATGAATTTTAGAAGAAATCATGGTCCTTACACTTCATAAGCCTCACTTGGACCTATCAATATGTCGATATCATCAATGATTCACCTTTTCTTCCAATCCCCCATCCACTTCTAGGGATACACCCTCACCCTCTCTCTTGATTATGCCCCATCTGAGTATATGATTTATATTAGTATTGAATAGGCACATATCATACATGCATTCACATATATCTACATCGCTCACAAACATTCACATATACACACATTGGTAAAGTAAAAAAGAGTGTATTAACCGAACTTCACAAACAAGATTGAATTCACATATTATACAAATTCAGATAAATAAAATTGTAAATTAAAATTTACTCTAATTCAACTTCTTTTTTAGAACTATTAGCATCCAAATTACAAGATTAAGATGACTCAAACAAAACACTCATCAAACACTAATCAACATTTATTACCAAAAACTTGTATAGGAAAAATGGAATAAAATTTTCATATTGGCTACATGATATTTTGCAAAAAAGTCCCTTTTCATATATTCATTTCCACTGGTGCCTTTACAACATTAGAGTTTACTGGTTTCAAAAGAGTATGCATGTTGACTTATATACAACATATAAATATATGCAAGGAATACAAGAAAAAACCTTGAGTTATACGAAGCAACCACCTTAAAATGTCCCGCCTGGCCTAATAATACACGGAGGACTCTGACAAACTACTCCAAAAAGGCATCACCAACCTCTACTCTATGGATTCCCTCCAAGAAAAAGATCCTTACCACCGCAACACTAATTGGTCTGTTGGTCACCTAAATGATGCATAAACATAATGACACCCCAAGTCCCATGGTAAGATACAGTATCTTTCAACATGTATTACTTACAGTAGTTTATAAGAATCTCTATAATCAGAATCCATAGCCCATGTCGTTCAACAAGACTAAAATTAAATTAATACAATACTAGAGAAAATACATATACATATTTAGGTTCATATACAAATCATAAAATACATGTTTTGCATGAAGTAAAATAATACAATAACATGTATAATGTGATTCATTAATAAAACATAAACAAATATACTACCTGGTTCTAATACAAATTTTATTATGTCTTGTCTAGTTTGATATGTACCACTCAAACAACTATCTTTAAATCCTAGACTAGCCTCATATAATATCTCCTTCCACACCTTGATTACACTGATATTAACACAAGGTATAATTCTCAAAGGCCAAACCATTGTGGATTGCACAAAGGTTGTTCAACATATCATAGGTCGGCCCTAGTTACTTGGGTCACTACACCACAGACTAGGGTTTAAAACCCAAAACATCAAGTTATGGATGTAGTGGTTCTCTATCACATAACACCAGACCATCGATCATAAGTGATTCCAAAAAGGATCTTTAATATATCAGGGTATACCAACCCTAAACATCCCTATATATTCACTACTATACATATCCTAGCATATTCTCAAAATTTTATTTTTTGTACAATATTAGCCCATTTCACTATTTCCTTCGCCAGCCCAAGAATATAATTCAATGGACTCATGGTGCTACATCATTAGGGTTACATGATTACTTATATCCTTTACTCATTTTTATTGCATCAATAAAGTTTCTTACAATTTAACATAAACGCAACTGAAAGGTAAATAAATACTTCAAAACTTTACACATACAATTTTCAACTATCCAAAATAGGGTGTAAGTAATGCCTCCAACCATACCAATGCTAAGGCAAGAAATTGGACACCACAAGGCCCAATTCTCCACAATGACCATTCCGAAGTCAAAACATCATAGGGATATCAAAACCACATCAAATTTAGATTCCACTTCACATAATAATGACATTCTACCCTGCAAAATTTCAACTTTAAATTTGAGTGCATGGAAGTTGCATCAAGCGCAAGAATGAGCATAGAATACTACCTTTATACATAATAAAGATACCTTTAGATAAGAAACTAGTTACAAACAAACAACATAATAACTAGGAGAAAGCCTTAGAAACATCTTAAGAGAGTTTACAACCACCAAGGATCATCATGGAGCTTGGATTTACGTCATATGGTACAAAAACACCATAAAAGTGCCATTTTTACTAGCATATTTACATATATATCGAATCTAAATACATGAATGTATAACTAACCATGTGATTAACATCACAGAGTGTACTTTAGATAGTAAGATGAATCTACAATTTAGTATTACCATCTTAAATAATAAAAAACTCCACAAGGTACATCTTTTAGCATTGTTAAAGATATTAGAAGGAAGTTTATGATTTGCATGTGGAATGTAGGATATATATGCAAAACAAATTATATTACTCTCCTAAAAGATAGTGGAAACAAGGTTGACTCCACAAGCAAGATGAAAATCTCCAAAATTTACTCCCCAGAGTTTTGAACAATCATCTAAACAAGCAGCAGCAAAAATAACCATGTATTTGAGCTTTGTCCCTCCAAACAACTATGCCACCATGATCCTAGGGTTACACGGGCATAAGAGGGAAGAAAGATAATATACTTCAACCACTAGTTCTAGACTCAACAAATAACAACTATGTATATGGTCTAAGGAAGGAAAAGAGGGGAGAACAAATGCAAATGAGACAAAGGAAGAGAGCCTTACATGAATAAAGGTTTAGAAGAAGTCAAGCACGATAAGTGATCAGCCAAGGAAGAACCAGACATGCAAGCATCAGTGTGGCTTGTTCATTGTTTACTCTATCTGCAAACTCGTTCACCCAATCTCATTGACTTGTTGTGCTCGATGACCCCAATAGCTTCTCTAATGACCTATAGTGCCAATTGTTTCTCCAAGTCATCAAATTATTCATTGCCCTAAATCCACACTCCTAATGGCTACATATCCAATGGCAGGTGGACTTGGGTGTCCATTCCTAGAATGGATCACATAACATATGAATGAATAAAACCACAAATAGCAACATAGAAGAACAATGTAAAAGGAAACATGGCATATCAAAAGAAACCAAACTTAGCTAGCACAAGATCTTAGTCCCCATATATCGAACCATGTGAATTTTATATGTATATCATTAGATATCATCAGAGTAAGAGTAGTAAATAATCATATTATAGAATAAGCAATGATCATAGCAAGACTAATAACGTACATGTTACCTAAAATCATAAAATGGGTACACATTAGCACAACTTACAGATTTATTAGAAGAGATATGCCAGGAAAAAACTTAATATAGTAGCAAGAAGAAATCAACAACATTGAAAACTTTCTTATTAACATGAAAACATGTTTTAGGTGAAATTCTATTATGCTAAAAAACATTTATGGCTATTATCTAGCTTCCAAAAGGAGGAATCCGTAAAGGGAATATGAGGCTCAAAGCCTAAATGTCACCCTATTTCTATGTGAGGGACATCCAAACTAAAATCAATGAGCTAAACATGTGTCAACATGCCTTGTGTAATTACCCTGAGAATATAGAAAGGTACACAATGTATGTATTAGGGACAAATTTGATTGTTTCAAAGTTTTTTAAGAATATTACGACCAAAACAAGAGTACTAATCATAGGGAATAAGTACCTCAAAAAAGTATATAAACCCAAGAATATAAAGCATGCATACAAGAAACTTTAATACCACTAGTTTGGCCAATAGAAGGATAAAATGTACCTTGATTAGTGAACTAGATTAACCATGGATTAGAATACCATAATTAGCAACTTGGACTGGATATTGGCAATTAGGACATCATAGATATCTTGACAATCAAAACGAGTAGAACATGATTAATATTAGAAAATTTTAGATCATACTAATCATTTCATGGTAGTTGTATCTGTCATCTAAATCTAGATATTAATTTCTTCAATACAATCCTAATGTCTCAACTAGTTCATGCAAGGTAGTAAACAAGTTAATCATACATCATGTACTCATTTAGCACTTATAGTGGAAGAACATAATTTGATTAGGGTCAAAATATTAGAGTTGCATGATTTCAGTAGAGAAAATATGAGGCTTGAACAAGATTAAGAAGCATAAGTGTTAACATAGTCGTACTAATAAATTCAAGTTGTTATCATGCAAGATTGTCATCATTAGAGTATGCATGGGGTCTACTTGTTTTAGGTGTCATAAACATAACTAAGATACTTATTTGATATCATTATATAACATGTAGAATTTTCAGATCTGCAAAAGATTAGAGACTAAGTTAATAACATGCATAGACTACAATTCAAGTCAAGATTAGGACATTCAGTCATATAAGGTCACTTGAATTATTTATAAGAAATTTAGGGGTGTAAGGCATGATAAACTAATTTCAAGGCCACATAAAATCTTTCAGTAACTTTAGATCAATAAAAGCATAAGGTTTAACATTCATCAGAAATGTGCACATAAGGCAATATCAAGACACATTAAGGGTAACAAGATCATCATTGGGGTCGAAGAAAGACCATTATTGCATTTGAGTGTGATATCTACTGATATAGAGCATTTTATCTCACTTGGACGATACTTATAATTAAAGAAGTGGACTTTTGCATAGATTTCCATTTTAGGTCATATAAGAAACATGAGATCATTTGAGTAAAAAGGTGTGTGACGTTTGAATCTTTATGCATAATGATGTTCATGTTATTGATATTAGGTCAAGCTAATATATGGGGTATAAAGGAGAAAGCTTGAGCATTAAATAGAGTGAATCATGAAAAAGGATATCAAAAGTTATCAACTTTTGAACATCAGTGGATTTGGTCTTGAAACCAATTTTCTTAAAAAGGTTGAAAAAAATGGTATTTTGAAGTTCATTTTTAGATATAGAATCGACTTAACATTATTTTTACAATAAATATACACGTTTACAAAGATTTGATAGGGAGAGAGATTGAGAATACCACATTTTGGTTATGTGGCATAACCTAAATGACCGGTGATGGGTTTGTGTGGCCACCAGTGAGGCACGGCCCATGGTATGTGTAACCATTCAAAGACAAGATGAGGGTCTAAGGAAAATGATAGGGGAGTGGGGGGTCTCTAATCCAGACCATCTGAGCAGGGTGACTCATCATGGGCCAAAATCAGACAACTATTGCACTCTAGCCTGACTTGCATACGTGTAGTAACGAGCTTAGCGGCTGTGGCAATGAAGTTCTGAGAGGGTGGTACTTGGGCACGGGCTCCCAAAGCAAGTTACACATATTCAGAGAGGCTTGGTGGACCTGAGGGGGAGTTCTACATATGCCATGATATAGGGCAAGAGTGCCTAAAACCATGGCTGGGTTGGGTGTGGAGGTAACCATGGAAAAGAGAGACCAAAATTGGAGGGCTTCAAGCTACAATTGCAAACTAGAAACAAAGGAAAAGAGAGAGGGAGGTTTGCCAAAGGATAAAGGCATTAAAATTTTGGATAAGGTGGGATGTAGACATGTTTGAGCTAACCAGGAAGTTGATGTACACCTCACTCTACAAATTTGGAGAAAAGGAGGGAGAAGGGAGAAGGTTCGTTGGATGGTGGCTCCGATCCATGGTTGTAGGATCTGAGGGGCCCAATTTGCATTCCTTAGAAACAAATCATATGATTGGTTGTCCAGGCCATAGTTGGATAGACAAGTAATATGGAAGGGGGGAAATATGTCACACGCCCAATATAGTTGGTATGTATGCCCAGAGAGCCAATAATATGATGATCATAATGGCTTATCATGTAAATGATTTGATTAATAATAAAGGCAATCTTCCAATTTATTATGTTTTATTCAATTATGAGATAATTATGTAACATAATACATGGCTAAAGAATTATATTACTCAACGATGTATTTCATCAGGTTGATGACCTAAACAATAAGATCATATGAATGTCAAGAGTATATACATTCTTGTTATATCCCTAGTCGGATGTTACTGTGGAAGGAAAATAGACAACAATGACACATAAGACTAGAATTTGTGTTGGTTGATGATAGAATCTCATTAAGTCATGATATGTGATATCAAACCAAACACATATACATTTTAAAGAACAATGTATCAACATACCCACCATGAAAGTGATGCATGGAAACGATTACATAGTATTCAAAATCATCTCTCATAGTGTCAGTTGTGATTGTGGTTCTTAGACCTGAAATCACTACACTCATCACATGTCATTTGGAATACTTTGACATCCACCAACATGACATTGAATAATGGTTGTCATAAAGGTGATACTCATGTGCACTGTAACACATGGGGATGATTGTGAGTGATGTAGATGGGATTTGTACCTCCTATAGGAGTATGATATCACGACCACTTGATAAGTGAGACTGAGAAATGCATGGCCATGCTCATGTGATTCAATATGTAATATTGAACTTATGTATATCTCAGAAAGACTACTCAAGTTCAAGGAACAAGATTGAATGTTTAGGAGGAGGACTATTCCATGCCTTGAGTTCAATCTAGATATTAGTGACAAAGGAACTATACAAACACTGTAACACCAATCACAAAATATAGGTTGAAGTTCTTCTCCAACTTTCCAATTACTTGGGTAGAAATAATGTGTTTCTAGATACCGCCCATTGCTTGTGATGTCATAAACTACTTATGCACATTCGTTGCCAACATAACTTGGAACCTATAGCGTCCCACACATAGGATACACTTGGACTAGGAGTTTATTTATAAATAATGTTTAAGTTTATTGAAGTGTTTAGGCATTTGATTTAAACAACAATTGACTAACTAGACTCTAAATTGATCGGTTCAAATGTTTAACTGACTGGTTGGAGTATCAGGTTGATTGAAATTACATTGGCTGAATATTGGATGAACCAGGGCATGCACTGAAAGAGCAAGGTTGTCCAAATGAATAGTTGATATGATGAACCGCTAGGTTCATGGATCAATTTGATTAGCTAGAGTATTAGTGTTGGCATCATGTTGTGCATTAATTGAATATTAATTGCCAATATAATTGTGATTGGGAAACATGATGAAACAAACAGTTCAAGGGTTAAATCGAGAGGCTCACATGCCAATCAATTAGTTCACCTATGAACTGATCGTTTCTCCATGTCAAGATGTGAAAATTCATGATATTCAGTCCCCTTTAACTCCCACTCAGATTGGGAATCGAAACTCTTACCCTCCTATAAATAGAGGGGTACTAGGTGCTTCTCAGACACATCAATTAACTTCAACGATTGTTGCCTTCTCTGGTTGTGGTAAGGAAGAGAACCTGAGCAAGTCCTACATGATAAAGGGAGGGATAGCAAGGAAGAACAATTGTGGGAGAGAAAGTTGGTGCTAGTACACCAACTAGAAGGGAAAACTCCTTTTTGTCCATTCTTCTAGAACGACGGGAGTTCCCGGTGGTCCGTATGGACTACTATAGAGGTGAGGAGGTTGTTTCTCACCGCTCTAAGGAAAAAGTCAACTATTATCTATGATGCACAACCAGGAGGTTGATGCATATGTTGTCTAGTTGCAACTTGAAGAAAGGTGCAGCTACAATGAGGGAATTGTCACTAGACTAGCTCCAGGACCAGGTTTGGCATCGTAAACCATCCTTCCCATTACATTTTTTGACATGATCTACTAGATAAAGGAAATATGGTAGTTAAATTTTTGTTTCTGCTACCTACTCTATTGCCATATTTCCCTACAGATGTTTGGGCCCAACTTGGGCTAAATCTGATGGAGATTGAATAACATCAAAGTTAAACAAGACAATTTTCAAATGAATATAACTCTCTCATACTAGCTCTGAATTGAGCAAAATTTGGTGCATTACAAATGTGAGAGTGCTCTCTAAACAACCAAAATATGTTGAGATTAATAAGAGACCCATGGATGGTGTCAAAATGGAATTAGAGAGGATGATGTATAATCTAAGTGCAACCTTCGCATTTAGTTAAGTGTCACCATTTGTCATGTAAGCTCGAGATAAACTCAAAAAGCATCCAAACATATCAAATCATGAAATTGAGTCCTAGTTGGGAAATTAGTGAAAATATGAAGTGCATAGAATCTACTTGAGGAGAGAGAAAATTCCAAGATATCACATCCCACCATAAAACAAATTGTATCCCCAAAATAAACTAACCCATCAACAAAGATTGAGATTTCATACTCCATATCATAATGTACTTGGTTTTCCTTCAACATCAAAACTATTTCAAAATCAATTAATTGAGCATCAAGGTTAAAGCATAGCCACATTAAGCATCAAATTGGAAAGATCACAAGACTCACAAATTTGGCAAGACTATCCCATAGATCAAAAATTTAGAGAGATCACATTTTAGGTTAAAAGAATAAGGATATTTGAATCAAGAGTAAAGCATGACTTCCATTTCCACAATTTATGTTTATATCTTGTGCATTGTCCTAGGTGGGGTTACACATCCATAATTGAGATTCTCTACTTTAATACTGATAAAAATATCATATTTCCATATCATGGTTTTTAGCTCAAATCAATGGAAGATCCCCCCTAGTCCACATGAAAGAACATCCATAAGTCATAAATTGAGAGAATAAACATAATCATCATTTCAAATTTTTGATATTTGGGAACATGAAAGTCATTAATCAATTATCAAGGGTGAGATAAAGATCAAAATAGAGTGATCATAGGCGTATTGAGATCAATAACCCTGAGTCAAGATTTCATAAACCAAATATCGAGAGTAAAAGTTTGCAAATTTAAGGCAAAGGTCCTAACATTTTAAAGCTAAGGTTTTGATTCAAATTTAGACCTTAGGGGTGATCATTCGTCCATATACACAAATCGAGCAACAATCAAGCAACATCTTATAAATATTCGAGAAACATTTCAAGATATCAAAGTTGAGTTCATTATTATGGTATATAGGGTTAATGGATGATCTAGATCTACATCTTTATAGTAAATTAACCACAAGCTATACTTAACATCATTATCTTTCAATATCATAATTAAATTGAGATTTCAAGATCAAATGGATTTGACCTATTAGAAACTTATGTCAAGAAATCACAATCGAGTTGAAGGGGTTACCTTTCCAAACTCTAAATAATCATCAATATGAGAATTTAGTTACAATCATATTATTGGCACGGCCTAGGTTAAGGGAGTCAAAACTCAATTATCACCCTAACTTAGCATACTTGTTCTCACCAGTCATGAACCAACAAGTACATCAATATAGGGAGAGTATCCATTCATAAGGTCCTGAGATCAAAGATCAAGATCATAATAGTGCAGCTATTTTTCAAGATTTTGCAAAATCAAGGTAAAAATTGTATTCCCTTCCTTTCAAGATCAAGGTAATGGTAAGTTCTTGAAATTGAGAAGTCAAAATGGGGACTCAAGAGTTGGAACATAAAAGAGAAAGGTTGATATTTGTGTCTATCATATCATTCATAATTGAGATTATAAAGAGGCATAGTATTCAATTGGGAAAATACTCTTATATCAAAGTCTTCTCTCATGATTTTAAGATTTCAAAGGCATAGTCATTTCAAGGCATGATCATGGTACATATCAAAATAGGGGTACAATTTCTTCAATTTTGAGGTCTAATAAAAAATGCAGAAACATGAACTTAATATAATAAGGACCTCATAAACATGAGGTATAAGGTACAAATCCTCCTTATTTCACAATATCAAGATTATTATCATCTACCTCAAACATAGGAAACATGTATTCTAGATTTGGTAAAGTTGAGTTAGCATGATCAGTGGGGTCATACGTGAGTAATAAACTCAAAGAGTACTTTTCACTAGTCATAATTGGATTTTTAGATTAAGGTAGATCATGGCATCATCATCATTTTACTCAACTTTTTCACCAATGCATTCAAATTTTAGCTTTCCCCATACATGTGATACCCATAATCGAGAGACCATGTGATTAATTATCATATGAGAGATCACATGAAAAGATGGGAAACTAACTAATCATCATCTAATGGGTGGCTTAGGGTAATCCTTAAAGAGATGAGATTCTAGAAGAAACTCTAGGTATGTAAATATGAGTTATTAAACATTCATATAGAACCTTTGATTTCTTTAATACCATTTGCCACATAATCGTTTATACCCTAAATCAACACTCATGATGACTACATAGACAAAGGCAAGTGGACCCGAGTGTCTGTCCCTAGAATTAATGACATAACATATGCATGAATAAACCACAAACAAGAACATAGAAGAAAAGGATAAGAGACAGCATGGCATATTAAAAGGAACAAAACAAGTACCTGACACTAGATCTTGGTCCCCATATCACAAACCATGTGAATTTGTTTGCTTGTAAATAGATAGCATTCAAGTAAAAGATGAAGATAATCATATAAGAGAAGAAGCAACAATCATAGAAAGAGTCATAGTGTACATGTTACCTAAAATCATAAAATGGATACACGTCAACACAATTTTTCTGAGTACGCTATAAAAGTCATAAACTCAAATCTGAAAGAGAACATGTATGCTTGGAAAAACTTAATATAATAGCAAGAAGAAAGCAAAAATATTGTATTCTTTCTTATTAACATGCAATCATGTTTTAGGTGCATTTATAGTATACTAAACAACATTGTATGGACATTGGACAGCTTCCCAAAGAAAGGGTTCGCGAGGGGGTATATTAAACTCAAAGCCTAAATATCACCATGTTGCTATGTGAGGGACCTCAAAATAAAAGTCAATGAGCTAACCCTATTTCAACATGCCTTGTGTCCTTACCTTGAGAATATAGGTGGGTACACAAGGTTAGCATGATGGACAAGTTTGATCATGTCTTAAAGTTTTTTCAACATATTTTAACCAAAACAAGAGTACTCATCATATAGAACAAGTAGCTCAAAAAAGTATATAAATTCAAGAATTTAAGCATACGTACATGCAAGAATGTTCAATACCATTAGTATGGACAATGTGAGGATAAAGAGTACCTTGATTAGAGAACAAGATTAAAATAGGTTAATAAACCATAATTAGCAACATTGACTATATCTTGGAAATTAGGTCATCATAGAGATCCCAACATAACAAATGAGTATAAAATGATTAATAATAGAAATCATTTTTAGATGATTATAATCATTTCATGGAAGTTGGATGTGTCATGTAAGTCTAGATATCATTTCCTTCAATATGATCATGATCTCTCAACTAGTTCATTAAATGTTGTAAACAAGTTACACCATACATCGTGGACTCATTTAGCACTTAGAGTGACACATAATAATTGAGATTAGGGGTCAATATATTAGGATTGCATGATTTAGTAGAGCAAGCATGAGACTTGAGCATGATTAAAAAGAATAAGCATTAACATAATCATACTAGTCATTTCAATTCGTATAATGCAAGATTCTCACCGTTATATTATACATAGGTTTGACTTGAGTTAGGTGTCATAAACATCACCAAGACACTACTTTGAGATCATTATGATCATCAAGTTAAGATTTGCATAAGATTAAAGACCTAGTTATCAACATGCATACTAAATCACATTTCAAGTAAAGATTAGGTAATGTAGACATGTTAGGGAACATGAACTATTCATAAGGAACTTAAAGGTAAAAGGTATGAGAAGTTACTGATTTCAAGGCCACATAAAAATCTTTGAGTATATTTAGATCAACAAAAGAATAATGGTTAACAATCATCACAAATGTGCACATAAGGACATTTTAAGACATATTAAGGGTAAGATGATCATAATTAGAGTCCAAGAAAAATCATGATTGCATTTTAGGGTGATATTTGCCTATCCAAAGCATTAATTGATATTTGAAGAACACTTGAACAAGATTTATCATTAATCAAGTGTCTTATTTTCATAACAATTTGTTTTATCTCATTTAAGCAACATTAGATCATTCTAGGGTAAACTCGTGGATGAATTTCAAATCTTTATGCATAAGGATGTTCATGTTACTAATATCAGGTCAAGCTAAGATTATGAGGCATTAAGGAGCAAGCTTGAACATTAAATCGATTGAATCATGTAAAAGTATATCAAAAGTTAGCATCTTAAACATGTCAATGGAACTATGTGCATAATTAGGTCTTAAAACCAAATTTATTAGAAAGGTCTCATTTTTTTATCAAAATGGTATATTACTAGTCCATTTTTGGTCTAGCATTGATTTGATATGATTTTCACAAGGAAGATAATTTTTTTAATATTTGAGAGGGAGAGAGATCAAGAATATTGTGTTGTAGCAACGTGGCGGACCTAGGGTCTGAGAAAGATAATGATTGTATTTTAGGGTGATATCTACTAATCCAAAGCATTAGAAATTATTTGAAGAACACTTGAAGGAGATCTATCATTAATGAAGTGTCTTTTTTCATTAAAATCTGTTTTAGCTCATTTAAGCAACATTAGATTATTCTAGGGTAAAGATGTGGATGAAGTTCAAATCTTTATGCATTAGGATGTTCATGTTACTGATATCATATCAAGTTGAGATTCTGAGGCATAAAGGAGCAAGCTTGAACATTAAATGGATTGAATCATGTAAAACAATATCAAAAGTTATCACCTTAAACACATCAATGGAACTATTGGCATAATTAGGTCTTGAAACCACCTTTATTAGAAAGGTCTCATTTTTTTATCAAAATGATATATTAGAAGTCCATTTTGGGGCTATAATTGATTTGATACGATATTCACAAGGAAGATACATTTTTATGAATATTTGATAGGGAGAGAGATCGAGAATTCTGTGTAGTGGAGATGTGGGGTCCAAATTGTCGATATTGAGTCTGGATGGCTGCCAATTGGGCATGGGCCCAGGGTCTGCATGACTGGTCAAAGGCGGGATAAGGATTTAAGGAAAATGAGTGGGGAGTGGGGATCTTTGATCCTTACTATTCAAAACTAAGGGGGCTCATCATGGGCCACAATCAAACAATTATTTCTATAGAATTGAAAAACCTTTATTTGATATGTCTTAAACACTTACAATGCACCTCTTTTATAGGACAAGAGAGTGAGGGAGATATAGAACTAGGAAATATTGGATAAAGGGGAAGCTAAAGACATGAGAGGTCTAAAGCACATAATAAAACACACAACACACCATAACGAATAACAATACACACAACACAAGATAACACATAAAGTGTATATATAATAATACTCACCCTCAAGGTGGAGCATAGATGTCAAACATGCCCAACTTGTCCACCAAAGTAGCAAAGTGTGTCTTGGGAAGTATCTTTGTGGAGATATCAGGAATTTGATCCTCAGTCCTGAGATAAGGAGTGCATATGCATCCAAAGAGAACAACTTTGTGTACAAAGTGGCAATCCACTTTGATGTGATTTGTGAGCTCATGGAAAGTGGGATTTCTTGAAACAAAAGTAGCAAATTTATTATCACAGTGTATAGGAATAGGATCAGAGTCAAAATATAAAATTCCTTGAGGAGTCCTTGCACCCACATCAATTCACAAGCAGTATGGGCCATTTGCCTATATTTAGCTTCAACACTCGACAGGGCAACCACAGTCTATTTTTGAATAAACAATAAGCACATCATGTTCAGAGCTGGTCTTTTTAATAAACACATAATGATTAGAATGTAAGAACCAAAATTGAAATTTGAGAAGGATCTGGCTTAATTTATCAAACTATGCATGTGGCCTTTGTTTTAGGCCATATATCGCCTTCGTGAGTCTACAGACTTTGGAACACTCCCCTTGACTAGCAAAACCAAGTGGTTGCTGCATATAAAATTCCTTATGTAGGTCACCATAGAGGAAGGAATTTTTTAAATCAAGTTGATAAAGAGGCCAATCTTTATTGACAATTGCCAAGATAAGTAGTCTCACAGAGTTGAGGCAAGCCACATGAGAGGAAGTTTCAAAGTACTCCATAGCTTTGAGTGTAGCATTTTACTACATGGCGAGCTTTCAATCATTCAATAGAACCATATGGTTGATATTTAACAGTAAAAATCCAACGACAGACAATTTTTAGATAGTTTTTAGGATGATCAACAAGATCTCGAGTCTTGTGATCTCATAGGGAAGCCATTCAGTTTCTATAGCTTGATGCCATTCAAGATGTTGAAGTGCGTGTGTAGCATTTTTTCGCACTATAATAGAAGAATGGGAAGTAGTAAAACAAGCAAATTTAGCACCAAGATTAGTGGAAGAGTAGAAATGACTAGTTAGATTCTTAGTACATGAACGAACACCTTTCCTTAGGCTGATAGGAAGACATAGTACAAAAAAATACTTGGGGGTGTTGTGACCTACCGACAAGGGAGGAATTGTTTGTTGAGGAGCCATAGGGGGATCTGTAACCTTAGGTCTTCTTGTGGACACATCTTCTGTTTCTTTAGTGTGATCATGGTCTACTACCTCAGGTAGAGGAGTAGGAACCACCAGACTAGATCAGGAAGAAACTTCGTAAGTGTAGTACAACATGTTTTCAAAGAACACAACATCCACACTTGTAAACCATTGTTGATTGACAAGATCATAACACCAATATCCTTTCTGAGTATGGGAATATCCCAGAAAGACACACTTAATGGAGTAGGGGTCAAGTTTAGATATCCTAGGGTGGAGATTCTTAACAAAGTAGGTACTGCCAGAGATGCACCAGTGGAGCAGAAAATAAGGGTGCATCGAGATAAAGAAGAGAGATAGGGATCTGATTATATAACACAGAAGAAGGCATACAGTTGATTAAGTAGTACGTTGTAGAAATAGATTCAGATCAAAAATGTATAGGAACATGATACTGAAGATGAATTATGTGTGCTACTTCAACTAGATGATGATTCTTCCTTTCTTCCACACCATTTTGTTGTGGTGTGTAAGAGAAGGAAGTTTGATGAAAGGTACCTTGGGAACTACAAAGAAGATCGATAAATTTTTGAATTATTTCTAAGGCATTATCGGTTCGTAAGATTTGATTGTAGTTTTCAATGGGGTTTGGATCTCAGTAAAAAAGGTGGTTATAATTCAAAAAATAGTACTACAATCCTTTAATAGAACCAACCAAGTATCCCTGGAATAGTCATCAATATAATTCATAAAATAATGATATCCATACAAGCTAGACACTGAACATGGACCCAAATATCAGCATGAACAATGTCAAACAAATTTATAGAACTAATTTCTTACTTATTATGAAAAATAAACCAAGATTGTTTGCCAAATTGGCATGATTCACACAAAAAAATATTTTCTTAAATATTTGAAAATAAACAATAGAGTTTAGCAAAAAAGGATGCCCCACACGATAGTGCCATTATAGACTATTGCAGAAGAAAATAGCAGAGCAGCAATAGATAGTGGCACATCCAGGTAGTATAGTCCATCTGGTCCCTCATGGCCCAAACCAATCCTTTTACTTGTATGGAAATCCTAAAACACACAACTCTAAGGATCAAAAGCGATTGAGAACAAAAGGATCTTAACCATTTTACTGATAGGTAGTAGATTAAGAGGAAATTTTTGAACATACAAAATAAATTTTAAGGGGAAATTTTTTGAAAAATATAGTTTCAACACCATGGAAAGCAGACTGAGTCCATCTATAACTGACACATGAGGGACATGTGTAGTTTTAAATAAGGTAGTCAAAAGTTTAGAACAGACAAAAATATGAGCAGATGTACCAGAGTCAATGAACCATTTATGCTTACCTTAATTAGTGGGGGATGCAAGTAAAGTAGTGGAACCTCCTTTTATAGTAGATGATGGCAAGGATATTCAATCCTGGAGGAGTTTCTTAAACTATGCACAAGTCCACTCAACTATGGGTTGAGTAGAACTTGAGGCAGTAGTAGTGATGTCTTCACAGACATTAGAAGAAACCTAATTTGCCCAAGAAGGTGGACCATATTTTTCCCAATAGCGATCATCATTGTGGTTTGCATGCAAATAGAAGTTGTAGAAGAGTTTGGTAGGAGGAGGTTGAGGTTGACCTCATATAGGGCCATGAGGAGGACCTCATCTAGGAACACGTTAACAACGATTGTGACCACGGTCACGTCCATGCCCTCTACCAGAATCAAAGGAGCTGACTATAAGGATGGAGTGATCGAATATAGTAGGAAGGGAAGACATAGAAGGAAGGCATTGAACGTGCTTGAGAACTTTCCTAGTGTAGGTAAGGGATAACTCGATAAGATTTGGTCTACCACACCCAAAAAGAATGAGGTAGACTAGCCAGAAATTGAACAAGCTAAATTTTCTTGCATTGCCATTGAACTTCTTAGATATTGGCAGAGAGTGGATGATATACTTCAAACTCCACCTAGAGTGTTGAACATTGGTTGTAATAGTCTTTTATAGAGTTGTCAGTGGATTACTCCTTCTTGGCCAAGTTTTTGAAGATATCAAAGACCTTCTTTGGGTTTTGCTGGTGTGAGTACACATAGGAAAGTTTATCCCACATGGCTTTGGCATTCTACATGCGAAGAAGAGATTGACTGGTTTTTTATTCAACATTGTTTTGTAGGAAAATATGGCAACAGATACGGAAAAAGAAATAAAAAAATTATTGCCATATTCCCCTTAGATAGTAGATTGTGTCAACAACCATGTAATGGAAAAGAGGGTTAAAAAGATTTATACTTGTTCCTCAAGCAAGTCCAGCGACTATCCCTTGTTGTAGCATGCTTCATTCTTCAAGATGCACCTCGAAATTTATCGAAAGTAGCCTCCTGGTTGATCACCACAAACGGTAGTTGACTGTGTCCTCCTAGAGGGTGGCAAAGACCTCCTCACCTCTTTATTAGTCCACATGGACCACCGAGAACTCTCGTCATCCTAGATGAACGGACAAGAAGGAATCATCCCTTCTAGTCAATATGTTGATGTTGACTTGCTCTCCCAATTGTCTCTCCCTTATTATCCCTCCCTTTGACAGGTAAAACTTGCTCAAGTTCTCACGTTACTACAGATGTGATAAGACAACAATTTTTAGAGCTTATTGTTGTGTCTCTAGAAAGCCACAATTAACCCTCTGTTTATAGGAGGGTTAGGGTCATAAGTTTGAGTTTGAGTGGGAGTTGAAGAGACAAAATTTCATGAATTTTTTTAAACCTACAAACAGTGAACCGATCAGTTCATAGTTGAACTAGTCAGCTCACATGTGAGACAATCAATTCAACCCTTGAAACAATCATTTCACAATGTTTCCTATTCACAATTTTATTGGCAATCAATATTCAATCAATGCACAACATGGTGTCAGCATCAATCCTTTATCCAATCGCATTGATCAACCAAATGGTTAGTTCACAGATATGAGCCTATCTGTTCATTTGTTGAACTGGTTGTTTTAGAGTTCTAACTGCCTATTACTGGTTCAAATTGACCTGACACTTGAATCGGTCGGTACAACACTTGAACCAGTCAGTTCAAAGTCCTATCAGTCAATATTCAACCATCATTGTTTAAATTGAATACCTAACACTTCAGTAATCAATTTAAACATCATTCATGATACTCCTATACCTTATAGGTTCCAAGTTACATTAGTAGTGAATGTTCATAACAAATTTATGACATCCCAAGAAATGAGTGGTGTCTATGAAGACATCATTGCTACCCAAGTAATTGGAAATATGGAGAACAACTTCAACCTACAATCTGTGATTGGTGTTATAATGATTGTATAGTTCCTTTGTCTCTAATATCCATATTGAACATGAGGCATATAATTATCATTCTATTCAATATTTAGTCCATGCTCCTTGAACTATAGTAGATTGATTAGGATATATGTAAGCTTGATATCACATATTGACTCACATGAGCATGGCCATGCATTCCTCAGTCTTGCTTATCAAGTGACCATGATAGCATACTCTTGTAGTAGGGAAAAATCACATCTACACCACTCACAGTCATGCCCATGTGTCACAATGCACTTGAGCACCATCTTTATGGCAATCCTTATTCAAGGTCACAGTGGATGATGTCAAAGTACATTGAAAGAAATGTGATGAGTGTAGTGATTTTAGGTCTAAGAACTACAATCACCACCTACACTATGAGATATGATTCTAACTACCAATCATGGTTTTCATGCATCACTCTCATGGTGGGTCTATCTCATACAATGTTCTCTAACAAGTATCTATGTATTTGGTTTGATATCACATCTCATGACTTGATGAGATTTTGTCATTAACCAACACACAATTTAGTCTTATGTGTTATTTATGTGTATTAGCCTTCCATAATAAAATCTGACTAGGGACATAATATGAATGCATATACTCCTAACATTTTTATGATTTCATTGTTCATGTCCTCAACCTGAACACATACATCATTAAGTAATATTATTAAATAGACATTTATTATGTTACATCATTATCTCATAACTGGATGATATAGAAAAATTGGAAGATTGTCTTTATTATTAAGAAAATCATTTATAAGATATGCCATTGCAATCATCATATGATTGGCTCACTAGCCATACATACCAACATGTTCACCATCCATGTCATGACAATGAAATCGTCTTTGGCCCATTGGTTGTAGGCTTGTTTTGTTTTGTCATCCATCGAGTATATCATGAGGAAACCTAGTAGAAGATGGGATATGAGAGTAGCGTCCTTGGGATTAGATATAGATTTTGAATGATGTTGCCTAAAGATGGTAATTTGATCCATCAAGTTTCACGGTCGTAACACACAAGGTCCATGAAGTATTAGTAGTCACCATGGAAGCTAGAGGGATTACACACACAGAGATGAAGTAGTAATAGTAGTAGAAAAAGGAAGATCTGGATGACTATATCAGAGAAACTCACATTGGAGCAGTAGCAACAGAATAGTAGTAGTAGAGATCAGTTACAGATAAGTAGATCTCAAACAACTGCAATAGGGGAAGAGAAACCCGTAGTTATATCCAAAGTGATTCTGGGTTCCCGCATAGGGGTAGTAGATAGCAGCAACAATAGATCTGGATCAACATATCTAAGAAACCCACGTAGGGGTAGTAGAGAGAAATAGCATATCATATTTAACAGCTCTGAGAAACCCACAAAGGGGTTGTAGGGAGAATAAATGACCTATGTTGCCATGGTATGAAATTCACTCCACCATGTGACATATGTAGGATAAGAGTTGATACCTTTAGGGTTTGAACTTGTGATTCTGAGACTAACTGAAAGAGGGAATGAGGGATGAAGGTCAATGGGGTGGAGTTTAATGGGTTACAGGTTGATGAGATGGAGTTCGATGGGTTGGGATGAGGGTGAAGGTCGATGAAGGATGAAGGTTGATGGGGTTGGAGGTTGATGGGTTATAGGTGGATGGTATGGAGGTCGATGGGTTTGATGGAATGTGAAGGGTTCACTAATGGGTTGATGGGTTGACAGATGGAAAGTTGATGTGTCAATGGGCTTATGGGTGGAAGGACAATGGGTGGGAATTGAAGGGTTGGTCGGTGGGTGGGAGATGATGGGTTAGTCGGTGGGTGTAAGATGATGGGTTGATCGATGGGTGAAAGATGAACGGTTGATGGGTTGATGGATGGTGGAGGTCGATGGGTGGAAGATGAAGGGTTCGTCAATGGGTGGAAGATGAAGGGTTGGTCGATGGGTGGAAGATGAAGGGTTGGTTAATGGGTGGAAGATGATGGATGATGGGTTGATTGGTGGTGGATGTAGATGGGAAGGAGGTGGTGATGAAGATTATGGATGGACAGGTGACTAGGTGGTGGGAATGGTGGAGGTAGTGGGGGTTGGTGGTAGGTGAGAGGGGCGTCAACGGCTTAGGAAGGATGAAACAAGTCAGATACCATATAGAATGGGAAAACCTTTATTTGATATATCTTAAACACTTACAATGCACTCTCTTTCATAGGATAAGAGAGTAAGGGAGATACAGAACTAGGCAATATAGGATAACGGGAAAGCTAAATAAAAGACAAGTCTAAAGCACTTAACAAAACACACAACACATTACAACACATAACAATACACACAACAAAAGATAACACATAAAGTGTATATACTAGTAGTTGCACACTAGTGCGACCCACACACCCGGTGAGCGTGGAGGCAGCATTTTCTAAGCTCCATTTGGGTGGCACCGGAGGCTGACGTGAGTGCCAAAACTTATCGTCCATATTTAGAGAGGTTTGGAAGACTTGAGGGGAGAGTGATCGCTCTTTTTTGTGGACCAAAAGTGAAAACAAAATTTTCCTAATTAAAGAAATCAGACTTTGAATTTGTACCCAACTAATAGAGACATCTGCAACTCAATACGGAATCTTTGCAGTAGTTTGGGGTCGAACACAGGGACAAGGAGAATAATTGAATAAAAACATGAAATTTTTGCTTAGTCTAGCTTAACCGATAGCAATCTTGTGGTGTTCTGATTAGGGAACAAACTTAACCTAATTAGGAAGTGAACCTAAATTATGAAAAATCAAAGAAGGAAAATAGACTAATCAAGAAATCAAGATCAAAAGGACTTGGATTGGGTTTCACTAATCAAACCAACCTCAACCATGTAAAACTTTCACTCCTATTTTATATACAGTCTCTACTTGTTTTGGAAACAGTCAAAAGAAAATATTTGTCCCTTCCTTATCTTGAGATCCAGACAGATGTCTATATAATGGGGTTCTACCTCTCGATATAATAACTGAAAGATCATTGGAAGATAAAATGACTTTTTCTATAGCAACTCCTCACTCTTATGAATCATTACTATCATATACTCTAGATCTCATTGAACTCATTCTCTCAAACAATATCCATATCGAACGCCGAAGGAAGGTAGCTAATAATCAATTCACACAATTAAATAAGAATAAAGGAACAAAACTACAAAGAATGTATTCCATAAAATAGACATATGAACAATTACATGGTTGGGAGGTCCTGATGGCTACTCCCAACCCAAGTTAGGGTTTTAGGCACACATGGCCAATGAATACAACTAAAGCAAGTCATGATGCAGAAAAGAGGAAGAGAAGATTGATACAAGGGTAGATCGAATGGTCGATTTACCAACCTCTCGATTGATATCTTGACGGTCGACGTCGGTGTCGACAATCTTTCTCCTCATTTCTTCTCTTGATACGAGGAAAGAAGGTCCTTTTGTTGCTTGATGGTGACAAAGAAATTGGCTAGAGTAGGTTGATAGGACAAGATCAAGGGATCCAAGTAGGTCGACAGGACTCGTCCTCCAACTTTGTAACTTGAGAGAGATTTTCGATAGCCTCTTAGTGCTCTGACTCCAAAAACTCAAGATGCCCCTGGATGGTTGCGTTGAGGGCGTATTTATAGGGTTATGGTTGTTGAACCCTTACCATCGATATCGATGGTTTCCTATCGTTGGGTCTATTGATAGCCAGGTCGACAGTGGGTCTTATTACAAGCTTTGTTGATCGACAAACATGTTGATCTCTTTTTGTTGTTGACGGAGTTCTCACTAACAAATGACATGTTGATCTTTCTATCGACATGTCTATCAAGGTGACTCCTCGATAGTCATCTTTGGGCGTCGATAATGTTGTCAACAGATTCTATCGGTGGAATGGTTCTATGGGACTATCAAGGGTTCACTTCTCGATAGGCTTGTCAAGCATTGGATCAATACTTCATACCGAAAAACTTCTATCGATGTCGATGGATTGGGTTGTCAATGTTGCATCGACAGAGGTGATTTTTTCCCTCTAGTTATTGCTCGATAAGTCTGTCGAGCTTGAATCAATATCTTTTCTTGATCCTCTTGGTCAGGCCTTCCTGTCGACCGATTGATTGACAGACTGAAGAGAGATCTTTTGATCAATCAATCAGACTTCATTGATTGCGTATAATTCCTTCAAATGTCACCAAAATTGACTTATTATTTTAAAAAACTAGAATAAAATGGGTAAATCTAAACATCTGCTCAACTCCCCCAAACTTAGATCTTAGCTTGTCCTCAAGCTATTAGAATCGTTATTTCTTTAATCACTCAAACAAAGAAAAATCCAAAACTTACTGAAAACACAAGTTTATACAATCCTCTTAAAAAAACTAATTTTTATCCAAGATGTCATTATGTCAACAACTTCTTTTGCCTAATTCTTGTCTCTAGTGTATCTGTCACTTTTTCAATGCAACTTTCACTCTCGCCTAGGTATTTATGTGGATAGATTAGATAGGCTTATGGATTGGAATTGTTATTTCTTTAATCACTCAAACAAAGAAAAATCCAGAACTTACTGAAAACATGAGTTTATACAATCCTCTTAACAAAACTAATTTTTATCCAAGATGTCATTATGTCAACAACTTCTTTTTCCTAATGCTTGTCTCTAGTATATCTGTCACTTTGTCAATGCAGCTTTCACACTTGCCTAGGTATTTATGTGGATAGATTAGATAGGCTTAAGGATATTCCTTTCTTCCTTTGGGTCATTCAAGTATAGGTCCGTTTAGATAGGCTAGTGATCCTTGCATTCCAAACCATATGATTTTAGAGCAGTGATTGCACATCCTAAGTATCACTGTCCCAGATTGCAATACCTTTAAATGAACTCCATTAGAGTTAGGTAGAGGTTATAGAGACTAAATAAAACATATATGCATTCATGAGCGCAGTGCTACACTGTTTCAAATAGCTCTAATTCATGGGATGTCTTTCTGATTCTTTTTCACTCCTTACTCTTTTTGGGATAAAACATTCAGAGGATAGCACGAGGTAGATTTTTCTTCATTTTTGTAATAGTATACCTTTGAAAAGTTCAAACTTTATTAATTATATTCATTTTGTAAGAAACAATTGATGATATCAGAAAAGATAAATAACATTTTTCTAAGAGGAAAACATAAGAATTGTATCAGTAACCAAAAGATATTTGTTTTGAAATGTCACGTATAAGGGGATAGTTCAAGGACAAACTAGAATCTTTATAGAGGGAGTTTTTCCATAAACTGCAACTTCATTTCATAAGCATGTTTAAATTGGTAAATAAAAATAAAGAAATTATGAAAACGATATATTAAAGGAAAAGAAGCAAAGTTTATTATACATTGGATGCCTACTCATGGGATTACACCCCCCCAACTTAGAGCACACATTCTCCATAGAGTGTGAAAAAGAAAGGAAAAGAAAATGTAAACACGTGAGTTTGTCAACAAAGGTCCATTGTTGCCCATGGAGATTCGAGTTGCATTAAAGTGAATTTTTTGTGAAGGTGGTGATAATTATTATTGTGAGTCTTGTCAATAAGAACATGGAGAATTCCAATGGTTGACATCCAATGTAGAACATAGAAGCCACAATCATTAGATGGCATACGTTGTTGAGGACAATGAAGCCAAAATTTGGTTACCTTGCATCATCTTGGTTCCTGACAAGAATAACCACTTCCAAATTTGCAGATCAGTGGAATAAGCTCCTTCGAACATGCATCAGCAATACTTTTTTCATTCTGCGGGTTAGTAATGAGTATTTAGGGCTGTCAGGATCAAAAGAAGAATTTGAACTATTGTAGAGCACAACCTCCCTTTCACGAGTAAAGATAGCAAGAAAAGTCCAATGTGCATCGTGAAGAATAGGTATAAAGATATAACGGGGATAGATTCTTGTAACTGTATAAGCAGAAGATCTTTTTCTCCTAAATCAGAGTCTTGGTAGAGATCGGTGACTAGATCAAGACTGGCCATATAGACATCATCAACATCTTGGCAGATAAGATATACATAAGCTACCATGAGGCTATGAGATAAACATCCTCGTGCTCGAAGAGTCTCCAGCATGTCATCTTTCATGACCAAAAGGTCATCTTTACTTAAAATGACGTGATTTCCACCAGGTTTGAAGCAGTGCATCAACATCATCAGTTTAGGAAGAGAAAGGTTGCAACATGTACTACGGTCAAAATTCTCAAAACTTGGCTCTATAGTGGTAACAGGGTCGTATACCAGAAATGGCCCAGGCTCATCAAGGAATTTTAGTATATCTGCAACTTCTTTGACTTTGGTAGTTGTTGTAACAATAGCAGGAGGTTCAGTGACAATAGGTGATGGTTTGATCTTCCCTTCTTCTACTTCCTCTTTGTACAAGATATCTCGAAAGGCCTCCTTCTCAAGTCGGTGGATAAGTGGATAAAGATCCCTTTGGTTTTCTGGAAATTCAGGGTTCTATAAGAAAGGCCTATCATGGATGAATTCCATGGTGTAATGTCCCCAATGAGGTGTAAATCCAATGTGGTCCAGTCTAAACATACGAGTTTCTCAATTGAGAGCTTCCATTACCCAAAGAATGATGATAGCACTATCATTGTGCTCAAAATTGTGCTAGAAGGGTTGTGGTGCAATCGCATAATTTGTCCAGTTAGGATAATAATATGGGACTTCTCGAACGAGTCATTGAAGTCAGATTGGAATATGATGTAACTTTTCAATAGCACAATCTCGATATCACATATCAGAATGTGCAAGCATTTCAACACACATGTTGAACAGAGTAATTTGACGTTTGTTGAGGTAAGCAATGCATAGGAGCCACAATCCTATAAAATGAAAGGGTAACAAGATCACCCTTGTCTTCTTATATTCAAGCTTTGCCTGTAAGGCCAAAACATCTTGAGCCTTCAAATGGTTCTTGAATAAGCAGCTTGCCAAAGAAGGAGTGGCATTATAATATGGTCAGTCCTTCTCGCTAGGCAGGACGTCCTCCAAAATAGTTGAAGTGAGGGTGGTGAACATTTTTTGGGTGACTTTGGTGGGATTGTGAAATTGATTTTAGAAATCTTCTTGGGAGAGGGTGATGGAACCATTATTATAGATAATATGGCTTCCATCACGTTGATCATCCAGGATGTCTTGTAAGAGAAAGATGTCATGAACATGCATTCCCTTTTAGCAATCTAGATCTAATCCATTCATTTTTAGAGGCAGTTGGGGTGGAAGTGGCAAAAAAGGTTTTGGAAAGATTGGTTCTGAAAGATGAGGAGGTGTGGCTGACAGAATAATGGAGAGATGACCATTATCTTCATCATAAGAAACTTCTTTGTTGTCGGAAGGACTTATATAATCATGTTCGACGTCCATGTGTATCGTATAAACCCCAATAGATATATCTTCCTTTGTACATAGACTAAGTAGAGAGCATATTGGGCTTATATTGAGTAACGCTTCGTCAACTTTCTATTTCATCACCATTTCAAAAATATCTTGGGACGATGGCGTAGATGGAGAAGGAATATTTTTAGATGGTCTATCCTCAGAATTGCTGACAATAGGTGTTGTCTCAAACTAAGGGAGGCCATCCACTAAAGGTTGTGGGGAATGAGGCATATAAAGGCCATTCTTTGACGAAGGCTTAGCAGAGCCAAAAACTGATTTAGACACGAGGGATACAAATTCTCCTAATGACCCAGTGGCCTGATCTGGAGAGTGGAGACAAGCGTCTTCACTCATAGTATCATTGACATAAGAATTACCCTTGACTGAGTGGGAAGATGGTGAAGATGATGCTTCAACAGAACTACATTGACACGCTCGTCTTTGTTCCCATCATAGGGTGTGTTGTTCTTCTTGATGTTACATGGCCTTTACTTGATAATTCATGTCAAGAAGGAGGTCATTTTGGGCCTTCAGCATTTCATCTATCTGGCATTGAAGAGTCACCATTTGTACAAGAATGGTGCTTAACTTGTTGACCCATGTGTATATTGCTAGAACCCGTCGTTCAATGTTTGTTATGGTCTTTCGGAGTTTAGGAAAGGCAATCATGATTGCACCAGTGACTCTGTGTATAGTGTCAAATTCATGACCAAAGGCAATGCCCAAAGTATTTGCCTCCAAAGAAGATGAAGAATGATTATCAAACCTAGGGTCTTGATAAGAAGAAGAGGTATGGTAGGAATGCAGTTGACATCGTGGTGGGCTTTCAGGAACATCATGCACCATCTATCTGTGTAGAGACAAGTTTGCTAATAGTAGATGAAACTGGGATGGAGGTGGGGTGGATTGTGGTGGATGTAGGTTGCTGGCTTGTAGAAGTAGATGGACTGACTGGCGAGCGATCTTCTTTAGAGACTGGGAGGGAGTCTGGGTCATGCTCGAGTGATACTTGCAGTTCTTCAAGGTCATACCTGACAACTCGTCTTTGATCACTTTCTTCTGATATCCTAGATAACGATCGCTTAGGTTGTTTTGTAATGATAGGTTTAGTATGTACCTGACCTTGTGATGTGCTTCGTTGCACTTGGTTCATCTTTCGATAGTTCTGAACAAGGGTAGTAATTTCCTCCTTAGAAAAGAGTAGTTGGTCTTTGTGACAATTTTCCAGACGTTGTAAAGAAATAGAAAGCTTGGTTCTCGTGAACATGTAGCCGGAAGAATTATCACGTCGTACCAAAATACCAGTGGACATTAGGTACCTTATGGTGATGAAGTTGTCACCTATTATTTCCTTAAAAGCAACACATGGGGGGTGTTTGTGTGCCTGAAATATAAGTCAGACGAGACCACCCATATAATATTCTCTTTGTAGAGTGGAGTAGATTAGTATCCATTTATCAATCAGGAGATGTACAATATTGATGGGATGGCCATCCCTTATCAAAGTATCACATATAATTCCTCAAGGTAGATGCACCTTGTTTCTCCTTTGGTGAAGAGGATGTTGGCTACTATTTTGTGCATAACTCTCCAGAAACCAGAATGCACCATAGATGCTTTGGAGTGCCCAAATTGATACTTCTTTTGGTTGGTCCATTTCTCCCAATATGTAGAAGCTTTAAAATTAGAATCCTCTTTCTCTAGGAGGCCACTAGAGTCCCTGATAGCTTTTTCCTCTAAAACATAGAAAATTTTGTTTAGACTTTAGTTAGTGAGGATGTTGTCAATGTTGTTGATTCTAACTTGTATCTATTTAGAGTGCACTTCCTTGGCATATGTGACCTCCTTGATAGATGACATGAACTTTGTAGTTTCCTCTGCATAGGCTCATGGAGTAGAGAAACAGAGGTGAGCTAAATTGGATTAGCAAACATTACCTTGACTCGTGATTGGATGTCTATTTCGTCAATGGTGGTGGAAGAGATGAAGTGTGTGGGTTTGAAAATCACTCTTTTCATTGCCTTAAATGCCTCTAGATGGTCTTTGTTACGAGTCATGAAGATTCCTTAATAGGAGAGCTCCAACTGTGAACCTTGTGGAGCCTCTGGTGTTGGTGCAGTAATCTTGGCCCTTTTGTCTGCCTCTGTTATGGGATGCTCAGGAAGTAATCTCTTCTCCCCCTTCATTGATGGGATGGTGGTTCCGTGGTGAGCCATTGTTGTAAAGAAAAAGGAAAAGGGAATTGATTAGGTGTGTATTAACGTTGTCGATTATAGGCGTCGACAGCATGCATAAAATCCATTGATATCGATTTGAAAAAGAAGTACACGACCGATATGGTGATCGATAGATTATATGAAAACAATACGAGGGTGTGATTTGCAAACGGTCGATAAGGTTATCGACCGATAGGTAAGTCATGGTGTCTATAACGACATAGTCTCTACTATTAAACATGATAAACAAATACATCAAATGTGTGGTAGCGGAAGAAATAAAACTTGACTTTATTCAAAATGTATAAAGAGTACATTATAAAAATTTCCCAAATGGGAGTACAACTTTATACAAGCATGGGATCTAGGTAGAGGAAGACTTAAACTAATACAACTTGTCTCCACAAACAACTTAACAAAAGTTTATGCAACTAGTCCAAGCTATCTAGATGTGCAAGATCTCCTTGGCCTTAGGCAGGTTCACCAAGCTTCCATGCGCACTCTGACCCCAATCTGGGTGGTTGGGATCACCCAACAAGAGATAGATAAAAATGTATGTGTCAATAAAGGCAAAGGACAATCATAAAGCTAAAACATTGAATAATAAATGATTTACTATACTAAGTGATTTCAAGAGTAAGAGGCAAATAAACAAATAAGAATTTGAAGACTGCCATAGAAACACATCAACCATAATCACATTTCATGAATATATTATAACACAAACTCATCTAAATGTAGGGTGAGGCACCTTTCAAACCTCACCAAATAAAACGGCAGGGGGACTAAAACCCCAGTGCCTGGAAGGAGGACTAAAACCTCAGTTCCCTGTATAAAGTGGCAGGGGGATTAAAACCCCAGTGCCTACTACAGGGGGACTAAAACCCCAGTGCCCTATGGGTGGTTTGTACTCATGTACACTACATTGTCATTTGGCCAATAAATACATCATGCATAAATAAGTCACTTGGCAACATTGAGAAATATAAATAGAGTTGTATCATAGAAAATGGGAATAATTTCCAACAAGCATTCCAATTAAGCAAGCCAACATTGGCATTTCAAGTAATTCAATGAAGGGGCCAACATAGGCAACATCAATGTACAATATTTCCAAGTAAATGAGACAACATAAGTGGTAGAAAGATTCAAATAATTCAACTAGATGAGCCACAATGGCAATGGAGGCATTAAATAAGTAAAGAGACAATAAAGGCATTTAGAAGGACAACAAGGCTAGCACATAATGTAGGTAGGGTTGGACAAGACCCAATTGAAGGATTAGGATTGTTTGCACATAGATTTCACAATCATACATTCTACATATATAATAGGAATCATATACATAGGATTCACATACCAAAATGGGATCCACATACCTTAATGTAGATTCTTAATCATCATTTCTTACTAAAAGCTTGTTATCCAATTCCATTTTGCTAGGCATAAATATTTCACATGAATTAATATATATTAAGGTATAATGCATAGGAAAAACCCTAATTTTGGTACTTATTTTCAAAACCACGATTTAAGGCTCAAAACCTAGTCCAATCGATTAATCACATTCTCTTGATTAATTAAACATCTTTTATTTCCTAATTTGGAGTTAAAATGAATTAATTATACATTCTAGACCATTTAATATAATCAAATAGGTATCCAAAGAAAAATTCGAAAAAGGAATCATAATTGGGACTCAAGAACCATAAAATCAGATTCTACATGAAAAATCCTTTCCAATGACTATTTATTTGCATTTTTCTGACCATGGATCGATTTACTATGAATTAAGTAAAACCGGCCAATCAGATTGCAAGAATACCATAGTGTGACAGTAATTTAAATGAAAATATAAATCGATGTAAATAGTAGGTGAAATGACAAAACTGCCCATGCGTTTAAAATGAAATCAATTAAAATATTGAGGGCACTATTGTCATTCGCATGTAACATAACTCGTTAGCGAGGAAAAATAAAACAAGAGGGAAAGGATAGAAATGCCCATGCCAATTTAATTAGTTGATTAACATCATGGGGCTCCTAGGGCAAAAACCCCTCCAGGTATGTTGTTTCTCCGAGCCATGGCTCGACCAGCACCTGGGAGTCACTACTCCATGCTCTCGATCCTTACAGAGGTGAAGACGTCACAACTGGAGATTGGGAATGAACTCCTTGGAGTCTTGTGATCACGAAGGACTAATACAACACCACTGTCGAGCAAAGAACTGTTGGAATGGGGCCGAATTAGGGAGAAGGAAGGTCGGGGCGAAACTCATTAAAACATGGAGGAAAAATGCTAATAAGACCTCCAACACCTGCACGGAGGTGAGGAGAGATGAAGTCCAAGGTTGCCGAGGGCCGAGGTTCCCAGAAACTCAAAAACTTCAGGTGCCAGTGGAGGAGCTTCGCGGCATCCATAGGACACAACAACTGGAGGTGTCTCAAAGAAAAACTAATAAACGGAATTGATGAACAGGTAATGTAGATGCTTACCTAGAGTCTGATTGAACTGAGGTGGCATGTAGGAACAAGGCGGGGTCGTCGTCGCCAGGGGAGAAGGTCGAGCAGGTCAGGAAGATCCAAGGTAGTGGGGGAGAAATTAGATGGAGAGGAGGAAGGCTCGAAGCCTGAGGGTGCTCGACGAGCCCTTAAATAGGTCGGAGGGAGGCCCTTGGACTTACTGTGCCTTGCGGCGGAGAAGGGGGAGAGACCTCAGTTAGGCGTTTCACCTACAGACCACGTTTTCAGTCAAGCAAAAGGTCAAAGAATCTGTCGAGAAGAGACGAAACCAAAGGGAAAAGAATCGCGTGAAACGGTGCTGTGTAGAGGGAGAACGAGACCGGGGAAGCAGAGAGGCTCGACTGTCGAACGGACGAAGGTAGGAGATGAGTTATCCACTGTCAGATTGGATCGATATTAAATGATAGTCGTTGGATGAGGAGCAGGTGAAGGCTAAGGCGCGTGAAAGTGAAAAATTGGCCAAACTTTAGCGTTACACGTCAATACAATTGATTCAATGCATTCACTATAGTTATACTATATTAAAAGCTTTAACATTTATTTGAAGGATCAAATGAAGTCCAAAAGACACCAAATTTTAACCACATGCACGAATTAATGTGTAGAACCATGCTATGCAATTAGATTCTAGTTTTACTCATTATTTGGCCCTTAATAAATATATTTCTCATTAAGGTGTATTTTAATATATTGAAATGAATGAGTTATATGAAAAGACTTCTTATAATGGATTATATGAGTGAAATTCGAGATATCCAACCATTATTAACTTTAAGAGCAAAATATCACCATTATATTCTATTTTTATATATTATTATCATTTTTTAGGAGAGAGAAGGAAATTAGGTTAATTACACCCATAATTAATGCTATTACATATTTTTGCTCATATCTTATCCAAAAATATATAAGAGCTCCAAATTAACGTTATCCACTTATCATCTCTCATAAAACTCCATTTTTCATTATTCATCCTTAATTATTTCCTTAAGTGGGTTATTTGTGCAAACACCCCTTTATTAACATAATTGGGGGCAAAAATGGAATTTCACCATCATTAATGCTCAAATTGCACATAGAGTCCAAAACTGATTCAAAGGGATGGGAAATTTATGAAAAAGTTCCAAATGCACTACAAGGAAAAGAAAAGCTCAAAAGTGGGTAAATTGTAGGGAAGACCCTAGATTTTAGTATGTTACAGTGTCAGTGGACATGAGTGTCGACCGGCATGTAAATCTACATGTCGATCAGATAGGAACATAATCGATGGAAACACATGGATCAAGAGTGTCGATCAGGCATCGATAGGAGGCTTGTCAAGCGGCTATGCTTAGAGGTCGACAGGCAAGCAGAAGGAGAGGCAGAGCTTCACTATGATTAGAGAGTGGTAAATATTTCTTAACATTGGGCTTGGTATTTATAGGCGAGGTTAAGGTCAGTGAAATTGAAGTCGGTTAATCGGATGCAGATATGAATCCAACAACTCGTTGTTGATCTACATTGTTGACTAAGAGGGTTGACATGTTTTAATAGTGGGTGTGTCAATCGTATCGTGAACAATGTTGATCATGAAGTTGATAAGAGTGTTGTCGACCAACCCGTTGACAGGAATCTTTGCTGAAACCAAAACATTGTCGAGCAACCCATCGAAAGGAATCGTGTCAATTCTCACAACTACAAAGACAAAAGTTGTTCCACAAAAGAAAATCAATTAATTGTGGTCGACAGGCTGATCAACCTAAGCAGATCGACAATGGTGTCGATCTACAGTGATTGACAAGGCACCAAATTTCTAAATGTAATATGTGATAAGGCGGATCAGATTTTAGGTCGACATGTCAAAGTAAAATGATTGTCTTCCAATCATCATCTTAAAAGAAAAAAACAGTTGTCCTCCTTGATATAGATAGACAATCTTTAAGAAGTGTTTTTAGGAGATGAAACAAAATCATTGAAAACTAATCTAAATGACAGAAAAGAAAAAAAATCTTGGGTTGCCTCACAAGTAGCACTTTGTTTATAGTCATATAGCTTGACTTCTTGAACATCCATCTCATTTTTCTACTGGGGAATCTGGCAACACTAGTATAAAACCGACCTTTAGTGTTGGTTATTTAAGGCCTTTGGCGTCAGTTTAAAAGTGACACCCAAGTGGGCGCCGCTAAAAATTGAAACCTTCAGCGTCAGTTTCAACACCGACGCCATAACCCTTCCTGCCACCAAAAACGTGCCAGCAAGGGCACTATAGGCGTCAGTTACTTAATAAAACTGACACTATATCCAGGTCAAAGATGTCAGTGTTTCACAAAAAATGACGTCATAACCCTTCCCTCCACCAATAAAACGCACCAGCAAGGGCACCATCGGCGTCGGTTTGTATATATAACCGACACTATATCCCCATAGACAACTTTTTTTATTAATAACAGATGATGTTTGTCTTTGTTGTCAGTTTTAAACTAATAAATGACACCTATGTTCTGATTTTTTTTTCTTATCAATTTGTAGGCCTACTGTATGGCTGGTCAGTAGGATACAGAACCTACAGTTCAGTTCTGAACTGTAGGTTTACAACATCCATTGATATCGGCCAACAAGAGGCCACAAACCTGCAAAATTAACAAGATGGACAATATTATATATGTATCATGTGATTCACACACATGTATAAGCACATTTAATTCATATTTTGCATCACACACATGTATAAACCAGTAGTTCCATTTCAAATTTCTTCCATTTTCACACACATTTAGCAACCTGCAGTTCCATTTATTTCATCTCTTTTCATATTCAGACACATGTAGAAATATTCATGTATTGATCATCTTCACATTCACACATATGGCAATTCAGAAAAATTCATTCGCATTCACACAAAAATAATTATGAGAACAAAGTTTAGAAATATCATTCTTTATTCATCATCATCATTATCTCCATCACTATCCCAATCATATTTAAAAATTCCCACTACTTTTAGGGCTTTTTCTCATTGTTCTCTTAAATCATTTAAGTCTTACCTCGTATAGGATGTATTTACATCTAATAACTTTCCACCTATAGTGAAGTCAGTTTTAAACACCTGCAAAAAGAATGATGTATATATATAATTAATAATATATAATAAGATTGATATATTTCATATTATCTAATGAGACTATATATAATACCTGATGTATAGTATCGATTTCCATTGTGGCATGTTTGATGAATAGGTCCATAAATCGCATCACATAGTATGCACATGCCCAGTCGTTATCTTGTGTAGCACACTATAAATTGAAACATACAAAATATTCAAAAATACAAATAAGCACAGTTGACATAAATAATATATACATTGGAGTCGGAAATTTACTTTCACATTCTCCCAAATTAGTGGCTGATTCTTTTTCTTGGGGACCTTTCCTCCAGCTTTTCTGAACTCATGTAAAGCCCTACATGTTAATGTAACACATTAAATTGCATAATTAAATAGTAATTTAATAACATATGTTAACGGATATAAAAATATGAAATATTTCTCACGGGAATAATGGCCTTCTCATTGTGTGTCCATTTAATGTATTCAATTCCTTCCCCGCAGGATCTAGATAATAGATAGTGAATGTCTTGGGGATAATAACTAGTAACTCACAATGCCTACCACTACAGGTAAGAAAGTTAAAAATTAATAACTCAAAATCCACAATAAAAATGTAATTTTCTTAAGTCCAAATTATAAGCATAGTAAACTTACTCGACAATGAATGGAGCTATTATCACCATCTTCTTTTTTTTAGCAAAATATTTAAAAGCAGCACAATAGTATGCAGTAACTAAAGAAGAGTCTTTATCTACAAGACTAATCAAAGATGGAACTAAAAATCCCACATGGGAAAATGAAAAATTTGTACATATCATGTGTAAGTGGCTGCAAAACATGTATTATGTACACATTAATATATAAGAAACTAGATCACCGTATATAAAACAAGGTATATGGATGTATAAACAAGATCTCACTATATCCATAGTTCTATCATAGATGTATTCAGCCAATCATAATGAAACAACTCCAAATATCTTGTATAAATAGCTTGTTATCATATGATTGACCTGCAGCATCCTCCTTTTGAAATAATACACAATCATTCAGGCATGCGTGTATCTTCTTGGCCACCATTCCCATTAGGCACAACAATTTCTTTAACTGGTATGTTGAGATTGGCAGCTCGTTTTCTTCAGGAAGAATTTCTTTCAACAAAGACAACAATGATGTGAAGCTTTTGTCGCTCCATCTATTGTAAGCCTTCAGCTTATACAATCTCAACACAGCGCTAAGCTTCGTAAACTTAGTACAACCTGTATATAATGGTATCTCAGCATCATGCACAATGTTTCTAAGCATGGGAGGTGGATCGGTGTGCTCTACCCCACAACTATCCAGCATCACATCAACGATGTCTACTGGAACTGGTTCGTTCATATCTACATTATCGGAGGCAATTTCTTCTTCCATACAAGCACTGCTATCGACATCCACTGATTTCAAGTTTGAAATCTCTCCATGCCAGTACCATTCTGTATAGCCTTGTACAATCTCATTGCACATGATATGACTTTTGATTTCGTCACCAGTGCTGACTTTCAACTTGTTACTGCAATACCTACATGGATAGTAGAACCTATCTCCAATTTGTTTCCTATGTTCCTCTACAAATCTAATAAATTGATCAAGACCAGAAATAAACTTTGGGGTGCAGTGATTTGGAATGGACATATGTGATCTATCCATTCTATGATCAAAGAGAAAACAAATATATATTAGGGTTTAGGGTTAAAAGATTAGGGTCTAGGGTTAAAAGATTAGGGTTTATCGTTAAAAGTTTAGGGTTTAAGGTCTTATATATAATAAATGTGTACCACATATCCCATTCTTGAACACCTAATCTCACTAGTAAGTGTATAATGTTTATTGGGTTTTCAAGAAAATTTTGGCAGCATTTCCCCGATATTCTCCAAGTACATATGTACTTAGAGAACAAATGGGGAAATGCTACCAAACTTTTCTTGAAAATCCAATACACGTTATACACTTACATCCTAAGTGAGATTAGGTGTTCAAGAATAGTCCCAAACCGGGGACTATGTAAGATTTACTCCTAATGAGTAAATATTGGATGGATTTCTAGGACAACAAATACATGTGCTATCATTCCTATACCTGCGATCCTAGTTTCATCATTCATATCCTAGGTTGATTTACAATAGCATAATTGATTTCAACATCTCAAATATACATGCATATGTTGTCAACAAGATAATCATTAAACATAAAATGTAGGTATCCTATCATTTATAATTAATTTCAAAATTTCAAACTAGCTCATGCATTATCATCATCATTCTACATCATACAATATGGATCCATAATTAAACATAAATGTAGGTATCCTATCATTCATAATTGATTTCAAAATTTCAAACTAGCTCATGCATTATCATCATCATTCTACATCATACAATATGGATTCATAATTAAACATAAATGCAGGTACCCTATCATTCATAATTGATTTCAAACTTTCAAATTAGCTAATGCATTATCATCATCATTCTACATCGTACAATATTGATTCATGTTCCTAACATTTATTTGCACAAACATTTATTTCATTTCCTATAGTATCAATAGAAGTGCAAAAATCATAAAATCATCCATTCATTTCATATAATATATATTTATCATGCAAAATTCTTTACTGCCTACCTTCCAAGGTAATAGAGGCAGAGCAGATGGAGGAGCAACAGTTGCAGAGCAGATGGAGGAGCAGAAGTCGGTAGAGAAGATGGAGTAGTAGTAGTCGGCTCAGGTGGGTCTAGCAAGGAAGAGAGGAAGCAGTGGCGGTGGCTTTGGTGAGGAAGAGGGGAAGCAGTGGCACTCTGGCTGGAGGAGAACAGAACTATGGAGGACCGGCGGCGGAGAACTAGCAGCAGTGGCGAGGAAGAGGAGGACCGGCAGTGGCGAACCGTGGAGGACCGGTGAGGAAGAGGAGGACCAGTGGCAGAGAACCAGCAGTAGCGGTGGAGAAGAGTTGTGGATAAGAGAATCACCAGACCTAAATGAAATCACAATGAAATAGAGAATGGGGAAGAGTCTATTTCGCGGGTGTTATTAAGTTAACCATCATCGTTGATTGTTTCAGAAACTGACACCTAAGATCCAACAGCGTAGGTCACCAAAAAAATCAACACCTATGTTCAATCATAGTCGTTGATTTCAACTAGAAAAACTGACGTCTATCTACATATGCTGACAAAAAAAATTATGACCATATTCGTCGGTTGCCATAAAAAACCGACGACAATTGGGAAATTTGGGGGGTAAAAATTTTCACGGGGACAGCGTGCGAACACACATCGGCGTCGGTTATTGTAAGAAAATAGACAACAAAAATGGGGCTGATTTCTGTCTCGCGAAAAACCTTTAGTCGTCAGTTATTTGGTAAACAACCAACGCCGTATGTGAAATTTTGGAGGTAATTTTTTTTTTGCACTGGAAAAATTGGATTTGGCAGGTGATTTTAGGATGAGAAATCGACGCTAAATAAAAAGTGATACCCATGTCTGGCCAGTCTTCACATATAGATATCGGTTTGTGCTTTCAGCTGACGTTGTAGGGTTTCAGCGTTGGTTTTTTGGATACAACTGACGCCTCTAAATGTGACGTCATAAGCTATTTCTATAGTAGTGCAACTCTAAATATGCCTTTCTGGTGAGGGCTTTGTCTTAATAGTAACTCTTCAATCAGTTCCTATTGATTGAGAATGTTTCTAATTTCTCGATGTGAATTTCCATCATTCTAGATGGATATATGGTGATTACTATGAAATGGTCTAGATCAATGAGAATGAAGTTTTCCTGGGAAGAGACATAAAGTAGAATTGAATAGAAGAGCTTTAAATCCTTCTATAATATCCTTCCTTCTGAGATGAGAATCATGAAAGATCTTGGTGTGATCCTTGTAGATTCTTGTATTTTCATATGCGTGCAGGCGAATTTCTTCTAGATCTTGTAATTGTAACAAACACTTTTCTTTAGCAAATCCATCATCCATGTTTAGGGCCTTAATTTCCTAGTAGGCCTTGTATTCCAGCTCCAATGGGAGGTGACAAGACTTCCCATAGATTATCCTATAAGGAGTGGTTCCTATGGGTGTCTTGTAAGCAGTCTGATATGCCCAAAGAGCATCATCGAGTTTGGACGACCAATCTTTTTTTTAATTTCTCACTATTTTATCGAGAATCTTCTTGATCTGCATGTTGGTGACCTTGACCTGACTTGCACTCTGAGGGTGATACAGGGTGGCTATCTTATGCCTCACCCCATATTGCTTCCGAAGAGCCTCAAATTGCCTTTCAATGAAGTGCAACCCTCCATCACTGATTACCTTATGTGGAACTCCATATCTAGGAAATATTTTTTTTTTGAACATGTGAATGATCATCTTAGATTCACATGTTGATGACGGTATAGCCTCCACCCACTTGGAGACGTAGTAAATAGCTACAACGATGTATTTGTTTCCAAAAGAAGGTGGAAAGGGTCCCATGAAGTCTATCCCCCAAACATCAAAGATCTCTACTTCGATCCATTCTGTAAGGGGCATCTCATTGTGCTTGCTGATATATCCAGTGTGTTAACATGTATTGCATTGTTTAGTGAAGGTGCATGCATCTTTAAATATAGTTTTCCAATAAAAACTAGAGTTCAAGATTTTTAAAGATGTTTTCTTAGCGCCAAGATGTCCTCCATATGGGGCCGCATGACATTTTTCTAAGATGGAATGAGCTCCGTCGTGATCCACACAACGACGGTATACATTATCTGTGCACTTTTGAAAGAGTAAGGGGTCATCCTAGAAATATTTCTTGATGTCAGAAAAGAATTTCTTCTTTTGATTGTAGGTCATTCTTGGAGGTAGTTGTTGGCATGCCAGGTAGTTGCAGAAATCAGCATACCATGGGGTTACTTGATCAATAGAATGAATAAAAAGTAATGGTTCATCTTGATAGGATTTTTTGATAGGTAGGGGTTTTCTTTCTTCTACCTTTAATCTAGAGAGGTGATCAGCGACAACATTTTTGTCCCCTTTTTCTCAACAATTTCATGATCAAATTCTTGTAAAAGAATAGCCCACCTGAGGATACATAGTTTGGTGTCTTTTTTATGCATGAGATATTTGATTGCCCCATTATCATTATAGATTGTCACCTTCCCACTTAATAGATAGGATCTGAATTTTTCGAAGGCATAGATGATGGCCAACATCTCTTTCTCAGTGGTGGTGTAATTAATTTGAGCCTCATCAAGAGTTTTGTTGGTGTAGTAGATGACATTATGTTTCTTGTCTTTCTTCTATCCTAAGACATCCCCTACTGCATAGTCACTAGCGTAACTCATTAATTCAAATGGGAGGTCCCAATCTAGATCTTGTAGAATGGGGGCAGTGTTCAAGGCATCTTTTAGGGTGTGGAAAGCTTTTTGGAATTCTTCATTGAAGACAAACGGAGTGTCTTATATCAATAGTTTGGACAAGGGCTTCGCAATCTTTGAAAAGTCCTTGATAAATTGACGGTAATATCCTGCATGTCCTAGAAAACTACAAATGGAAGAGATTGAAGAGGGGGAGGGTGGAAGCTCAGAGATTGACTCTACCTTACTTTTATCCATCTCTATACCGGCTTTGGATACCTTGTGTCCTAGGACTATTCCTTTATGTACCATAAAGTGACACTTCTCCCAGTTGAGGACTAACTGCTTTTCTTCACATCTTTTGAGAACTAGGGATAGGTTCTTTAAAGAATCTTTAAAAGATGACCCATACACAGATAAGTCATCCATGAAGACTTTGTTGACCTCTTCTATTAGATCAGAATATATGGCTGACATGCACCTCTGAAAGGTGGCAGGAGCATTGCACAACCCGAATGGCATGCGCCTAAAAGCATACATCCTGTACAAACAAGTGAATGTGGTCTTTTCCTAATCTTCTAGATGAATAGGAATCTGATAAAATCCAGAATACCCATCTAAATAAAAGAAATGTGAATGATGTACCAGTCTCTCCAGAACTTGATCAATAAAGGTAAGCGAAAAATGATCTTTGCGTGTTGATGCATTCAGTAGTCTGCAATCAATGCACATGCGCCAACCAGTCATTGTGTGTCTTTCTAGTTCCTTCCTTTCACTATCCTTTACTACTTTCATCCCACCTTTCTTGGGAACCACATGAACTAGACTAACCCATTTGTTTTCACTAATAACATAGATAATTCATGCATCCATAAGCTTGATGACTTCCTTTCATACAACATGTCGCATTTTTTCATTCAACTTCCTTTGACCCTGGACTCATGTCTTTGCATCATCATCGAGGTAGATTCTATGTATGCACACTACTGGACTAAGACCCTTGATGTCATCTATAGAGTATCTGAGAGCCTTTTTTCGGTGTTTCAGTTTAGATAAAAGTTGCTCTTGTTGATCGAAGGGTAGTTGTGCATCAATGATCAGTGTATTTCTCTTTTCTTTGTCGAGAAATCCGTACTTCATACACTCCAGGAGTGGCTTGAGTTCTGCTAGTGGTTTAGGAGATAAAATGTCCTTTGGTTCACATTGAAGGGAGGCATAGTGTATTGTTTCAGTAGTGCCATAAAACTCTTCTTCTTCATCTGTGGTTGCCAAGTAAGACAGGATTTCTTAGACCTTGGGATCATTCAATCCTGAGGTAGGGTTGTTTAATGCATGCATCAAAGGATCCACAATAGCATTATGCTCTACTATTTCTACAAACAGCTGATTGCAATAGTTGGCAAAGTAACTTGTTTTTGTTGATGAGGGGCCTCACATGTGATCGAGTATGTGGAAAGTGATAGATTTGTTCCCAACTCGTATTGTAATTAACCCATTAGCTACATCAATCAATTCTTGTGTTGTTGATAGAAAAGGTCATCTGAATATCATTGGATAGGTGGGATCTTTAGCTACGTCGATGATGACAACATCATAAGGGATGAAGGAATTCCATATCCTGATTGGTACGTCCTCTACCAGCCCGATTGGTGTAGTATAAGAATTATCTGCTAATTGAATTCTCATATTTGATTTAATAATATCGGTGATGACCAACTTGGATGCTAAGCTATACGGCATCAAACTGATATTGGCTCCTAGATATGCAAGACCACATCTTGTCAATGAATCACCAATGAGGAAAGGTATAGTAAATACACCACGATCTTTTTGTTTGGTCGACATATTCGATTGGCAATAGGCGGATACCATTTTTGTAAGGCATACCATCTCGACTTCACCCCTTTTCCTCTTCTTTGTGATGAGATCCTTAAGAAAACTGGCATATGTAGGCATCTTGTCGATGACATCAAGAAGAGGAATATCAAGATGAATTTTCTTAATGGTGTCAAGGAATTTGGTGTACCTCTTTTCGAGTTGTTCCTTAATGAAGCGATGCGGATAAGGAGCTCTAGTGGGAAATTTTGTTACCTTTAATGATGGGATAGAGTTTGTGGCTCCTTTTGACTTTTTGCATAATGGGACCTCTCCTGGGTTATTGATGCTTCCTTCAATGATTTCTACTTTAGGTTGCGCAACTGAAGTAGAACTCCCAGAGCGGAGTGTGTCCATTCTCGTTGTTACATTCTTGGGATTTTGTTCGGTGTTAGATGGGAATTGTCCTGATGTTCTTCCAATTGATGCAGAAATAGAAGCTAATTGTTGATCAATCATCCAATTGTGAGTTTGGAGATCACTTATTTGAGTATTCACTGTGCTCATCTGTGTCTGCATGTTTTCTAGTATGATGACTCATAAGACATTCCCCCATCTTTTTTGTTAAAGACTCCAGACTGGCGATAGACTTTTGATGTTGTTGAAAAATGGTCCCCCTCTTCCCATTGCATGTTCCCTGTTGCTATGGCTGAGATCTCTTTTGTTGAAATTCGGGTGGCATTCCTCTTTCTACAGCTTGCCCTCTACCCATTGCCTGAGAACATTGATTTAGTTGAAACAATTTTTCTACTGTCGAGGTGTTCCCATAGTAGAATCCAGGATGGTCAGGACATTTGTAGTTCACATAAGACACATTCTTAGTTTGCGTGTCTTCTACTAATGGGTGTAGATGCAGTGATCAATACCATGACCTCCTTCTCCACATGTGACACACTTTATGGATGCCTCGGTAATGCATCTAGAATTTACTTCCTTTAGATTCTAGACGTCAGATGCCATTTTATCTAATTTGTTATTCAATTTCTCCAATAGATTAGAGTCTAGGGATTCGACGGTAGCGAACATGGTCACTGAAGAACTCCTGTCAAAATCTCACCCCGCTTGGGGAGCTGCCATGTTATTGATTATCTCTTTGGAGGTGTCAGCATCATGTTTCATGAAGTCACTGCCAGTTGCAGTGCTTAGAGGCGTTATCTCAGACAAAGTAAGGATTTCATAGAAGGTGGTGATGATAAACCCGTCATCATAGCCATGATTATTACAATCTCTTAAGTATTCCTGATACCTTTCCCAAGCATCATGTAGGCTTACAATAGCCTTCTCTCTAAAACTGGTAATCTTTAGCTTGCATCTTATTGTCTTTTCCACTGGGTAAAATTTGTTTATGAATGTTTCAGACAATTGTTGCCACAAAGTGATTCCCTTTTGAGATAGGTTCCATTGTAGGGCTTTATATTTGAGAGAGAAGTGGAAACCTTTCATATAGATAACATCTTGTAGTACTCGGTTCACCTTAATAGTATTGTAGAGGTTCTTGAAGGCGTCTATATGGTGATAAGGATTTTCTTCCACAGAGTTTCCCCCAAACATCTAATTTTGGATCATACTGATGAATCCATGCTTCAATTCAAAGTTTGTCGCCATCATGCAAGGGAGGACTATAGGATCCCAATTGTCATTAACACAACTTGTGACTAAATAATGCAGAGAAGGCTTTTCCTCGGGAACATTTGTGTTAGGGGGGCCTCGTGCTGCCATTGGATCTATGAGGAGAATATCTGCCTCTGGATATTTAGCGGGGAACTCCAAGATTGGTTAGAAATGAAAAGAGGCTACCTATAGATGGAAATATTGAATGAATTAGAGTCTGAGACTGGTAACGTCACCAATATTATAGAAAATAGGTAGTAAAAGAGATTTTCTAATAAACTTCTTACAAAATTTAGAAGCAATGAATAGTGCTAGGTAGATCCTAAGTTTTTAGAGGTTATCTAATGCCTTATCCCCGACAATGGTGCCAAAAGTTGATCTCTCTTTTTTGTGGGCCAAAAGTGAAAACATGATTGTCCTATTTAAACAAATCGAACTATGAATTTATACCTGACTAATAAAGATGACTGCAACTCAATACGGAATCTTTGCAGTGGTGTGGGGTCGAACGCAAGGACAGGGAGAATAACATAATAAAAACGTGAAATCTTTGCTTAGTGTAGTTTAACCAGAAGCAATCTTGTGGTATTATGATTAAGGAACGAACTTAATTTAATTAAGAAGTGAACCTAAATTATGTAAAATCAAAGAAGGAAAATAGACTAATTGAGAAATCAAGATAAAAAAGGACTTGGATTGGGTTTCACCAATCAAACCAACCTCAACCATGTAAAACCTTCACTCCTATTTTATATGCATTCTCTACTTATTTTTCAAATAGTCATAAGAAAATATATGTCCCTTACTTCTCTCGAGATCTAGAAAGATGTCTATCTAACAGGGTTCTCTCTCGAGATAATAATCGAAAGATCGTTGGAAGATAAAATGACTTTTTATAGCAACTCCTCACTCTCATGAATCACTACTATCCTATACTCCAGATCTCATTTAACTCATTCTCTCAAACAATATCCATATCAAACATCAAAGGAAGGTAGCTAATCATCAATTGAAACAATTAAATAATAGTAAAGGAACAAAACATTAAATGATGAATGTCATAAAATATAAAGATGAACAATTACATGGTTGTGAGGGCCTAACGGCTACTCCCAACCCAAGTTAGGGTTTTAGCCACACATGGCTAAAGAAACAAAATGAATACAACTAAAGCAAGTCATGATGCAGAAAAGAGGAAGAGAAGATCGATACAAGGGTAGATCAAATGGTCGATCTACCAACCTCTCAGTTGATATCTTAGCGGTCGATAGCGGTGTCAACAGTCTTTCTCCTCATTTATGATCTTGAGTTGAGGCAATAAGGTCCTTTTGTTGCTTGATGGAGACCAAGGAAGAGGTTGGGGGCAGTCGATAGGACTAGATCAAGGGATCCAAGCAGGTCGACAGGACTCATCCTCCAGCTCTGGAACTTGAGAGAGTTTGGCGGCAGCTTCTCGGTGCTCTAACTCTAAAAACTCAAGATGTTCCTAGATGGCTAAACTGAGGGCATATTTATAGGGTTATGGATGCCGACCCCTACCATCAATATTGATGGTTTCCTATTGTTGGGTCTATCGATGGCCAGGTCGATAGTGGGTGTTATTACAAGATTTTTTGATCAACAAACATGTCGATCTCTTTTTATCGTCGACAAAGTTCTCACTAACAAATGATCTGTCAATCTTTCCGTCAATAGGTCTATCGAGGTGACTCCTCCACAATCATCTTTGGGCGTCGATAATGTTTTCGACAGAATCTATCGATGGAATGGTTTGATGGGATTATCGAGGGTTCACTATTGGATAGGTGTTTCGAGTGCTAGATTGATAGCTTCATATCGACAAATGTCTATCGGTGTTGATGGATTGGGCTATCAATGTTGCGTCGACAGGGGTGAGTTCTGCCCTCTACTTTTTGCTATATAAGTCTTTCGAGCTTGAATCAACAGTCTTTTCTCAATCCTATTGGTCAGACCTTCCTATCAACTGATTGATCGACAACTTAAACAGAGGTCTTGTCCATTTTCTTCAAATGTCACCAAAACTGACTTAGAACTTATTATTTAAATAAACTAGAATAAAATGGGTAAATCTAAACATCTAAACATTATTTCTAATGACATTTTTATGTAAAAGGTTATTGAAATTGACTAAAATGGATGTTATCATGGAGTTACCCTTGTCTCTCATGGCATAGAGAAAGAGTGCTCAAAACTGCAGTTGTAGTTGTTGTGGCAGCAGCCATGGAAAAGAGAGATCAAAATTGGAGGGCTTCAAGCAATGGTTGTGAATTAGAAATGAAGAGAAAGAGAGAGGAAGGGTTGGTGAAGGACAAAGGTGTTCCAATTTGGGTTGAGGTGAGGTGTAGAGGTGTCCAAACCAACTTGGAGATCGTCGTACACCTTACTCTAGAAAGTTTAAGAAAAGGAGGAAGAAGGGTGGAGGGTCTTGGATAGTGGCTCAATTCCATGGTTGTCAGATCTAAAGGCCCCAATATGCCTGGAAACAAGCCATATGATTGGTTTTCAAGGCTATAGAAAAATATCCAAGGAATGTAGAAGGGAGAAAATAGGATGCATGCCCAAAATTTGCACCCAAATTGGGCTAAATCCAATTTAAATGATGTAATATGCAAATGATTATATCTCTCTCATACTAGCTCATAATTAAGTGAAATTTGGTGTATTTAAAATGTGAGAGTACTACCTACATAACTAAAATATGTTGAGGGTCAGAAGAGACCCACGGATGGTATAAAAAGGGGAAGGAGAGGATGATGTATAATCTAACTGAAACCTTGGTTTCACAATATATTGAATGCCACCACTTGTCATGTAAACTCGGGATAAGATCAAAAATCATCCAAACATATCAAGTCATGAAATTAATGTATAGCACATACATGAAGAAAGAGAAAAATCTAGGTTATCACACTCAACCTCTTCTCCTTAGTAGCTCAATATGTCAAAAGTTACAGAGGGGAAGGAGAGGGGTACATAGATAGGCTAAGGGTGAGAAGTAGAGGAGAGAGAAGAGGATTTAGAATTGTCATCACCTTAGTCATTTCTATTACCTCATTGGCTAGTGTGACCATTGGTAGATTACCTAGACGTGTCATCCGACAATGGTGCTAGGGTCTTGTCAGGTTTCCAATAGACATTAGCCACCATTCTATATGCGCTTGGGGACTCATTAACCCTTGTGAGCAGCCTGGTCGTCAAGCATCCCACATGACTCCTATTAATTGCTAAGCGTGACTCCACACTTCATATTTCAATGTGAAAGGAGTTATTGTTTGTTCATGCTTGTGCAAATATCCATCAATTTAGCAAGTGAGCATGATCATCGGTCCCTTTTCCATCATTTGAGAGAGAACACACCATCAACGGCCAACTACTATATATAAACATGGTCAAGTGTCATGTAGGATGAGGCCCAAGAAAAGTCATGCACGCACGCTACATGTATGTTATGTATTAAGACCCTAATTGTCTAGGTCCAAAACACACAAACAAATACAAAACCAATAAGATGGTAATGGAAGTTGCAAGTCAAGATAACGTGCTATGAAATTTCAATTAAAACCTCAATTGAACATTTGTTCTTAAGGAATACACAAAGTTGCAAATTAAGCAACCAAATGACTATAAAATCTGTTCAATCATGCAATTTGGATAACATAGTACGAAATCAAGGTGATTAATCAATATTTGATATTAAATGAGGTCATGTAATCTACAGCCATAAATCCCTAACAAGGATTTTCACCCAAAATCCTATGAGAACAAAACCAGATACATCATATGCATCTCATCTTCTAACTCCCATGTGGCGTTCTCTACACCACTGTGATGCCAAAACACATTCACCAACACTATATACTTCTTACTCGAGTTTTGTACATGATTATACAAGATCAACAGCAGACCCTCAACAAACGGTCTGGTAACGATCAAGATTTGTGGCTCGTAGTCGGTTGGGCAACTGGTCACCCTACCTTTGATAGAGGATGTTACAACCCCAAATTTTGGGTTCATTTGGTGAGAAATGCAATTTCTCATATTAAAGATATTTGAACAAATAATGATATAAATTTCTTCAAATAAATGGATTTTGTTTACAATAGCCTTGATGTTTGTGTTGTGGGCTATATTGGCTATTGGGCCCAAATAACAAGGAAATTCAATTAGTAAATGGATAATTGAATTTTTAAAGAAATAGGTAGAAACCTCTTGAAGGCAAATCCAAAGAGGATTTTGTGCCTCTTGTGTTACTTGGGTACCAAGGAGTCCAAGGTTGCAAAAAGAAAGCAATAAGAAAAGAAGAGATTAATTAAGTATTTCTTTATTAAAAAATAAATTGAAAATAATGATAAAATGTGGAAAATGAGTGGAAAGAGGCATAAATGAGATTTCTTGGGGAAATTTCGTATCCATAAGGTTGCTAATATTAAAAGGAATGTTGTTACGACCCCACTTCCCGATAACCCCCAATTAAGGGAGACCGAGAGGTCGAAGCCGCACACATAATTTCCGGATCAAGGTTCAGCAATTAATTGATAACAATTATTTAATTCTACTAAACTAAAATGAAAGGTTGTAATAAATAAATTTTTTGCATACCTTTGAAAATTTTGGAATTCTAAATCTTCTATCCAGAACTCGGACTAACTAACTAATCCTCCTTGGACTTTAATTATTGTATTTCACAATATGTCGGATTACTGTTAGTCTTTTTTGTTTTGTACCTAAAATGTCGACAGACAAAACGTCGATCAGCCAAAGCTGGTATGTGGGGGATTCACTAATCATGCAATTATCTGTAACAATGTATTGCACTCAATTATCATTTAACAAACAATTTTACGTTTTAAGTATAACTATGTGATCCATGTGTCCCATATTCCCTTTATACCCCTCATGACTTCACCTATCAAGTGAATCGATTTCTAGGGTAGATTCACATGGCACTACCCATAGGTAGCCCACTCCTTAACTCATGGTATGCTAAGAGTCTCATGGCACTACATGTGGGGAGCCCAGTTTCTAACTCATGATACCCTAGACCCTGCTCTAGGTTATCCTTAGCCTTTGCATAGCCACAGGGGTGGACTCAGATCTAGCTAGGTATACATGTATACTCATAGCGATAGTCCTAATCACTTTATAGTTGCATGAATTGAAACATCCAACAGTTATTTCAAGCATTGAGGGAAACATCGATAAAATCCTCGGAAAACTAATCGATGTAGTCATAAGTGTAACCATATACCTCTTATTGTAGTTTCAGATACAGGATCAAATATGAAGAGAGAGAATATCCAAGCAATCAAACAAAGTGCACAGAAAACCCTGAAATAAAAGTACAAGTTTACTTTTATTAATATTTATCCAATATCATCATGTCCCTTAGGGTTTCTATCCAATTTTAGGGTTTTCCTGAAAATTAGGGTTTTGCCTCCATTTTCAATTATTATGAACCCTAATTCATCAAATCCACTTAAAACCTTTAAATTATCTCCTTTTAATATTCCTAACAGTTTTAGGATCATTATTTAGCAATTTATCAAAATAACAAGGTTTCCTTCTTCTTTTACCCTAAATTAGGGTTTTCATGTACATTATCTTTTATACATAGACATAAACCCTAATTTAGCCATATTTCTATTCAAAACGGATGAAAACTTCATATTATTAATTAAAAGGTTTATAATCCTCAACTTAACCCATTAAGTTACGAAGCAACATCTTTTATATGCAATTAGGGTTTCCAATTAACTTAAAATGCATTTTACTAGCAAATTAACATAGTTTTGCAAAACGAACTGGAATCAGGTTACACAATTATTTTTATCAGATTCCTTTCATTTTTCTACCCAAATTTCATATATAAAGTTCTTTTATACGAGATTCCTAGCTATTTTTATGATTTTAACAAGGAAAAGCATTTATTTGCAAATTCGATCAGAGAGGATATTTACCGGATTATCTCAGCCGTTTGATCAGTGCGCCAAAGGTCCGCGCTTTGATCCAACACACGTCGTCGATCGCGTCCAATAACAGGATCGCGTGTGCGCCCTTTCTTGTCCGATCGTCAGATCCCAATCCAACGCTCCGTGTCGAGCGTTGGCTAAGTTAGGCGCGTCGTCTAGGGACTGTCGGATGCGCCTCGATCTACGCTGGTCCAGGATCCAAGGGTCGTTGGTTGTCATCCTCCCTCTTCTTATTTCTTTGATCTCACGGCGGCGCCGCGGCTGGAGCTCATCGGGGTGATGTCGATCAAGCACAAGGGAGGGTTCTGGTGCTAAAGGAGTGACCGCCTGGGATCGTGAGGATGAAAGTGAGTAGCAGGGGGTACTATATATAGGCTAGGGGAGGTGCCCTTAGGGTTTCTGACCCTTCTGCCAAACCTCCTTTTAGCCCAATTGGGTGTTTCTCAAAGACGTGACAAAAGCACATTAAAGTAGGGCCTGGGAGGTTCGTCTCCCTATCCCGAATTCAATGGGATACTTCCCATGCTTGCTCATATCCTGTTGTGATTGGAAACGCAAGGGGAAAATCCCATGTGGGCGGCTATAGTCCGTGTCCCTTTGGGACTATGGACGATGAGTCGGGTCAGTTGGATCAAAATCCAACGGCCACAAACATCCGCGTTTAAATAGAAAAAGGAGAGATTTCCCAAAAATTCGAATTATTTCCCAAGATAAAGGTTAACTTGAAAAATTGATAACTCCCAATTCTTAATTCCGTTTTACTTCCAATTTTGAGGAAAGCTTGTTCGTGCCTTTATCTTTCCTTGTGAAAAAATTGGAGTCATTATCCAAAGGAAACGAGCCCTTTCTTCAGTTTCAAGTTATTCCTTATTTAATTGTATTTTCCATACTTTTCCTTTTCTTTTGTTATTTTATTATTGCTCTAGGTTCCTTGAGCCCCAAGGAACATTAATAACTTGAAAATCCTATTTGGGAAAAAGTCTTTTAGCCTTTTAATCATCCTTTAATCATTTTCTTATATATTCCATTATCCCCTTGTATTCTTTTATTAAATGGAATTCCTTTTTCATTTCTTTTTATTTTTCTTTCAAATGGGCTTAATGGCCAATAAGGCCCAACAAGAAAGCATGCACGAAAATCATTCAAATCAAACCATGAAATCAAACATTGATCTTATTTAGTCATTTAAAAGAGATTTTCAAATCTCATTACATGTTTTTGGAAAATGAGGTTATAACATCCTCCCCTCCTTATAGGAATTTTGTCCTCAAAATTCAATCAATCAAACAAAAAAATTTGGATATGCCTTTTCCATGTCCGTCTTCAGCTCCCATGTGGCCTCATCCTCTCCATGGTGCTTCCAAAGTACCTTTACCATCTCAATATTCTTATTTCTGAGCTCTTTTACCTTAGTATCTAGAATCTACATAGGCAACTCAGGATGAGACAGCTTTCCTTGAATCTCAATTGGTTAAATGCTCAGCACATGGCTTGGATCTTGCACATATCGCTTCAGATTGGACACGTGAAACACATCATGCATCATACTGTATTGAGGGGGTAACGCCAAACGATATGCGGCCTCACCAATCCGTTCTAACACTTCAAACGGACCCACGTATCGGGGGCTCAACTTTCCTCTATTTTTAGCTATAGCTTAGAGCGGTCGGATTTTCAGAAAAACATGTTCTCCCACAGCAAAATGCACATCAGTCCACTTTGCATCAGCATACAACTTCTATCGGTCCTGGGCTCTCTTTAGCCTTTGCCTGATCAAAGCGACTTTATCAGCATACACTTGGAGTTCATTTGACCTTAGTAAGGTCCTTTCACCAACATCATCCCAGTGAAGTGGTGACCGACACGGTCTCCCATATAGAGATTCATATGGAGGCATCCCGATACTAGCTTGGTAACTATTGTTGTAAGCAAACTCGGCTAAAGGTAGGTACTGCTCCCATGATCCACCCCAATCGAGCACACAAGCTCTCAGCAGATCTTCTAAGGTCTGAATCGTCCTTTTTGACTGACCATCTGTCTGGGGGTGATAAGCGGTACTGAACTTCAACCTTGTACCTAGTTCCCCTTGAACCTTCTTCCACAATTTGGAAGTAAACTTTGGGTCTCTGTTCGAGATGATGGAACCGGGTACGCCATGCAAATGCACTATCTCTCTGATATACAGCTCAGCTAAGTCCGACACTTTGGCAGTGGTTTTCAGGGCAAGGAAGTGTGCTGACTTGGTAAGGCGATCTACCACAACCCATATTGCATCATGACCTTTCTTGGTCTGGGGTAGACCCACCACGAAATCCATGGTGATCTGCTCCCATTTCCATTCCGGAATCTCTATAGACTGTAAAAGTCCGCCAGGTCGTTGGTGTTCAGCCTTCACCATTTGGCACGTAAGACAACTGGCTACATAAGCTGCAATATCTCTCTTCATTCCTGGCCACCAGAAAAACCTTTGCATGTCCTTAAACATCTTAGTAGTTCCTGGGTGTACCGTGTACTTAGAACCATGAGCCTCTTGCAGGATATGTTCCTTCAACGTTGAATCTTCAGGAACCCATATGCGATTCTCAAAACGGATTCCTCTGCCTATTCCCAATGAAAGACGGGTCTGAGGCTTCTGCATCAAGCCTTTCATCTTGTCAAGTCCTCCACTGGCCAACTATGATGTGACAATCTCAATCAATAACTCAGAATGTATTTGGATGTTGGCCAATCGAACTCGATCATCTAACGGTTGAGGTGACCATTCCACCAATTCTTCTAAGCTCTTCCACTGACTGGACAGAACAGCTGCACACCTGAGCTGTTTTCGACTTAGAGCATTAGCTACGATGTTTGCCTTTCCTGGATGATAGGCAATGGTGAAGTCGTAATCCTTCATGTACTCCATCCATCGTCGTTGTCGTAGGTTCAAGTCTTTTTGCGTCAGTAGATACTTCAGGCTCTTATGGTCTGTGAAGATCTCAAAAGTGGCACCATACAGGTAATGCTGCCATATCTTTAGGGCATGGATTATAGCAGCTAACTCCAGGTTGTGGTTCGGGTAATTCACCTCGTTGGGCTTGAGTTGTCGGGAGGCATATGCAACCACATGTCGATTCTGTTCCAACACACAGCCAAGTCCCATCTTTGACGCATCGGTGAAAATTATAAAACCCTCATTGCCTGATGGTAGAGTTAAACTGATGCGGTGGTCAACTTTTCTTTCATCTCCTGGAAACGAGCCTCACAAACATCAGACCACACAAACTTCACATCTTTCTGAGTCAACATAGTCAAAGGCAATGCGGTCTTTGAGAAATCCGTGATGAAGCGCCGATAATATCCTGCTAACCCCAAGAAGCTTCGTACCTCAGAGGGGTTCTTCAGTGCTGGCCAGTCTCGAACCGCCGATACCTTAGTTGGATCTACGGCGATCGTTCCTCCTGAGATGATGTGTCCAAGGAACATGACTCGGTCTATCCAAAACTCACATTTAGAGAACTTTCCATAGAACTTCTGCTTTCTCAAGATATCAAGGACTTTACTTAGGTGGTCTCGGTGTTGTTCTAAGTCATCTGAATAAACCAGTATGTCATCTATGAACACTATGACAAGTGAGTCAAGGAAGGGTTGGATCACACTATTCATAAGGTTCATGCACACACTGCGTGCATTGGACAACCCGAAAGGCATAACTATGAACTCATAGTGGCCATACCGGGTTCTAAAAGCGGTTTTTGGGATGTCCTCACTCTTAACCCTCAACTGGTGGTAACATGACCTCAATTCAATCTTGGAAAAGACTCGAGATGACCTCAACTGGTCAAACAAGTTGTCTATCCGGGGTAAAGGGTATTTGTTCTTAATAGTAGCCTGGTTGATCATCCGGTAGTCTATGCACATTCGGAGCGAACCATCCTTTTTCTTTACAAAAAGAACTGGCGCTCCCCAAGGTGAAGTACTAGGGCGGATAAAACCCTTGTCTAGCAATTCCTACAATTGCTTCTTTAACTCAAGCAATTCAGCAGGGGCCATTCTATAAGGTGCTCGGGAAATAGGGTTTGTCCCAGGAGCTAGCTCCATTGAAAAATCTACCTCTCTCTTAGGAGGTATCCTGGGTAGATCATCAGGGAAAACATATACATAGCTTCGGACTACCTCTATCTCCTCTAAGGGTTGCACCTTGGGTTCTGGCTCGGTGACTAATGCTAAGAAAGCTTGACATCCTTTACTCATCATCTGTTCTGCCTTCAAGGCTGACACGTACAGGCTGGTGGTGGCATCCTTCCTACCCCTAATGACAAAAGGTGGGTGACCTGGTCTCTTAATGATCACTTTCTTTTCCCTACAGTCAATGTTGGCCCTATAGGTATAAAGCCAATCCATGCCAATGATTACATCAAAATCATTCATGTCAAGAAGGATAAAATTTGTAGGAAACTCATGATCTCAATATTTCACAGGTATTACCGGAGTTTTCAAAAGGGAAGTAAAGATCCGACCACTCAGGTTTGTAACATCTAAGACATATCCTAGATCCTTGATATCCAAATAAAGCATAGTTGCAAGATTTCTCGAAATGAAAGTATTAGTCGATCCAGAGTCAAACAAAGCTTTCACATTATGTCCCATAACTTCAAGCATGCCTACATTGTTTTTCATCATGCAATAGACCATTACATGCTTAACTTAAAACAAAAAGAAAACTCTAAGGGTTATTACCCTCGATCAAATGATTAGCATTAACTTGAGCCTCCTCATTGTCAATGGCAAACACCCGAGCTTGTCTTCTTTCTACTGCAGGTGGGGCTACAGCTATAAGTGGAGCTGCTGCTGGTGAGGCTGCCACTGGTCCTTGTCCTCTGGGCTCTGGCATAGGATAGACGGACTGCAGATGTCCTTCTTGGTGGCAGTGGAAGCAAGTCTTCTTCTTGTAGCGACATTCACCAGCGTGGCCCATCCCGCAGTGCGGCAAGGAGGTCGGTTGTTCTCTTGACGAGGTTTCCCTTTTCCTCCATGTTTACCTTTAGCTTGATGACGTCCTTGACCCTTCTTCTGGTTGTTTCTCGGGCCTTGGGCTCCTTCCGTGAAACCCAAGTACCCCTTGGGTGGAAACGGGGTAGGCATCACCGTCCTTTCCATGTCTAAAGTAGTTTTGTAGGCTTTGGCAAAAGTTTTGGGTTTACTTGCCATCACATGGGGCTTGATGGCAGGGTGAAGACGTTCCACAAATTGGTCCACCCTCCTCTCTTCATCCATCATGTGTCCAAAACGTTCCAAGAGGCGGAACCTATGACCAAAGTCCACAACTGAAGAGCTTCCTTGAGTCATGCTAGTGAACTCTCTTTCCTTCTCTTTCTTTACTGCGACGGGGAGGAATCTGGCGGTGAAGATCGTCTAGAAGTCAGCCCAGGCCATGGGTTCCTCTGTCAAATCCCGACCAGTGAGGTGGGTCTCCCACCATATCTTGGTTGCTCCTTCCAGGAGATGAGCAGCAAAGAGGACCTTCTTGCTCGGCTGAACTTCTAGCATGTGAAAACCATTCTCAACTGCAAGCAGCCAAGCTTCCACTTTGTCGACTACCTCTATCTTGTCTTCTCCGCAGAACTTCTCGATATTCTACTTGACGAATTCTAGGATGGTGGCTCCCAGTCGAGGACGAACTTGAAGTGGCTCACCATTCTCTGCTCTGGCTAGGTCCCGGAGGGCCAAGGCATTAATGGCCTCTGTCAGCTTCTTCTGTTGCTCTATCCACAAGGCCTCAGAGGTGTGGATCATCATAGTTGGCTCTGGACCTCCAACTTGGTCCTCCTCCATTTGGTCTACTTCCTCGTACACATGTTTCTCTTCATACTCTTGGTCCTGCTCTTGATCAAGGTCGTCGAAGGGTATCGGATCAGGGTTAGGGACCTCATTAGTGGTCTCTTCAGGCCTCTTTCTCTTCTTAGAGGATTCACCCTCCTGGTTCTTCTTCCTTTTCTCTGAAGACCCCTTTCCTTTGTGGGGAGGCCAAGCACTCCTAGTTGGGTTCCCAGTATCCTTAGGGATAGCAACTGTCTTTGTACGAGCCATCTACATAAGCATAACAAACAAACCTTTAGTTTATCATTAAGCTAATTATACTTATGTCAGTGACGTCTCATTACGTATCTTTTATTAATTTGATGGAGAATTCCTTAATCCTTAACTTGCCCATACCACATGAGGGTGGGGAAGAGAGAGAAATCCCTAACTCTTAAAGTCCTTAATAGAATTTGTGATGAGAAGGAATGAATGAGATGAGAAGATCCTAAAGGTATCTTATTTCGATTCAAATCCTAGGACATCGGCCAGGCAGTCACACATTCCGGGAGTCCTCGTATTCCGACTAGCGGTACGGAGGAAAATTTTTCCAGCCCCCAGAAATGATCCTTTTCTAGACACCTCAGTCTTTCGGAAAATCCTCTAATAACTCCCTTGGATTCTATGGAGTTTGTAGAATTTAATAATTATTAACAATTAAGTGGAGAACCTTGGCTCTGATACCAAATGTTACGACCCCACTTCCTGATAACCCCCAATTAAGGGAGACCGAGAGGTCGAAGCCGCACACATAATTTCCAAATCAAGGTTCAGCAATTAATTGATAACAATTATTTAATTCTACTAAACTAAACTGAAAGGCTGTAATAAATAAAAAAAATTCATACCTTTGAAAATTTTGGAATTCTAAATCTTCTATCCAGAACTCGGACTAACTAACTAATCCTCCTTGGACTTTAATTATTGTATTCCACAATATGTCGGATTACTGTTAGTCTTTTTTGTTTTGTACCTAAAACGCCGACAGACAAAATGTCGACCAACCAAAGCTGGTATGTGGGGGATTCACTATCATGCGATTATCTGTAACAATGTATTGCACTCAATTATCATTTAACAAACAAATTTACGTTTTAAGTATAACTACGCGATCCATGTGTCCCATATTCCCTTTATACCCCTCATGACTTCACCTATCAAGTGAATCAATTTCTAGGGCAGAGTCACATGGCACTACCCGTAGGTAGCCCACTCCTTAACTCATGTTATGCTAAGAGTCTCATGGCACTACACGTGGGTAGCCCAGTTTCTAACTCATGATACCCTAGACCCTGCTCTAGGTTATCCTTAGCCTTTGCATAGCCACAGGGGTGGACTCAGATCTAGCTAGTTATACATGTATACTCATATCGATAGTCCTAATCACTTTATAGTTGCATGAATTGAAACATCCAACAGTTATTTCAAGCATTGATGGAAACGTCGATAAAATCCTCAGAAAACTAATCGATGTAGTCATAAGCTACCTCTTATTGCAGTTTCAGATAAAGGATCAAATATGAAGAGAGAGAATATCCAAGCAATCAAACAAAGTGCACAGAAAACCCTGAAATAAAAGTACAAGTTTACGTTTATTAATATTTATCCAATATCATCATGTCCCCTAGGGTTTCTATCCAATTTTAGGGTTTTCCTGAAAATTAGGGTTTTGCCTCCATTTTCAATTATTATGAACCCTAATCCATCAAATCCACTTAAAACCTTTAAATTATCTCCTTTTAATATTCCTAATAGTTTTAGGATCATTATTTAGCAATTTATCAAAATAACAAGGTTTCCTTCTTCTTTTACCCTAAATTAGGGTTTTCATGTACATTATCTTTTATACATAGACATAAACCCTAATTTAGCCATATTTGTATTCAAAACGGATGAAAACTTCATATTATTAATTAACAGGTTTATAATCCTCAACTTAACCCATTAAGTTACGAAGAAACATCTTTTATATGCAATTAGGGTTTCCAATTAACTTAAAATGCATTTTACTAGCAAATTAAAGTACTTTTGCAAAACGAACTGTAATCAGGTTACACAATTATTTTTATCAGATTCCTTGCATTTTTCTACCCAACTTTCATATATAAAGTTCGTTTATACAATATTCCTAGCTATTTTTATGATTTTAATAAGGAAAAGTGTTTATTTGCAAATTCGATCAGAGAGGATATTTACCGGATTATCTCAGCCGTTTGATCAGTGCGCCAAAGGTTCGCACTTTTATCTAATGCATGTCGTCGATCACGCCCACTAACAGGATCGTGTGCGCGCCCTTTCTTGTCTGATCGTCAGATCCCGGTCCAATGCTCCGCGTCGAGGGTTGGCTAAGTTAGGCGTGTCGTCCAGGGACTGTCGGATGTGCCTCGATCTACGCTAGTCCAGGATCCAAGGGTCGCTGGTTTTCATCCTCCCTCTTCTTATTTCTTTGATCTCATAGTGGCACCGCGGCTGGAGCTCGTCGGGGCGATGTCGATCGAGCACAAGGGAGGGTTCTGGTGCTGAAGGAGTGGCCGCCTGGGATCGTGAGGGTGAGAGCGAGTAGCAGCGGGTACTATATATAGGCTAGGGGAGGTGCCCTTTGGGTTTCTGACCCTGCCGCCAAACCTCCTTTTAGCCCAATTGGGAATTTCTCAAAGATGTGACAAAAGCACATTAAAGTAGGGTCTGCGAGGTTCGTCTCGCTATCCCGAATTCAATGGGATACTTCCCATGCTTGCTCATATCCTGTTGTGATCGGAAACGCAAGGGGAAAATCCGCTGTGGGTGGCTACAGTATGTGTCCCTTTGGGACTCTGGACGATGATACGGGTCATTTGGATCAAAATCCAACGGCCACAAACATCCGTTTTTAAATAGAAAAAGGAGATATTTCCCAAAAATTCGAATTATTTCCCAAGATAAAGGTTAACTTGAAAAATTGATAACTCCCAATTCTTAATTCTGTTTTACTTCAAATTTTGAGGAAAGCTCGTTCGTGCCTTTATCTTTCCTTGTGCAAAAATTGGAGTCATTATCCAAAGTAAACGAGCCCTTTTTTAGTTTCAAGTTATTCCTTATTTAATTGTATTTTCCATACTTTTCCTTTTCTTTTGTTATTTTATTATTGCCATGGGTTCCTTGAGCCGCAAGGAACATTAATAACTTGAAAATCCTATTTGGGAAAAAGTCTTGTATCCTTTTAAGCATCCTTTAATCATTTTCTTATATATTCCATTATCCCCTTGTATTCTTTTATTAAATTGAATTCCTTTATCATTTCTTTTTATTTTTCTTTCAAATGGGCTTAATGGCCAATAAGGCCCAACAAGAAAGCATGCACGAAAATCATTCAAACCAAACCATGAAATAAAACATTGATCTTATTTAGTCATTTAAACGAGAATTTCAAATCTCATTACATGTTTTTTGGAAAATGAGGTTATAACAAATTCCAATGAGGAAAATAAAAGAGAAATAAAAAGAAATCCTCAAAAAGAGATATTTAAATGGGAAATAAACAAGATAATGTTAAATAATGCATAATGATGCATCTAGAAGGATAATAAGTATCCAATAAAAAGAATTTCGAAATAATGGAGTGTCTTGGGATCCAAGGAGTCCCAATAAAGAGGAAAGAAAGAGAAAATACTAAAAAGGCAAAATAAGAGGATAATGTGTTGCATTATTAATGAATTGTGTGGTATTGTTTAAAAGGATGATATTTTCTATAAAGGAAAATAGGATTTCGTGGTTAATGGATTAAAAGGGCAAGAATAATGATGATAAGAGAAAGGATTTTCTTTTTTCTAAGTATCCATGAGATAAGGAATATCAAGGAAGAAAAAGGAGAGAGAGAATATTGCTTCTCTTTGAAGCAATTGACTTGCTGCTTGGAAAGGGAATCTTGGACTCGTGGACAACCCACCTAGGGCTTCGTACCCTCCTCTATAAAACGTTGGGACCTCTAGGGTGAGCCCAAGGAAATCCATGCATCCTTTCCTCTCTCATCTCCCTCTTCTTCTACATCCTTTTTCATTCAAAACCCTAGTCATGGGTTTGGCATTTTCCCTGGAACAACAGAAGCTTCGGGTCTTCTTGATGTAGTGGGTGTACCCCGATGACCTAGGGACGATCGGCCCTCGTTCCCCCAAGTTCTTGACCCTCCGCATTGACCTGCAGCAGGCCTGCACGACCAGCTGAGAGTCGCGGCTCTAGGCGCGCTGGTTTGGCCACCGTGGCTGCAAAGAGGAGGCGCCCTAGGACTGGAGGAGGTTGGCGGAGGAGGGACGGCGGTTTCCGCCCACCCTCGGGCCTTGGAGCTGAGGGGATGAACCCCCCACAGCCTGCAAACGGCGCCGCAGGCGCTAGGTCACGCAAGGTAGAAGATGGAGTGTTGTTGGACAAAAATGCCCTCCGTGGGCTGAAGGTGAGCGCAACTTAACCAAGGGTATAATGGTCTTTCCGTTATGTTTTCCATACAAAGAGCAACGTTGCATGGAGCACACGTGGCACAACTCTATTGGCCAAGTAAGTAACATTTTGCTAAAATCATAATTAATTCTAGGAAACTCGGATTAAAACAAGTTATATATGAAAATTGATCCTCAGAACGAGAGGAACACAAAGAAATTATGTTTGAATCCTAACTTTGCATTCTATTCAAAAAGTAGTGTAAATTATCATCTTTAATGAATTAAAGATTAAGAAACCCTATTTTGATATGATTAATGTGTTTAATAGGGTTTAATGGATCATTATGATTGATGTTAACCTGTTAAATGTAAAAAGGTACATTATGTTCAAAAAGGAAGAACTTTGCACATGATTAGTCTAATTTAGAGTTTATGTGCTTAAATACGCTTGAAATTTGAAAAGGACATAAAGTTATCATATTTAATGATTTAATTAAGGAAAAACCCTTAGTTTTGATGATAGATGGACCTAATGACGTTATTTGGATAATTCAAGAAAAATAGGATCTAAAAAGATGATCTTTTTATATAATTGGCTTAATTTAGGGTTTAGTCCATGATTATGCATTAATGAGTTTGAAAACCCTAATTTAGGAGAATGTGTCTTTTAATTGGTTTAATTGTTCAAATCCATGAATAAATAAGGATATGATGATCCTAAGTCAAATCGGGTATAAAAGACTATTAAAATAGATAGTTGAGCAATTAAGGTTCATATAAATGGAAAAGAGTATTTTAGGGTTTGTTAACCTAAAAAGGGATAAAGTTTGAGAAATTGATCTAAGAAACCCTAATGAATATTAATGAAACCTTAATGCATATTAGAAACCCTAGAAAGAGAATCCAAGTCAATAAAGTAGATTCTTGATAAAGTGTGTAATAAATAGAGTACATCTTCTTTTTAGGAATTATGATGATTTAATTACTTGCTTGGATCTGTTGATTGGCTTGATTGTATATACATGAAGTATATGTTGAATAATCTGCATGACTCATCAAATTAGGTATGTGGTTACGATTATGAATAATCTCTCTAGTTTCACGGCGATTCCCGAAGTTTTAATCGGTTGCTTGAAAATAACTGTTGGATGTTTATTTATTTCATGCAACTATAAAGTGACTATGATTATCACTATAAATGTGTGTATATAATTGACTAGATCTGGGTCCACCTCTATTGCTTTGAAAAGGCTAAGAAAAAATGGGTAATCCTAGAGCAAGGTTTAGGTTACCGAGAGTTAGAAACTGGGCTACCTATGTGTAGTGCCATGAGACTCATTAGCCTGCCATGAGTTAAGGAGTGGGCTACTTACGAGTAGTGCCATGTGACTCAACCCTAGAAATTGGTTCACTTATAGGTGGTTCATGAGGGGTTTAATGGGGACAACATAGAGGATAGGGTACTCTTGGATCACGGAGTTATATCTAAAATGTAATCTTGGTTGTTAAATGATTAATTGAATGATTACATTGTTAACATATTTACATAATTATTGTTGTCCCCCACATACCAGCTTCGGCTGACCGATGTTTTGTTTGTCGGCATTTTAGGTACAAGCCAAAAGGACAAATAGTAAATCGTCATATTGTGAAATACCTGAAGTTAAATACAAGGAGGATTAGTTAGAGTAGAATCCTTAAGTGGATAAAAGTTTAGAGATCCAAGCTTTCAAAAAGGTATGCAAAATTTTATTTTCTTACAGCATTTCAGTATAGTAGGTTAAAATTTGATAATTATTATTGGTTCATTGTCGAACCTTTGATCCGGAAGTTATGGGTGTGGCTTCGACCTCTCGGTCTCCCTTAATTGGGGGTTATCGGGAGGTGGGGTCGTAACATTTGGTATCAGAGCTTAGGTTCCTCATTTAACCATTAATAATTATTAAATTTTACAAACTCCATAGAACCCAAGGGAGTTATTAGAGGATTATCCGAAAGACGGAGGTGTCTAGAAAAGGATCACGACCGGGGTCTGGCAATATTTTCCTCCGCACCGCTAAGTCGGAATATGAGGACTCCTGGATCCGTGTGACTTCCTGGCCAAAGTCTTAGGGTATGAATCGAAATAAGATACCTTTAGGACTCTCTCATCTTATTTGTCCCTTCTCATCACAAATTCCCTTAAGGACCTTAAGCATTAGGGTTTTCTCTCTCCTCCACACCCTCTTGAGGTATGGGTAAGGATAATAGGGTCTAAGGAATCCTCCACCAAATTAATGAAAAGTATGTAAATAAGATGTCATGGACATAAGCTTAATAGATTAAGCACAAATTAAAGGATAGATACATGCTTAGGTCATATGACATAAGTTGTCATGTCCTCAGAAGAGATTTGAGGCTAGACCTTCTTGTCAGGAGGATAAGTTAGTCTTGGAGATAGAGATCTCCATTACTAGTAGATACCTGGCATATCCTCTGAGGATGATGCTAACCCTAACCCTAAGTGATGGTTAGAGAGAGATGAGTTGGACCAGGTGTTTGAAGGGACATGCTTGTGGGATGCCATATGATCCATGGGTGACCTAGCACCTTTGGCAACCCAACCCTGGGAAGGGTCATGCATGTTAGAGTGAAGGATAGCTCCTACATTGATGAGGTTAGAGAAGAACCTATGGAAACCCCATGAGCTCATATGGGCAAGATAGGCACCTAGAATGTATCAGTAGTGCGAGCAATAGGATGAAACCCTGGCTGGGAGAGTTTGATGGATAGCTTATGTATTAAAGAGCTATGGATAACCTTGAGCGAGCATAAGTTTCGTCCAGGTAGGGGCATGCTTTTGAGGTTGATCCATCATGAAGAGAGGACCTCTAGTGGTGAGGTTGGATGTAGGGTTATCTCTAGAGAGAGAAGGAAACCCTGCAGGAAGGTTGCAAGCCTAAAACCCCGAGATATGAGGAACAGTGGATGATAGTTGATGATATCTTGGTTGCCTTTAGAGGAACCAAACCCTAGAGAGAGAAGATGAAGCTTCTACCTAAGTGCCTACAGTATAGGGGTTTGCCTTCTGAGGTAGGAAGAAGAGTTCCTTAGACTTAGAAAGGTTTAGTAACAAGTTACGAGGCCTTGTACCTTGTTGGTTGTCCCTAAGGAGGACCCAACTCTAAGTGTTGCTCGAGTTGAAGGATGACAAGGAGTGCATGTCATGCCTTTTGCAAGCTGGATTCATGGTTAAGAGACAGAGCATACAGTTGGACACCTAAAAGTGAACCTAGGGTTCCTGACCTAAGAGGAGAAGTGGTATACCTAATGCTCATGACGAGAATTAACTTGCCATAGTTTCGAGCATGGTACGCCTCATGTATAAAGGAAAAGAGAAGCCCCTTAAGTTTAAGGTATGTTTGTTGAACCCTTACAGCTAGGTTGATGATAAAGGGAGGTATGATCTTGATCCCGCGTGGAGGAAAGAGGATAAGTATGACCTAGCATGGTATAGTAAGTGATCTGCTTGTGCCTTAATAGCTTACTAGGGTTAAGTAGGCTCATGTGGATGTAAACCCTAGACCTAAGAGTTTTTGTGACCTTGTTGTCAAGAGATAGTTTTCCTCCCATCCTGGGAGAGGGACCCCTATGGTAGGGTGTATATCAGTTTTGTTGGTTTAAGGTAACCTAAAGAGGTATCACAGGATCTAGAGAAGCTAAGTGAAAAGTACATGGTATGAGAATGAACATGTAGACCCATAGATATCCATCTCTAATTGCATATGAATGTGTTACCATGGAGGTAACTAGTATGGGGCTTGACCAAGGTAGGCAGGTTATCATGATCCCTATGAAAGGATGAAAGCCAGACCATGAATGCAGAAAGAGAGATGATGAAGACTTGGGTAAGGTTCTAAGTGAACATGTACTATAATGGAGAATCCTAAGTCTATCCTAGGGTCAGGTAGGGATAAGACTGATGAAAGTAGGAGTTGCCTAATTCCCAAGTTGCACATGACCATAGGGTCGGGGGGTAACATCTATCATTGTCGGAGGGCCATGGGTTAGGAGATTGATCACCTTCATGAACTCATGGGACCCAAAGGGCAGATGAGTAGGGCACTCCCTTGATGCATGAGGGAAGAGGGATGACCCCAAAAGAGCTAGTACCCTATAGACCTAGGGGAGATGACCAAGGGATGAGTGTAAACTTCATTAGGTTCAAGACTAGTTTTCCGTGGAAGTAACTTTGATGTCAAGAGGAATGTGATGTTGAGACATTTGTGGCATGTTTCAACTTAGTTTTAAAGGTGTACTGGCAAGATGGGATGTACCATCTCTACTCTTGGAATAGGAAGAACTGTGTATTTGGACTGCAGCCAAATACTTATTTCCTTTTGTTATGGGAGTGAGAGATAGGACGTTACGCATGTCATACACCAAGGATAAAGGATGATGTAAGTTGGAACGTTGCTATGAGGCATGTGGATAGAGAGGATAACATGCCCTAGTAAAGTGAATGATACATGGATGGATTACAAACACTAAGAGAAATGAGGTAGTCACCTTATGAGGATGTTTTCATCTAGAGATATGAGTCATACAAGGTTGAGTTTGATCACCAAAAAGATGAGCTCAAGGTGTTTTCAGTAAAGATAGACTTAGAGATCGAGATGATAAGTGAAATACATGGAAGTATATGTCTTCAATGTTACCTAGTACCTAAGGATGAGAAGTGGTAATGGATGATCTGGTTGAGATATATCTGAACTAGTTTGACCAGAAGCTAGAAGAGGTTGTTTGGCTAACCCTAAGTTTGAAAAGGAGAGGTGTGTGGATAACACTCAGATGTAATAAGATTCGTTGAAAAGTTAAGGGTTGTTTGTTTAGCCAGTCTAGTCCTTGATGCAATGAAAGGATGGTGGTAGAACCTCAGATGCACTTCTTTGGAAAAGAAGGTGATGAAACCCCGACTAGAGTGGTTTAGGGTTCCAGAGGAATCGATCTTGAGGAATCATGATATACAGGAAATCATGATTGAATATCACCATACACCGTGGTTCTACCAAGATAGTAAATGGCAATAGCACTTTGGATGCTTAAGATGAAGTTGCATATGGATTATGGCCATGCAAGCCAGGAGGTAAAGGAAGAACCCCAGTAACCCAGTGTATCAATATAGAGGACAAAAGAGTCCCTGAGTGGAAATGGGAATTCATCACTATGGATGTTGTGATAGGTCTCCCCTAGACCAAGGAAGGTTGAGATGCAATATGGGTTATGGTAGATCGCCTTACCTAGATGACATGAGAAAGAAAGAGTACTGTCAAGGGACAGATCGGGTTGAACTACATATGAGAGAGATGGTTCAACTACACCATGATGTGAGTTCAAAATTTCATGAGTATGACTTAAAGGTTCACTTACATAAGGTGAAAGTAGGTACATGAAGAACTCGATGATAGTACAGTTTATCACCCCTAACTAATGGTTAGTATGATCCAGATGAAAGGGTCTGATGAGAGCATATGTGCTCATTCAGGGTGATAGCTAGAGACAGTTCTTGTCCTATGAAGGATGTAATGATGACCACCATAGTCAGTATTAGGATTTAAAGAAGTTCTGTAGGAGAGGTTGTGTCGGTCACCACTTTAGTAAGGTGATGTTGGTGAAAGGACCACACGATGGTTAGAAAAGGACCACAGTGTGTGTAGATGAAGTCACTTTGATCGTGTAATGGCTGAAAGGAGCCTAGAGATGACGAGAGTCATGAGCAGATGCAAGGTAGACTGACATGCAGTCCATTGTGGGAGAATATGTGACATGAAAATCTAACCCCTCTAAGTTATAACTAAGAGAGCTGAGTCCCCGATGCATGGGTTCTTTTGACATGGTTTGGTGGAAAAGGTTAAGTTTGACCTTACCCCTCAAGATAAAGTAATGTGTGATGAGTTCCATGTGTCCAATTTAGAGCACTATGTGAGGTACCCGACCATGTGTTGAGCAATGAACCTAGTGAGCCCCAAGGGGGGCTGACATGGCCTGAGTCACCTGGGCAGTTTATAGACGTCGGGATGAAAGGACTCAGAGAAAATAATATGTGATGATAAAGGTTCTGTGGAAGAGCCATGAGTACAACAAAGCCACATAGGGGCCAATGATAGACATGGAAGAGTCTTATCCTGAATTGTTTGTTTTCTTGATAAAATTTTGAGGACAAAATTCCTATAAGAGGGGAAGGATGTTACAACCCCAAATTTTGGGTTCATTTGGTGAGAAATGCAATTTCTCATATTCAAGATATTTGAACAAATAATGATATAAATTGCTTCAAATAAATGGATTTCGTTTACAATAGCCTTGATGTTTGTGTTGTGGGCTTTATTGGCTATTGGGCCCAAATAACAAGGAAATTCAATTAGTAAATGGATAATTGAATTTTTAAAGAAAAAGGTAGAAACCTCTTGAAGGAAAATCCAAAGAGGATTTTATGCCTCTTGCGTTCCTTGGGTACCAAGGAGTCCAAGGTTGCAAAAAGAAAGCAATAAGAAAAGAAGAGATTAATTAAGTATTTCTTTATTAAGAAATAAATTGAAAATAATGATAAAATGTGGAAAATGAGTGGAAAGAGGCATAAATGAGATTTCTTGGGGAAATTTCGTATCCATAAGGTTTATAATATTAAAAGGAATGCCAATGAGGAAAATAAAAGAGAAATAAAAAGAAATCCTCAAAAAGAGATATTTAAATGGGAAATAAACAAGATAATGTGAAATAATGCACAATGATGCATCTAGAAGGATAATAAGTATCCAATAAAAAGAATTTCGAAATAATGGAGTGTCTTGGGATCCAAGGAGTCCCAATAAAGAGGAAAGAAAGAGAAAATACTAAAAAGGCAAAATAAGAGGATAATGTGTTGCATTATTAATAAATTATGTGTTATTGTTTAAAAGGATGATATTTTCTATAAAGGAAAATAGGATTTCGTGGTTAATGGATTAAAAGGGCAAGAATAATGATGATAAGAGAAAGGATTTTCTTTTTTCTAAGTATCCATGAGATAAGGAATATCAAGGAAGAAAAAGGAGAGAGAGAATATTGCTTCTCTTTGAAGCAATTGACTTGCTACTTGGAAAGGGACTCTTGGACTCGTAGACAACCCACCTAGGGCTTCGTACCCTCCTCTATAAAAGGTTGGGACCTCTGGGGCGAGCCCAAGGAAATCTTTGCATCCTTTCCTCTCTCATCTCCCTCTTCTTCTACATCCTTTTTCGTTCAAAACCCTAGTCATGGGTTTGGCGTTTTCCCTGGAACAACATAAGCTTAGGGTCTTCTTGATGTAGTGGGTGTACCCTGATGACCTAGGGACGATCGGCCCTCGTTCCCCCAAGCTCTCGATCCTCCGCATTGACCTGCAGTAGGCCTACACGACCAGCTGAGAGTCGCGGCTCTAGGCACGCTGGTTTGGCCACTCTGGATGCAAAGAGGAGGCGCCCTGGGACTCGAGGAGGTTGACGGAGGAGGGGCGGCAGTTTCCGGCCACCCTCGGGCCTTAGAGCCGAGGGGATGAACCCCCCACAGCCTACAAACGGCACCGCAGGCGCTAGGACACGCAAGGTTGAAGATGGAGTGTCGTTGGACAAAAATGCCCTCCGTGGGATGAAGGAGAGCGCAACTTAACCAAGGGTATAACGGTCTTTCCGTTATATTTTCCATACAAAGAGCAACGTTGCATGGAGCACACGTGGCACAACCTGATTGGCCAAGTAAGTAACATTTTGCTAAAATCATAATTAATTCTAGGAAACTCGGATTAAAACAAGTTATATATGAAAATTGATCCTCGGAATGAGAGGAACACAAAGAAATTATGTTTGAATCCTAATTTTGCATGCTATTCGAAAAGTACTGTAAATTATCATCTTTAATGAATTAAAGAGTAAGAAACCCTGTTTTGATATAATTAATGTGTTTAATAGGTTTTAATGGATCATTATGATTGATGTTAACCTGTTAAATGTAAAAAGGTACATTATGTTCAAAAAGGAAGAACTTTGCACATGATTAGTCTAATTTAGAGTTTATGTGCTTAAATACGCTTGAAATTTGAAAAGGACATAAAGTTATCATCTTTAATGATTTAATTAAGGAAAAACCCTTAGTTTTTATGATAGATGGACTTAATGATGTTATTTGGATAATTCAAGAAAATAGGATCTAAAAAGATGATCTTTTTATATAATTGGCTTAATTTAGGGTTTAGTGCATGATTATGCATTAATGAGTTTGAAAACCCTAATTTAGGAGAATATGTCTTTTAATTGGTTTAATTGTTCGAATCCATGAATAAATAAGGATATGATGATCCTAAGTCAAATCGGGTATAAAAGACTATTAAAATAGATAGTTGAGCAATTAAGGTTCATATAAATGGAAAAGAGTATTTTAGGGTTTGTTAACCTAAAAAGGGATAAAGTTTGAGAAATTGATCTAAGAAATCGTAATGAATATTAATGAAACCTTAATGCGGATTAGAAACCCTAGGAAGAGAATCCAAGTCAATAAAGTAGATTCTTGATAAAGTGTGTAATAAATAGAGTACATATTCTTTTCAGGAATTATGATGATTGAATTACTTGCTTGGATCTGTTGATTGGCTTGATTGTATATACATGAAGTATATGTTGAATAATCTGCATGACTCATCAAATCAAGTATGTGGTTACGATTATGAATAATCGCTCTAGTTTCACAGCGATTCCTGAAGTTTTAATCGGTTGCTTGAAAATAACTGTTGGATGTTTATTTATTTCATGCAACTATAAAGTGACTATGATTATCACTATAAATGTGCGTATATAACTGACTAGATCCGGGTCCACCTCTATTGCTTTGAAAAGGCTAAGAAAAAAAGGGGTAATCCTAGAGCAAGGTCTAGGTTACCGAGAGTTAGAAACTGGGCTACCTACGTGTAGTGCCATGAGACTCATTAGCCTTCCATGAGTTAAGGAGTGGGCTACTTACGAGTAGTGTCATGTGACTCAACCCTAGAAATTGGTTCACTTATAGGTGGATCATGAGGGGTTTAATGGGGACAACATAGAGGATAGGGTACTCTTGGATCGCGGAGTTATATCTAAAATGTAATCTTGGTTGTTAAATAATTAACTGAATGATTACATTGTTAACGTATTTACATAATTATTGTTTTCCCCCACATACCAGCTTCGGCTGACCGACGTTTTGTTTGTCGGTGTTTTAGGTACAAGCCAAAAGGACAAACAGTAAATCGTCATATTGTGAAATACATGAAGTTAAATACAAGGAGGATTAGTTAGAGTAGAATCCTTAAGTGGATAAAAGTTTAGAGATCCAAGTTTTCAAAAAGGTATGAAAAATTTATTTTCTTACAGCATTTCAGTATAGTAGGTTAAAATTTGATAATTATTCTTTGTTAATTGTCGAACCTTTGATCCAGAAGTTATGGGTGCATCTTCGACCTCTCGGTCTCCCTTAATTGGGGGTTATCGGGAGGTGGGGTCGTAATAGAGGATGACCCCATGCCCAGGCGGACCGGGTCGACAGGTGGATCGGCCCAGTAAGGGCTAAATTGTTCCAAAAATAAGGGAAAATGAGTAAAAAGGTGCTTTTAGGTGTGATTTTTATGAATTTTTATAGGGATCTAGGAGGCTTCATTTGGGCTGAAATTTGGACACAAATCTTATAATAGGCTAGGATATTCACACTAAAATGGGATTAAAAGGACCATTCTATTTTTAAACTTCTGGATAGAATGGCTTGGTTGTAAGTAGCTTATTAATCAAGCATGGGAAACACAAGTCCAATGTAATCCCTTGTTTAGATTTGTACAAAAACTAAAGTTCGCCAAAGGGGGACTAAAGAAACGGTCAAAGGAATTTGTCAATTTGAAGAATCTTATTTCTAGAGAAAATATGGAGATGGATGATATATCCAAGGCCATTAGAAGGAACCCCCTCGATTCTGACCTTATATCTGCTGAGAATACTACCTATGAAAGATTAGAGCTTCTTTCCAAAGGATAAGAAAAGTAATTCTGGTAGTGCAGCCATTTGGACTGGATATCTAATGGTGATAAAAACACCAAGCTATACCATTCTACAGTCAAAAGGTGAACTGCACTTAACACTATTACTGAGTTGTTTGATGTTACAAGTAACTGCTTGAATGAGGAGAATGAGATAGATAATGAGAATCTTCACTTCTTTGAGAATCTATACAATCAAGACACAGCTACTTGTCCTATTCCTGATTATGATTGGATTGAGCATGTTACTGATGATGACACTGATGCACTCTGCAAAATACCCGACCTTCAAGAGATCAAGGATGTTGTTTGAGACATTGAAACAAACAAAATTCCTAGTCTCGATGGATTCAATGGGTTTTTCTACAGAGAAAATTGGAACCTTATTAGCTCTAATATTATTGAAGCTATCCAATGGTTCTTTCAAGGAGGCAATATGGTCTGGCGGGTTAATCATGTGTTTATTGGTCTCGTTCCTAAGAAAGAATTGGTAACTTCACCAGCTAATTTCGGCCTATTTCTAGTTGTTCCATGTTGTATAAAATCATTACTAAAGTCATCACCAAGAGGTTGGTCTCAGTACTCCCGAAAATCATTTCCATGAATTTGGGAGCTTTTGTTAGTGGTAGAAGCATCGAAGACTCCTCCATGTTTGCTGCCAAGTTCACACTAAACTTCAACCGCAAGAACAATTGTCCTTCAGCATGTGTTAAGCTCGACATTACCAAAGCCTTTGATTTCATCAGTTGGCCTTATCTCTGGAAATCACTACAAGGTTTGGGATTCAGTAAAAGATGGATCTCATTAATAAAGAAATGTTTCAAAACCCCTTCTTTCTCTCTTCTGTTGAACGATATCTCTGTTGGTCTCTTCAAGAATTTGAATGGGCTTTGTCAAGGTGACCCACTTTCATGATTATTATTTTCTATTTCTATGGAGGGATTGAGTCAGAGAATTGGCAAGCTCATCAGCTTAGATTGATTAAAACATTTGTTGTCAGGTGCACAAAAGTCATGAGCCATCTTCTCTTTTTTGATGATGTCCTCATCTTCATCGAGGGTCGCAATCGAATATTAAAGAACCTTAAGTCTCTTCTTCTGGAGTTTGTTAGGGTTTCTGGTATGAGATACAACCCATGTAAAACACATATCTATCTCTCCAAGTCTTGTAGGGACAAGTTGAGATTGATCCGATCCTTGGGAATTCAGATAGGGGAATGAATAACAAAATATCTTGGATTCCTAGTGGCAGGGGTAATCTTAGACATAAAAATTTCCATGAATGTCTGGACAAGCTCAAGGACATGATTGGAAGATGGCCAGGTTCAAAGATATCGATGGTAGAAACAATAGTGCTTATAAACCACTTTTCCATGGGTCTGATTAATTATTGGTTAAGACAAGGTAAAATCTCTCTCACTACTTTACAAAGAATGGAACTTCTGATGAATGACCTCATCTAGTGTAATCCAATACATCCAGCCTACTGGAGTAAGTTAGCCTTTCTAAAAGATGAAGGTGGTCTCAACCTTAAGAACTTGAATGAGCTAGTTGACTTCCACACACTCAAAATAATCAAGAAGTTTCTCGGTAGTGACTCTACTTGGAGCATTTTGATGAGACGTAGATACAACAACAATCTTGTTGTTATTCTCACCCATTCTTGGGGCTACTCCATGATTTGGAGGAGGATGGTCAAATTATGGCCTCAATTCACCAATGTTGATGATGCAACCCTATGGTAAATCTACAGACAGAAGAATGATATCGATCTAGAATACAAGAATCTTTGGTTCAAAATGCACCAACCCAGATGGAGCTTGACCTCTTATAAGGCTATGAAGAATCTCCTTCCAACCACGAATCGAAATAAATCCTAGAACATTGGAGTTGATGACACGTGTTGTTTATGTCAAACATGTCATGAAAGTACCAACCATCTCTTTGGAGGTTGCTTCTACTGGAAATACATTTGGGGATGAGCTCAACTCAAGCTAAACATCATATTGTCTTACAACCTTTATGACTATCTTGCTAACATTAATAGGAGAGGAAATGCCACACATTATCTTGTGTTATGGGCGATTACTGGATGTGCTCACTTCATCTGGCAAGAACGGAACAAAAGAAAGCATGGTGCTTAAGGAATTAATTATCTTAGGCTCTTTACTATTATTGAGAAGGAACTTAAGACCCTTAATAATTTGTATAAAGATAAGTTATCCGCAATCTCGCCTATTGTAATTAGGAATTGATAATTATAACCAAAACCTAAGCTCATATTGCTTGATTGCTTACTTCGTATGTCATGTAAGCTATAAGCCGTTTGTAGCTTGAACTTTTGCCCCTCTTGTAGAGTTGGAAATATATTTACCTAATTTTTCCACACAAAAAAAGATAAATTTGGATATGGAGATTATGCAAAGGAGTATCAAGTCAAAATCAATGTGTATTTTCATATACACAAGGCACGAAATCTAAAGTATAAATAAGAGTCACAAAGATGTTAAATGATTCGATGATGCTAGAGCGAAGTCTAAAGTGAAAAATAATAGAATTAGAATATAAAAGATTGACTATATGGAATCTCACTTTATCAGAGTTAGTGCAAACACTAACCCAATTCCAATATGAGTCTCACCTTGATTGCGATGACTTGGAGTGGGTTGGCATCTCACACCCCGATCTCGCATTACCCACTAATCACGAGATTAGGGCGCGACGAAGGGATTACACACTAGCCAACCACTCATGACTTTTAAAACATTTTAAAGACATTAATAGGATAATCTGATTTATGCTGTAAAATGAAACTAAACAAACTGCGGAAGCATTATTATTGAACTGACTAGCAATATACAGAAAGTCTACAGCATATTACATTGTTCGACATAAAATAAAGCATAACAGTTAATTTACATCTTTATACACATTCTCTCTCACCCACACCTTGTCCCAAAGATTGAGGGGAAAGGACTAAGAGACCTCTAACTACTAACTACATAAACCTTCTACAGACTGAGCGTTAAGATGAAAGGATCCTCCAGATTCCTGTGATGTTGATGACCTAAAAATGTTTTGAGTAGAGGTATGAGCCTACTCGCTCAGTGAATAGCATTTCACTCAACTATCACTAAATAACTCATCAGGTTTACAAAATTGAAATAAAACATAAGTGCAGTACTAAGCAGGGCAGTTCTAATAACATAACCGATTTGCAGAATATAATCACATTTCCATGCAATAACAGATAAACAGATATAAAGAAATAGCACAAAAGTTCGAATACTTTAATTTACTGTGATCCTATATGAGTACCAATTTATATTATTATTATGCCCTAATCATATGCAGTGTACCCTGCATATAAAGATCCGTAGCGAACTACGATCCCACCGTACAAGACTTAGAGACACACCCGGGAAATGCTAAGTCTGACGCCAGCCCTGCTCTGCCATAGGACCCCAGGCTCTCCGGCCTGACTCATAGGCTCTACGGCCTCAAGGCACTACTCTGAGTGCTCTAGACTTCTCCTCTAACCTGAGTACACAGGCGGAGAGTCTCACCGGGTTACCTCCGTGACACAAGCACGGATGATGTTGAATAACCCCCATTTTTCCTCCAGTGCCATCGTGACACAAGCACGATTGTTGTTGGACACTGCCTCTCTTTCCTCGTGTGTCCATGACACAAGCACGGATGATGTTGCAACACAAGTTTCACCCCTAAGAAGCAGATCTGTCAAAGGGGTTCTACGGTGTTAGGGCACTTAAGTCTATTAACTGACTAACATATAACCATTTAAACAGGAATATCACATTTCATACTTACTTCACATTCTGAACATCACTTGAAAACACATATATATCATTTATCCAGTTTCCAAGCTAAATATCCATTTTTAAATCAACAAATACATTGCAACATAACACAGGAAATTTCGTCATTTTCATCAAGCATATTACGTATTTCAAGTTCCAATGAACTATATAAATTCACTGATTCAATCCACATTGATCCGATGCTAAACTAAATCATATAACAGCGTCTAGAAGCATTTTATGAAATAAAAAGTCAGGCGACGCCAAACGCTGCCCGACGCCTGATAACGCCTGTTATCAGCATAATTCGCGCACAAAACAGAAAATATTCAAACACCTGAGTTTATTAATGATAAATAAATGAAATCCTACTCACAGCGATTTGGACTTTCCGGATTCGTTCGGAGATGCGTCTAGAGACCGATTTTCGGGCGATTTGGTTGTCTTCTACCTTTGAATTTCACTGTTCACGGTCTAGGTGCAGCAACTTACGACTAATCTCAGATTGATGGAAGGGCTCCGTTGAGAACTGAATCAAGGCTAGGGTTTTAGATTCCTGCTAAAACCTCAGAACTAAGCTTCATCGCACCATAGTGTTGGCCGCCCAAACGTGCCATGGATGATTGTTGTACGCAACAACTAGCTGCATGACACCAGTCGTCCAAGCAGTAGGGTGGGTTGTTGGCTTCTAGGCGGAAAAAGGGGGAAAATGAATAGAAGAAGGGAGGAGGAAGAAAGGAAGAGGAGAGGAAAAGATGAAGCTGGGAACGAAGCTCCTATGCTTCTATTTTGCAATTCAATTGGCCCCTGGCCATTGCTCCTTGCAGCAGTTGCTGCAGCTTGTTGGGCGCCGCCCCTAGCTAGGAGGCTGGGCGCTGCAGTTGAGCGAGGTGGGGAAACTACCTAGCTTGCTCGAAGTCCTGGGAGCCAAGGACTGCTCCGCCCTCCCCCTTTCTTGCTCGATCACGCCGCTGATGCCCCTGTGGTGGTCGGCCAACTCTGTTGGGCACCGTACCTGCAGTTGGTCAGCCGCCCAGCAAGTTGGTGGCTATAGAACGCTGCTAGGGCATGGAGAAGGTGATAGGAAGGAAGGGGAAGGAAAAAGGAAGACAGGGCGCCTGCGGATCGAAGCTATGGGCCAAGAAATTGCCCAGCCGTCTCCTCCCTTTCCTTTGCCAGACGCGCACTTTAGTGCGCCGCTTCTCAGTCAGTTCTTGTCTCAATCGAAGAGAAGAAGATAAGTAATAAGCGAGAAAAGGAAAGGATAAATAAAAGCTAGAAGAAAATTGGAAAATTTGCAAAACTAAACCCTAGTTCTAGAAAATGTGATAACTATGGCCTCGGGGGTCCGATTTGGATAATTTCTTTTGCATCATTTCAAGCACAAACTCCTCTACTTACTCAAGGCATGGAAGCATACTGATTAGACTGTTTCACTGGATCAAAGCTCAAATTGCATCTGTGATTACTTGATTCAACTTAATGAACTTAATGATCAACATTGCTACTATCATTAATTACCTCAGATTATTCAATCTCAACTATTGATTCACATATTAGCTTATATTAATTAACCATGATGTTTAACAAAATACTTAGCACTAATCAAGGTACTTCACGCTAATCGAGGTATTAATTAGTTAACTTAGTTATGGGTTATAACAACCTGATGGGTGTGAGAAACATCTCGAAATGACCACCTTGGAGGCCGACCTTGAGGTTCCAACCAGAATCCGCAGCTCCCAGTTGCGCTTAGGCACCCAGCTAAGGTTTCTTTTTAGCTTGTACGTGAAGATAATACTACTTGCTGCAGCAGGTTCTAAACCAGGAGAAATTGGGTGCATGAGACACCAAGGAAAGATAGCTTTGAGCCCCGTCTAGAAGGTTAAAGTGTGAAGCAGTAGCTTCTATCCAAATTCAGCCCTCAATTGAGCCTCTCCGCCAACCTGCTGGGTGTGTGCGTGAAACAGATTGCTACGGTACCATGAAAATTGAAATACCAAAGGTAGAAGACAACCCAATTTCGCCCGGAATTAGACCCTAGACGCATCTCCGGACGAATCCGGACAGTCCAAATCGATGTGAGTAGTATTTCATTTATTTATCATTAATAAACTCAGGTGTTTGAATATTTTCTGTTTTGTGCGCGAATTACGCTGATAACAGGCGTTATCAGGCGTCGGGTAGCGTTTGGCGTTGCCTGACCTTTTTATTTCATAAACTGCTTCTAGACACTGTTATATGATTAAATTTAGCATTTGAACAGTACACATTGAATCAGTAGATTTATATGGTTCATTGGAACCTAAATTGCTCATTTGAATGTTGAAATTAGAAATTCATGTCTGAAAATGGTATGATTTGGGTATGAACCCAGATAATGAAGATTTCTGATAAAATATCAGATGTACGATTTCAAAGTTGATATGAATAAATAAAAACATGCAAGAAAACCCTAATTGCATATATCTTTTGACGTTAATATGTGTAAATTGATATTTACATGAAATGGCACATTTCTCTGAAATATTACCAGAAATTCTCAAGTATTGTTATTAAATTGTGTTGTGATAGGTAATTAACTCATAATTGAGTTAAGTGATGCACAAACCAAGATTTGGGTTAATGTGCACGTTTTTCGAGAATTTTAGAGAATTGATAATTGTTGAGTATGATTCTCATATGTGAAGTAAATTTCTTTAATTTGTGCAATAAGATGTTCAATTGCGTAAATTCGCTATGTATGTGCCAAATTGAAATAAGTTGGGTTATTTATGCATTTCTAAATTTTCTGAATGCATGGTATGAGAATTTCTCAGAAATTACAATGATTTGAAATATATTGCTCTGTCAGTTTAGAATGACAGTGTATTGTGATCTGATATGAAATCAGTAAATGTGATTTTCCTGTTTAAATGTTTATATGTTAATCAGTTAATAGACTTAGGTGCCCTAACACCGTAGAACCCCTTTGACAGGTCTGCTTCTTAGGGGTGAAACTTGTGTTGCAACATCATCCGTGCTTGTGTCATGGACACACGAGGAAAGAGAGGCAGTGTCCAACAACAATTGTGCTTGTGTCACGATGGCACTGGAGGAAAAATGGGGGTTATTCAACATCATCCATGCTTGTGTCACGGAGGTAACCCGGTGAGACTCTCCGCCTGTGTACTCAGGTTAGAGGAGAAGTCTAGAGCACTCAGAGTAGTGCCTTGAGGCCGTAGAGCCTATGAGTCAGGCCGGAGAGCCTGGGGTCCTGTGGCAGAGCAGGGCTGGCGTCAGACTTAGCATTTCCCGGGTGTGTCGCTAAGTCTTGTACGGTGGGATCGTAGTTCGCTACGGATCTTTATATGCAGGGTACACTGCATATGATTAGGGCATAATAATATAAATATGAAATCATATAGGATCACAGTAAATTAATATATCTGAACTTTTGTGTCAATTCATTATATCTGTTTATTGGTTTAAATTATCTGTTGTTGCATAGAAATGCGATTATATTCTGTAATCTGCTATGTCATTAGATCTGCCCTGCTTGTATTGTATTTATGTTTGTTTCAATTTTATAAGCCTGATGAGTTGTTTAGTGATAGCTAAATGAAATGCTATTCAGTGAGCGAGTAGGCTCATACCTCTACTCAAAACATTTTCAGGTCAGCATCAGCAACAGGAATCGGAAGGATCATTTCATCCTAACGCCTAGTCTATAGAAGGTTTGTAGTTAGTCTAGTTAGAGGTCTCTTAGTCCTTCCCCTCGATCCTTGGGACATGGTGTGGGTGAGAGAGAGTATGTATGTGGAATGTGTATAAAGATGTAAATTAGTTGTTATGTTTACTTTATGTTGAACAATGTAATTTGTTGTAGACTTTGTATATATCTCCTGTCAGTTTAATAGAAATGCTTCCGCAGTTTGTTTAGATTTAGTTTACAGCATAAATCAGGTTAACTTTTAATGTCTTTAAAAATGTTTTAAAAGTTTTGAGTGGTTTGACTTGTGTGTAATCCCTCTGTCGCACCCTAATCTCGTGATTTGTGGGTAATGCGAGATCGGGGTGTGACATCTTTTGGTATCAGAGCATAGGTTGAGTATATGAATACTCTAAGTCAAGGTCAGGGGACGATAAGAGACCAATAGGATTATGACTTAAGTGTCTTCCTTCTAACTGCAATTTTCTAACAGGAAGTGTTCTGTTATACTATTGCAGATGGTAGGAAGAGGACGTGGTCACGAGAATCAAGTTGAGAGTTTAAGCTGAGTTATCAGGGATCATTAGGATCAAAAGAGAGTATTATAATTAAGATGGATAAGAAGTGATATGTCTTTAGCTCTGGGAGGTCTGAGTGTTTAGATACCCTGGCCAGGTGTCTGAATACTTAGATTGACCAGTATCAAGCTACTCTGTCTATTCTTCTCTGGATGCCCTGGCCAGGTATGCAGAGGAAGGATAGGCTAGAGAGAAACCCTAGAAATCTTAGGGTTAAGAAATTGGAAATTAATACAGGAGTAAGAGATTAAACATAGGATGTGATGCAACTCTTGCTTTATATTGCTTATTTGATTGGAAATCATTAGAAATGCTCTTATATGCATGAATTTAGATTTTCAGTTTATAGAACAAATATGGTTCTTTTATATTGTTGTGTGTCATGAAGCGATTTAGTTATTGTTTATATTCTTTGTATTAAGTAGACCAGAAATTATGTTTAAAAGAGTCTTCCCTAGGTGGATATTCTTTCCACATGTTTGAGATTAATAGGAGTTGGTTAATCCTGAGTAGCTCTTGGCTTCAGGACTATAGGTTCGGCCTGGTCCGGCTGGCAGGATGCGTTAGTGAGATCTAATGACTCCTATTAACAATATAATAAGAGTAGAGTCTGGATAATTTAGACTCACATCATAGTAAGAATGTACATACACTAAGACGTTGAGATGTAAAAGAAAGATTAGAACAGCTAAGAATTTGCTGGAAATGATATCAGAGGCCCAATGTTGGAACCTCATATGAGCAATCCTTAATTAGAAACAAAGGAACACAATAAGGTTCAGATTAAATTTAATGACTAGGTGAGAAATACCCTTAATGGTACTAATCATTAATGCATAACAAATGCATGGATCCAATACATGATTAGTAAACCCTAGTGGAGGGTGTCTCATTGTGAACCCTGGTTGAGGGTGTATCCTTGTGAAACCCTAGCTGAGGGTGTATCATTGCGATTGTTTATAGGCAACTTTATAATAAAGTTATGCTTAAAACTAAGATAAGTCCATATCATGTGAGATAGCTGGACAATTCTAATGTGTGGCCTATGCATTATATGCTAAAGGTGAGTATTCTGTGATGGAATGTATTAAGAGGGGAAATACCTTAATACAAGATAAAGTTGGTTAACTCTAGAGGGTCTGAATTAATGAGAAATGGGGAACCCTAACCCTAATTTGGGGAAAAGGGAATGATAAGCCCTGTTTGATAGTGAACCCTAATTCCTGGTCAAGGAATGATGGTATTACTATTGTATCACATGATATGATGAATATCTTGTATGACTGTTATCATGCCTAATAACCATGAAGGTATGATGAGATGATGAATATAGCCAAGTTTGGGCTGTGACATTTATATAATAAATGTTGATTGGCTTTTTGTGTGTTAATGTTGTTGTTGCTTAATAAAAGTAATAATGTGTGCGGATTTTATGAACCATGTGAATAAGTTGTTGCCTAGTGAGAGGTGACAAGATATGAATGGCCTTGTGAGCCATGTGTGATGCTTGGGTAACAAGTATCATGTTTATTTGTAGCTTTTGTGTTAATAAGTTATGCTAGAGAACTTGGCTGATGTTACATTTCTGTTATATATCTATAGTTCATTGATGATTATTCATATCTGTTGTATTCATTACAAGTGGATGGATGAACTTATGAGATCTAAAGTTTGATTTCAAACTAAGGAAGCAAAGTCACACCACAATAATGCTATGTTGCTGATAAGGACCAAACCCTAGAATGTTTAGAGTTGAAGTAGTTCAAGGGATGTCGCTAGTGATTTGACCTTGAATACTAGTATCTTTATAAAACAAGATCATACGATTTGCACTATGAAAGGTAACCTAGCACTAATAAAATCCAGGGTTTAAAGTTAGCTAATCTGGAAGGTAGATACACAATATGAAAATGACTCGGAGAAAAGAGTAAGATATAATTTTGAAATAAATTCTTACAGTAATAATAATAAGTAGTAGCATAGAATGAGGAGTACTACGCGATACATGATCTGGAATTAGTTGTTGTAGTTCATGCTCATAAGACATGACGTTACTGTCTTTATGGTGAGGTGTGCCAGGTGTTTATAGATCATAAGAGCTTGATATATATATCTTTACCCAGAAGGATCTGAATCTTAGACAGCGGAGATGATTAGGATTGATTAAGGATTATGATATAATGATAGATTATCATCCTGGAAAGGTGAATGTAGTAGCTGATGCCCTCAGCAGGAAGTTAAGTTCAACAATTGATGCATTCTCTATGGCATGTTTCGAGAGAGGCATGCTAGTAGAAATGTGAAAGTTGAACTTAGACTTAAGGGTGACATAACATAGTGGTTTGATTGCATAGATGCAAGTCAAGCCTACTTTTTATGATCAGATCAAGGAACTACAGTAGGGTGACAGTGGGATGCAGCAGATCGTGCATGACATGACAGGGGGAACATGCCAGAGTTCAGATTTCCAGATGATGATGTGTTGTAACAGCATGATAGGTTGCATGTACCTCGAGATAATGACTTGAGAGAATAGATTCTTGAGGAAGCGCATGCATCGACGTATGCTATGCATCTAGGTAACACTAAGATGTACATGAATGTCAAGGAGTTGTATTGGTGACCTGGTATGGAAAGAATGTAGCTAAGTATGTCACTAGGTGTAGTGTGTGTCAGCAGGTTAAGGCTGAGCACCAAAAACCTACAGGTACCTTGCAATCTCTTCCTATACCTGAATGGAAATGGGAACATATCACAATGGATTTTGTGATAGGGTTGCCCATGACACCTAGAGGTTGTAACTTGATGTGAATGATTGTGGATAGATTAATTAAGTCTGCTCACTTTCTTCATGTTAAGTCAACCTTTGATGTCCCAAAGTCGGCTAAGATATATGTGGATGAGATAGTCAGGTTGCATGGTATTCCTGTTTCAACTATATCAGATAGAGATCCTAAGTTCACATCCAGGTTGTGAAATTAGTTGCATCGAGCTTTGGGCACAAAGTTGAGGTGCAGTACAACCTTTCACCCGTTGATAGATGGTCAGTCAGGGAGAACCATTCAAACTCCTGAGGACATACAGAGAACAGTAGAAAGCCGCACAAGATAGGCAGAAGAGTCATGCCGAGAAGAGGCGTTGACCTCTTGGGTTTGAGGTTGGTGATGAAATGTATATAAAGGTTTAACCATGGAAGGGAGTGCTGAGGTTTGGTAAGAGAAGCAAACTGACTTCTAGGTTTATGGGCCTGTATCCTATCATTGAGAGGATTGGAACTGTAGCCTATAGGTTGGAATCGCCATTTGAATTGGCTAATTTACATGACGTGTTTCGTGTATCGATGTTGAAGACATGTCACATGTGTCCCGTGTAGAAGGACCAGTTCATATAGTTGATCAGAGGATCAAGAAACTCGAGAATCGTGAGATACCAATAGTGAAAGTTTTGCGGAGAAACCATAACCTAGAGGAAGCCATGTGGGATTGTAACGACCCCGCCTCCCGGTAACCCCCAATTAAGGGAGACCCGAAGGTCAGAGTCGTTATCCCATTAACAGGATCAAAGGTTTGACAAATAATCAGTAATAATTAATAAACTTTACCAACTAAACTGAAAACTGGTACAAAATAAAACTTTTCTTACCTTAGAAAAACTGGGATTTCTAAACTTCTATCCGTGAAGATGATACTCTAACTAATCCTCCGGTGTACGTTACTTCTCATTTAATTCCACATATGCCTCTTTACTGTTTGTTCTTTTCATTTATACCTAAAACGCCGACAAACGAAACGTCGGTCAGTATATCGAAATATACTGGTATGTGGGGTCAACCAAAAGTTTGCACATATGACTAACAATTTAAATATCACAATCAAATTATTTAACAAGCCAATTTACACTTTTCCGTATGACATTCTCCACCGCTTTTGCCCTAACCCTGGCATACCCACCTTAGGGTGCCCTTTGCCAATGACTTAAGGCCACCTTCTCATTCCCGAGCTTGGTGCCTGGGGGTCACCACTCATGGTGCCCACTTGTCATGCAATATCATAGGCCACCTTCTTGGTGCCTGGGGTCACCACTCAAGGTGTCCATTGGTCTACCCATCTGGGCCTGACCTTTGGTATCATCCATCAGGGTGGCATGTAGGTGCGAGAATCCATACTTCTATTATTAATGTGATAATCATAGTGACTTTATAATTTGCAAATATGAACATCCAAACTGATAGTTTGCAGTCAATGCGATCAATCATCCGGCAACCACGCGGGAAACTAATGCGGTTATTCATAAGCGTAACCACATACCTGTCAGGCGGACTCAGATGCAGGAATATTCCAAACAAGCAAGTAATCCAGAATCAAGCAAGTACACAATTCAATCCTGAAATATTCATCCAATATTTTCTATCATTGATCATGGTACACAAAACCAATAGATCTACTCGTGCCTTAGGGTTACTAGCCTTTTTAGGGTTTTGACTATAATTAGGGTTTCACTTCCTTTTTATTACTTTTATCTTACCTTTTATCAAATATCCATCAAACCCTAATTATCTTGTCTTATTTTCCATTAAGGTCCTTAAGATTAGGTTTGAACCACAAAAACCCCAATCATTCATCTATTCATCACAAAAGATGTTAAGGTTATCCTTTAACAATATTTAATCTAATTTTCGGACTAATAATACCATTATTTAGCAGTTAAGTCCAACAAGCCTCTTTTCATTAAAGCTACTATTTTAATCCTTTTAATCCATGGCAAGCTCATTATAACCATTTATCACCAATTCATAGCCCATTATGATCTAAGTCGCATATGAATTAGTTTTGTCATAATTTTACCTTTTTACTCCTGAGAAAACCCTAATTACTACCTTTAGGGTATATATCCAGAATTAAGGACTTTTATACTCTAATAGCTTAGATTCAACATGTTTCAACTCCACTCATCATATTGATCAATTAAAGCCTTTAATAATCTTATTCACTAAAATTAGGGTTTCAAGGCCCATTAATGCTTATTTATGCTCATGAACTCTCAATTAAGCTACTAACGTGCAAAACTCATCCATTTTATTCCTAATGTTTCTTTTTATCATTAACAGACTAATATCAACTTTAGTCATCAATTAAACCCTCCTAATCACATTAAACACATCAAAATAGGGTTTCTTATTCATCATTACATTAAAGTTAATAACTTATACTACTTTTCGAATTGTAAGCAGAATTAGGCTTCAAGTATATTTTATTTAGATTCCTCTCGATTTTCTGAGCAACTTTCATGTATAACATGTCCTCATCCGACCTACCAATTATTTACTATGAATTAAACCAATTTCACTTACTTTGGCGAATCAGGAGCTGCCACGTAGCCTATCCCACGCAACGTTGAAGTTTTTGGAAATATAACGCAATTACGCGTTTACCCCCGGGTAAGTGATCCGTTCTTCAGCCCGTCGAAGGGCATATCCGTCCAACGCCATGATACTCTTCTTCTACCTCGCGATCTGCCGCAGATGCGCCGGCCTGTAGCCCTAGGCGCGGTGGGCGGCTTCTCCCCTCCTTCCTACAACGCGATTCTTGCCGCCAACCCTTGCCCTGGCTTTGCCGTGCCTCGGCACACGCGGGGAGCCCTCTGGTCGCGATTGAGGTGGTAGAGTCAGGCCTGCCGAACTTCGCTGCTTGTGGCCGACCTGCCGCCATGCGCGGGTCGGTTCTTCGTCCCTTGGCCGTGCTCCTCGCTGGGAAACCTTTCCCTAACTCAGATGCGACCTCACGCACGTAGGGCGCCACCCACAAAGCATTCAACGCAGCTGGTTTGGGGCTGCACAGATCTGCAACCCACGGACGGAGTTGCAAACATGCAGCCGCTTGCTGCACCTGGTTCAGAATGCGGTCAAGGTGGCAAAGCTCCTCCCTGGTACCACGAAGCATCCAACTACCGGTGCAACTCTCTATTTCTGCCTCGTGGCTTCAGGTTCTCGTTGTCCCGCTTAGTTAGGATTTGGTGTGTAGGAAACAAGAAGAAGAGATATATGTGCGTGGGGTTTCCCTGGACTTGGCCCTAGGCCTTACCTTAATATAGGGAGGGGGTATCAACGTCCAATGACGTTCATCCAAGAGAAACCGAGTTCCACCCTCTAAAGGAAACTCATTCCTTCAAGGAGAAGAAATCTTCTCACTCCTAACATATTCCTTTAGTAACCTTATTCCATGGTTAATTAGGAAATTCGAAAATCCTTTTCTCTTAGACTCTTTTATGCTTGCCTTTTACTCCATAAGCACAAAATCCTATTTTCCTTTATCAGAAAATACTTTCTTTTTAGAAAAATCACAAAATTACTTAATAATGTATCACATTATATTCTTAATTTGCAATTTTGGTGTTTTCTCTTTCTTTCCTCTTTATTGGGGATCCTTGGACCCCAAGACACTCAAAGAATTCGAAATTCCTTGTTTAAAGAACACTCATTATCATTAAATGCATCAATATGCATTATTCTCATTATCTTGCCTATTTCTTTTTAAAATAATTCCTTTTTGAGGATCTCTCTCTTATTTCTCTTTTATTTTCCTCATTAGTATTCCTTTTATCATCAGGAATCCTTGGGATATGAAATCCCACTAATAATTATCCAAATAAACCTCTTTTCACATATTTTCCCTGTTTCATCAATGTTTTCAATTTCTTTATCAACAAGGAAATACTTAATTGCTATTTTCTATTCTTATTGCCTTTTATTTGCAACTTTGGGCTCCTTGGAACCCAAGGAATCTAAGAGGCACGAAATCCTCTTTGGATTTGCCTTCTAGAGGTTTCCAAACCTTTCTTATCTCAAATTCTCAATTATGCATTCATTAATTGAATTTCCTTGTTATTGGGCCCAATAGCCAATAAAGCCCACAAATCAAACAACAAGGCTATTGTAAATGAAATCCATTTATTTAAAATAGATTACATCATTTATTCATTCAAAAAATGATATTTCTCAGCAAATGAACCCAATATTGGGGTTGTAACATCCTTCCCCTCTTATAAGAATTTTGTCCTCAAAATTCCATCAAGCAAGCAAACAAACAGGATAATCCATTCTTATGTCCATCAGGGCTACTATGTGGCTTTACCCTATCCATGGTGCTTTCCAAGAACCTTCATCATCTCATATTCCTCCATCTGAGTTCTTTCTTACCTTGGTATATCGTACCCTCATAGGTGACTCAGGACATTTCAGCCTCTCAAAAGATGAATAGGTTCAGGCCTCAACACATGGCTTGGGTACCTCACATAGTGCTCTAGATCGGACTCATGGAACACATCACACATCATGTTATCCTGAGGGGTAAGACTAAACACAACCATCTCCACCAATCCATCTCAAATGGATCCCTATATCGGGGATTCAGCTCTCTTAGCTGTAGCTTAGAGGGGTCGGATTTTCACATTATTCCTCCACAGTGAACTGCATGTCAGTCTGCTTTGCATCAGCTCGTGACTCATGTCACCACTGGGCTCTCTCTCAGCCATTGCACGATCAAAGCGATGTCATCTGCACACACCTGGGGTTCTTTTATGAACTTCGCGAGGCCTCCTTCACCAACATCGTCATAATGAAGTGGTGACCGACACTACCTCCTTATGGAACATCTTGCATCCCGATAAAGGCCATGGTGGTTAACATCACATCTTAGGAACTGTCTCTATGTATCACCCTAAATGAGCACACATGCTCTCATCAGACCCACTAGTCCGGATCATATTGTTCATTAGTATGGGGTGATAAACTGTACAAACACTGAGCTCTTCATGTATATACTTCCACCTCATGGAAGTGAACCTTTAGGTCACATCAAGAACTTTTGAATTCACATCATGGTGTAGTCGATCCATCTCTTTTCATATGTAGTTCAGCCAGATCTGTCCCTTGACAAAACTCTTCCTTTCTCATGTCATCTAGGTAAGGCGATCTACCATAACCCATATTGTGTCTTGACCTTCTTGGTCTAGGAGAGACTCACAACATCCATAATGATGAACTCTCATTCCTTCTCGGTAACTCTTTATACTTTATATCCATGCACTGGGTTAATGGTGTTCGTCCTTCACCTCCTGGCTTTCATGGCCACATGCTACATGCAACTTTGTTTTAAGCATATAGAATTCTACCATCACTTACTATCTTTATAGTATCAAGGTGTATCATGATCTAAAAACCATGATCTTCTATAAATCATGATTCCTCGAGATCGATACCTCAGAAACCCTAAACTATTTTCATCAGGGCTTTATTACCTCCCTATCCAAAGAAGTGTATTTGAGGTCTTATTACCATCCTTTTATTACATCAAGGACTAAACTGGCTAACCAAATGACCATTAACTTGTTCAACGTATCAAAACACATCTTCTTTCCAAACTTAGGGTTAGCCAAACAATCTCAACCTCTTCTAGCCTCTAACTAAATTAGGCAGCCAGATCTCAACCAGAGCATTCATTACCATTTCACCTCTTTAGGTGTCAGGTAATGTGATGATATACATCTACATGTATTATACTTATCATCTCATGTCAAATTCTAAGTTGGTCTTCATCAAGAAACTCTGAACTCATCCTCATGGTGATCCCACTCAACTTTGCATAACTTGCAATTTCCACGTAGCTCATGATAAGACATCCTTACAAGATGATTTCCTTAATACTCCTAGTGTTAGTAAACCATCCATGTACCATTCACTTCACAAGGGCATGTTATCATCTCTTTCCTCATACCTTGTAGCAATGTTTCAACTTGCATTATCTTTTATCCTTGGTGTATGGCATGCGTACTGTCCTATCTCTCACCCCCATAACAAGAGGAAATAAGCATTTGGCTGCAGTCCAAATACAGAGTTCTTCCTATTCCAAGAGTAGAGATGGTACAACCCACCTCGCCAGTACACTTTCAAATCTAAGTTGAAACGTGCCACATATCATCCTGATATCAAAATTACTTCCATGGAAAACGGGTCCCGAACTTACTTGGTCCAAGCACAATCCTTAGTCATCTCCTCTAGGTCTATAGGGTGCTGACACTTTTGGGGTCATCCCTCTTCCCTTATGCACCAGAGAGTGCCCTACTCATCTTCCCTTTGGGTCCCATGAGTTTATGAAGGTGATCAATCTCCTAACCCATGGCCCTCAAACAATGATAGTTGTTACCTCCCGACCCTATGGTCATGCCAACTAGGGAATTAGGCAACTCCATATTTCATCGGTCTTATCCCTACCTGACCCTAGGATAGACTTGGGATTATCTTAAAGTACATGTCTAACTTAGAACCTTACCCAAGCCTTCATCATCTCTTTCTGCATTCATGACTGACTTTCATCCCTTCACAGGGGTCATGGCAACCTGCTTACCTTGGTCAGGCCCCATACCGGTTACCTCCAAGGTAACTCATCCACCTGCACTTAGAGATGGTTATCTATGGGCCTATAGGTTCATTTTCATACCATGTACTCTTCACTTAGCTTCTCAAGATCCTATGAGACCTCTTTAGGTCATCTCAAAATCGACAGAACTGGTACACACCCTACCAAAGGGTCCTCTCCCAGGATGGGAGGAACTACAACCCGTGACAGCAATGTCACAACCATCCTTAGGGTTTACATCCGTATGAGCATGCTTAAACCAACAACTACTAAGGCACAAGCGTACCTACGAAACCATGCTAGGTCACACTCATTCTCTTTCCTCATCATCAGATCAAATTATTCGTGAGGGGTTCATCAAACATACCCTTACCTGAAGGGGTTTTCCTTTACCTCTACACATTAAGAGTACCATGCTCGAAACTATAGAGACTCAAATCTCAACATGAGCATTGGGTACACCGCTTCCCCTCTTAGGCCTAGGAACCCTAGGTTCGCCTCCGGGTGTCCAACTGCATACTCATTCTCTTAACCAGGAATCCATCATGTCCAAGATATGTCATGTACTCCCATGATCTTTCTACTCAAGCAACACTTCAGAGTTGATTCCTCTTCCTGGACAACTACTAGGTATAAAGCCTCACAACTGGTGCCTTAACCTCCTCAGGGTCTAAAGCACTCTCTATCACATCTAGTAGGTAATCACTTATACCTGAGGTACCAGAAGCACCATCCTCCCTCTAGGATTTGGTTACTCTCAAGCTAACCAAGACATCAACCTCCAGGGATCATGCATGAGGCAACCATTATCATCCTCTTAGGTCGCATCATTCTCGACTCCCACTGTTTCTCAAATTTTAGGGTTTTAGGCTTCCAACTTTCTGCTCCCTCTCCCTAGAGATAATCCTACAACCAACCTCTCTATAAGAGGTCTTGTCTTTATGAAGGATCAAGCTCCTAAGCATGCCGTTACCTGAATGAAGCCTATACTCAAACTTATGTTTACTAGAGGTTATCCATAACCCCTTATGCTTATCTCATAAGCCATCCATCATGATCCCTTGACTAGGGTTTCGTTTAACTGTCCACACTACTGATGCACTCTTGGTGCAAGTTACATCCTACTTGCAACAGCCCTATAGGTTCTTTTCTACCCTTATCCATGAAGGAGTTACCCTTCGCTCAAACATGCACGACCCTCTCCAGGGTTGGGTCGCCAAAGGTACTAGGTTATCCAACCTCTCATGGCCCATATGACGATCCCAAGGCATGTCCAACCAAACACTCGGTCTAACTCATCATGTCATCTCTATCTCTAACCTTCACTTAGGGTTAGGGTTAACATCATCCTCAAAGGATGTGCCAGGTATCTACTTTTAATGAAGGTCTCCACCTCCCAAACTAACTCTCCCTACACCTCCTCCTGCAAAGGAGGTCTATCCTCAGGTCTCTCCTGAATGCAATGACAACTCGTGTCAAACGACCTAAGCATGTATCTATTCTTTTACGCTTACTCTATTAAGCTTATGTCCATGACATCTTATTTACATGCTTTTTATTAATTGGGTGGAGGATTCCTTAATCCTTATCAATCTTACCCATACCTAAGAGGGTGAGGAAAAGAGAGAAAACCCTAATCCTTAAGGTCCTTAATAGAATTTGAGTCGAAAAGGGATGAACAAGATGAGAGAGTCCTAAAGGTATCTTATTTCAATTCATACCCTAAGACTTTGGCCAGGCAGTCACACGGATCCAGGAGTCCTCGTATTCCGACTAGCGGTGCGGAGGAAAATCTTGCTAGCCCCCGGTCGTGATCCTTTTCTAGACACCTCTGTCTTTCGAGTAATCCTCTAATAACTCCCTTGGGTTCTACGGAATTTGTAAAATTTAATAATTATTAAAGATTAAATGAGGAACATATGCTCTGATACCAATTGTAACAACCGGGCCCACTGCCCAAGGCTCTAGTAGAGTTTCAGGAATGACGATTGGCCCCACAGACCACTACTAGCCTTAACTGCTCACTTTTTCCACACTGATGCGCAAGCCAGGATCAAATTCCCGACTGGTCACCCATCCTAGTACTACTCCAAGCTGAGCACGCTTAACTATGGAGTTCTTTAGAGATGGGCTCCCGGAAAAGGAGGTGCACCTTGGTGATATGGGTAGTCCAATCATTCCTTTTAAGATCATGTTATCCGAGGCCTCAAATCCTGGGATGTTACAATCTCCCCCACTTAGACTCTTGACGTCCTCGTCAAGGCTCAACTATATGGCCTCATAATCTGACCCCATTTCAGTGCAGACCCACAATGGCCCATGGACACCCAGCTCCCGTCCACGGCTACCAGCGCAAGGGTGGCTCCATCTCGTCTCTACGGATAGCCCTTTCCAACTTGCCTAGACCGCACGGCTCAAGACTGGCATGCCACATGCCCATGTGGGCCCCACCTACTGGAGGGGTTATGGCTCTGATACCAATTGTAACGACCCCGCCTCCCGGTAACCCCCAATTAAGGGAGACCCGAAGGTCAGAGCCGTTATCCCATTAACAGGATCAAAGGTTCGACAAATAATCAGTAATAATTAATAAACTTTACCAACTAAACTGAAAACTGGTACAAAATAAAACTTTTCTTACCTTAGAAAAACTGGGATTTCTAAACTTCTATCCGTGAAGATGATACTCTAACTAATCCTCCGGTGTACGTTACTTCTCATTTAATTCCACATATGCCTCTTTACTGTTTGTTCTTTTCATTTATACCTAAAACGCCGACAAACGAAACGTCGGTCAGTATATCGAAATATACTGGTATGTGGGGTCAACCAAAAGTTTGCACATATGACTAACAATTTAAATATCACAATCAAATTATTTAACAAGCCAATTTACACTTTTCAGTATGACATTCTCCACCGCTTTTGCCCTAACCCTGGCATACCCACCTTAGGGTGCCCTTTGCCAATGACTTAAGGCCACCTTCTCATTCCCGAGCTTGGTGCATGGGGGTCACCACTCATGGTGCCCACTTGTCATGCAATATCATAGGCCACCTTCTTGGTGCCTGGGGTCACCACTCAAGGTGTCCATTGGTCTACCCATCTGGGCCTGACCTTTGGTATCATCCATCAGGGTGGCATGTAGGTGCGAGAATCCATACTTCTATTGTTAATGGGATAACGGCTCTGACCTTCGGGTCTCCCTTAATTGGGGGTTACCGGGAGGCGGGGTCGTTACAATTTGGGATGTGTAGCAAGTTCCTTTTCTCTTTTAGGAATTTCGGGACGAAATTCTTATAAGGGAGGGAGATTGTTATGACCCACATTGAGGTTAACCAGTAAATACCTCAATTAGTGTGAAACACCTTGATTAGTGTTGAGTATCATATTAAACATCATGGTTAATCAAGATAAGCTACGTCGTGAATCAATAGTTGAATTTGAAACATCTGAGGTAATTAATGATAATTTCAGTGTTAATCGTTAAGATAAATAAATGCCAAGATGTGATTAGCATTTTGATTAGCTAATACAAGCTAATTAGCATGATTTTACGCTTTGAGGGTGTAGAGGACCTCGTGGTTGAAACGTTGCAAGAGAAATCACCTCAATCGAACATCCGAGGTGAAAGTTATAACATTCTTAAGAACTAGGGTTTGGTTTTGCAATTTTCCCAATAATATATCCATTTATGTGGGTCAGCTACCCCTCTTCTCCTTTATCTATTTCCGATAGAACAGAAAAACGCAGAGCGGTGCCCAGCGCCCGATCAACAACTGAAAGGGAGAAACCGAGGGGCGATTTTGGCCCCTTAGCTTCGCTCGAGCGGCACCTAGCTTCTCCTTCACCTTCCTCTTCTTCAACCTTCCATCAACCTCGCCCATCTGCAGCCACGATCAGCAGTAGGCCGGCGCCCTAGCCGCAGTGCCGTGCAGCAGCCACCCAGCGATCGATCGCCGCGGATAGGTGAAGAAGAGAAGCGGACGATTTTTGGGGCTCTTCACCTCCGACCAGTGCGTCCACCCTCTGTTCTCCTAGCTCCACCTTCCTTCTTCCTTCCCATCTTCCTTGCAAGCAGCACCCGCCCTAGCTGCTTGGGCGGCCGGCCAGCAGCTGCAGCTGTGCGAGCCAGCGGCTGGGAGCCCTCTTGGGCATAGCCATCACTCTAAAAACGACCGCCTTGAGTCCGGCCTTGAGGCCTAGGTGCAAATCCGTAGCCCCCAATGTTGATTTAGCTCCTAACCGAGCTTGTTTCTGACCTGTACGTGAATCTGCTACTGCTTGCGGCAGCAGGTCCAGGCAGGAGCACCTTGGGCACGAGCAACACCCCAAATCACCACCATTGACTTCGGCTATGAGGATAGAGCAAGCATCTGCAGCCACCCAGCCCTCAACTAGCAACTAGCTTGGTCCCTCCAAACCTGTACGTGAAGGAAGGTACAATTCCATTGCTACAAGATCAAGTTGGGTATGTTCCGGGGTTGAAGATGACCCTCTGGACGCAATCCTGGACAAATCCGGACAGTCCAAATCGTTGTGAGTAGGATTTCATTTATTTATCATTAATAAACTCAGGCGTTTGAATATTTTCTGTTTTGTGCGCGAATTACACTGATAACAGGCGTTATCAGGCGTCGGGCAGCGTTTGGCGTCGCCCGACCTTTTTAGTTCATAAAATGCTTCTAGACACTGTTAGATGATTAAATTTAGCATTTGAACAGTATGGATTGAATCAGTAGATTTATATGGTTCATTGGAACCTAAATTGCTCATTTGAATGTTGAAATTAGAAATTCATGTCTAAAAATGGTATGATTTGGGTATGAACCCAGACAATAGGGATTTCTGATAAATTATCAGATGTACGATTTCAAAGTTGATATGAATAAATAAAAATATGCAATAAAACCCTAATTGCATATATCTTTTGACGTTAATATGTGTAAATTCATATTTACATGAAATGGCACATTTCTCTGAATTATTCCAGAAATTCTCAAGTATTGTTATTAAATTGTGTTGTGATAGGTAATTAACTCTTAATTGAGTTAAGTGATGCACAAACCAGGATTTGGGTTAATGTGCACGTTTTTTGAGAATTTTAGAGAATTGATAATTGTTGAGTATGATTCTCATATGTGAAGTAAATTTCTTTAATTTGTGCAATAAGATGTTCAATTGCGTAAATTCGCTATGTATGTGCCAAATTGAAATACGTTGGGTTATTTATGCATTTCTAAATTGTCTGAATGCATGGTATGAGAATTTCTCCGAAATTACAATGATTTGAAATATATTGCTCTGTCAGTTTAGAATGACAGTGTATTGTGATCTGATATGAAATCAGTAAATGTGATTTTCATGTTTAAATGTTTATATGTTAATCAGTTAATAGACTTAGGTGCCCTAACACCGTAGAACCCCTTTGACAGGTCTGCTTCTTAGGGGTGAAACTCGTGTTGCAACATCATCCGTGCTTGTGTCATGGACACACGAGGAAAGAGAGGCAGTGTCCAACAACAATCGTGCTTGTGTCACGATGGCACTGGAGGAAAAATTGGGGTTATTCAACATCATCCGTGCTTGTGTCACGGAGGTAACCCGGTGAGACTCTCTGCCTGTGTACTCAGGTTAGAGGAGAAGTCTAGAGCACTCAGAGTAGTGCCTTGAGGCCGTAGAGCCTATGATTCAGACCGGAGAGCCTGGGGTCCTGTGGCAGAGCAGGGCTGGCGTCAGACTTAGCATTTCCCGGGTGTGTCGCTAAGTCTTGTACGGTGGGATCGTAGTTCGCTACGTATCTTTATATGTAGGGTACACTGCATATGATTAGGGCATAATAATATAAATATGAAATCATATAGGATCACAGTAAATTAATATATCTGAACTTTTGTGTCAATTCATTATATTTGTTTATTGGTTTAAATTATCTGTTGTTGCATAGAAATGCGATTATATTCTGTAATCTGCTATGTCATTAGATCTGCCCTGCTTGTACTGTATTTATGTTTGTTTCAATTTTATAAACCCGATGAGTTGTTTAGTGATAGCTAAATGAAATGCTATTCACTGAGCGAGTAGGCTCATACCTCTACTCAAAACATTTTCAGGTCAGCATCAGCAACAGGAATCGGAAGGATCATTTCATCCTAACGCCTTACCTATCATAGTGCAAATCTCACGATTTTGTTTTATAGAGATGCTAGTATTCAAGGTCAAATCACTAGCGACATATCTTGAACTACTACAACTCTAAACATTTTAGGGTTTGATCCTTATCAATAACACGATGTTATTGTGATGTAATTTCACTTCCTTAGTTTGAAATTCAAACTTTGGATCTCACAAGTTTTACTAAAGTCGTGCTTATCTTATCACTGGAATTTCCTTTCTCTTACTTGGACATCCAGATAAATTACATTCTCAATTTACCTTGCTAGGGTTTCATCATCATACTGTGTGCCATTATTTCATTCATTTAGACATCTCTACCTTGGTAGTTATGCAACATATATGATGCATTCATTTTCTAAGTTACGCATTTGTTCTTTATTTTTGAAACTAGTTTGTTAGTCTTTAAAGACTTGGAATCCCAAGGTAGTATGTATGAATGCACTAAACTTTATAATAAAGATATACATGCCATACTCTCAATTATGTCATGTAATCCTCATTCCTTAATCAAGGTCATCCGATCTAACATTTCTTTTGATCCAACTAAGTTCCTTGTCCTGGTCTTATGATTTACATAAGACTCTTTATTTCTATGTACTTATTGTATATTCAACTCTTTTCTTCTATTTTCCTTTGTTTTGAAGTACATAAAAATTATTTTACTCTATTACATGATCCATTCCATGGTTAATTCTTACTACCTTGTCCCTTGCATACTTTTCTTATATCTTCTCCATATTCTCATATTTAGAGTTCATATAATACTAATCATTGAGTTTAATCTGAACCTTATATCATGTTCCTTTATTTTCAACTAAGGATTCCTCATATGAGGTCCCAATGTTGGGTCTCCGATATCAGTTCCAACTAATTCTTAGTTGTTCTAATCTTTCTCTTATATCTCAACATCTTAGTGTATATACATTTTTCACCATGATTCGGTTCTAAATTATCCAGAATCTACTTTTATTATATTATTAATAGGAGTCATTAGATCTCAGTAACGCATCCTGCCAGCCGGACCAGGCCGAACCTGTAGTCCTGAAGCCAAGAGCTAATCAGGATTATCCAACTCCTATTAATCTCAAATATGTGGAAAGAATATCCACTTAGGGCAAACTCATTTAAACATAACTTCTGGTATACTTAATACAAAAAATATAAACAATAACTAAATCACTTCATGACACACAACAATATAAAAGAATCATATTTATTCTATAAACTGAAAATCTAAATCCATACATATAAGAGCATTTCTAATGATTTCCAATCAAATAAGTAATATAAAGCAAGAGTTTCATCACATCCTATGTTTAATCTCTTACTCCTGCATAAATTTCCAGTTTCTTAACCCTAAGATTTCTAGGTTTTCTCTCTAGCCTATCCTTCCTCTGCATACCTGGCCAGGGCATCCAGAGAAGAATAGACAGAGTAGCTTGATACTGGTCAATCTAAGTATTCAGACACCTGGCCAAGGTATCTAAACACTCAGACCTCCCAGAGCTAAAGACATATCACTTCTTATTTTCCTCACTTATAACTTTATCTTTTGATCCTAATGATCCCTGATGACTCAGCCTAAGCTCTCTACTTGGTTCTCGTGACCACATCCTCTTCCTGCCATCTGCAATAGTATAACAGAACACTTCTTGTTAGAAAATTGCAGTTAGAAGCAAGACACTTAAGTCCTAATCCTATTGGTCTCTTATCATCCCCTGACCTTGATCTCTACAGTGAGGGTGTCGGCCGAGTTTACAACTCGACCGAATCTGCTGCAGACTGCAATATAGCAGTGCACTGTTTTATTTTTAATTATTTATTGGTAATTAGAAATGATCTCAAATTTTTACTGGAGGTCTGAAACTTCATTAGGTATAACATATAAAATTCCCAGAATTTTTGGAGCTTCTGTTAGCTATTTAATAAACGAATTACAGAAACTATTGTGAAAACTGAATTTTCAGCCAATATAATTAAAATTGAGTGTTGGGTTAATATGCTATTGACCCAAGCAGCTCAAATTGATCTATATGATCGATCACACACACACACAATAACGTTATGTTATTGATAAGGACCAAACCCTAGAATGATTAGAGTTGAAATAGTTCAAGGGATGTCGCTAGTGATTTAATCTTGAATACTAGCATCTCTATAAAATAAGACCCTGAGATTTGATCTATGAAAAGTAAGCTGGCTTTGATAGTGATCTAGGGTTTAAAGGTAGTTAATCTGAATGGTACATGAATAACATCAAATGACTTAGAGAAAAGAGTAAAACATAAAACTGAAATGTAAACAATAAGAAAGTAGCATAGAATGCGGAGTATTATCTGATATATGATCTGAAGATAGTTGATGTAGTTCATGTTTTTAAGACATGGCGTCACTATCTTTATGATGTGACAATAGATTACCACCCTGGTAAAGAGAATGCGGTGAATGATGCTTTCAGTAGAAAGTCAAGTTCAACAGCTAATGCATTCTCTATGACAGGTTTCAATAGAGACATGTTAGTAGAAATGTGGGAGTTGAACTTAGACTTAGGGGTGACAGCACAGAGTGGTTTGATTGCACAGATTCAAGTCAAGCCTACTTCTTATGATCAGATCAAGGAACTACTAAAGGGTGATAGTGAGTTAAACCAGACCATGCATGACATGATAGGAGGAAAAGAGACCAGAGTTTAAGTTTTTAGATGATAAGGTGTTGTATTAGCATGACATGTTGTGTGTACCTTGAGATAGTGAATTGAAAGAAAAGATTCTTATGGAAGTGTATGTATTGATGTATGTTATGCTTTCAGGAAACACTAAGATGTATATGAATCTCAAAGAGTTGAAACGGATGGTCTGATATGCAGAAGGATGTAGCTGAGTACGTGGTTAGAAGTAGTGTGTGCCAGTAGGTTAAGACTGAACCCTAAAAATCTACAACTACCTTGTAATCTTTTTCTGTGCCTGAATGGGAATGGGAACATATCACAATGGATTTTGTGATAGGGTTGCCCAAGACAACTAGAGGTTATGATTTGATATGAATGATTGTGGATAGACTAATTTAGTCTGCTCGCTTTCCTCATATTAAGTCAACCTTTGATGTCTCGAAACTTGACTAAGATATACATGGATAATTCAGTTTCAATCATATCTTATTGAGATCCTAAGTTCACATCTAGGTTGTGGAAACAGTTGCATCGTGCTTCGGGCACAAAGTTAAGATTCAGTACAACCTTTTTACCCGCATACGGATGGTCAGTCTGAGAGAACCCTTCAGACTCTTAAGGACATGCTGAGAGCATGTGTTATGCATCTCAGTGGAAGTTGGGAAGAACATTTAAGTCTTATAAAGTTTGCTTAGTGTGAATGTTGAGTTTAGAAATACACAATTGATAATGGTTCAGTTTGAATATAAACCCAGGCAATACAAATTTGGTAAACCATTAGGTGCATGATTTCAAGATAGTAAGATAGCATTAAAATATGCAAATAAACCTAGTTGCATGCTTCCTGTTATATTAATGTGTGTGACTTAACATTTACATGAATTGACACATTTCTCTGAGATATCATTAGAAATTCTCAAGTATTATTATTTATTTATGTTATGATACGTAAGTAACTCTTAATTGAGTTATGTGATGCACAAACCAGAATTTGGGTTAATGTGCACATTCTTCGAGAAATTTTAGATAATTGAAAAATATTACAGATGGTTTCTTATAGGTGTAGTAAACTACTCTTATTGATGTAACAAGATGTTCAATTACATGAATTCAGTATGTATGTGCCAAAATTGATTTGAGTTTGGAATATTTATGAATTTTAAATCTGCCTGCATGCATGATATAAAGATTACTCAGTAATTACAATGATTTTGAATATACTGCTCTACCTGTTCTAGAATGATACCGTATTGTGATTTGAACTGTAATCAAACAGATGAGATAACGGAAACCCTAAGAATAGGGTGTTGCCATGTGACTAGCGAATGAGATAACCCTAAGAGTAGGGTGTTGGCATGTGATGAATGAATAAGGAAAATGAAACCCTAAGGATAGGGTGTACGATGAATCAAGTATTTTGATATCAATTTTCATTATGAGATGTGATGGTGTTTAACAGTTAAATTGCATGATTTTATTTTAGTACCAAATTGACATGCATTCTGTTTATTTAAGAATTTTAGTTTGTCTGCATGTATAATATGATAATTTCTCGGTAATTACCATAAATTGAGATAATGTTATAACAGTTCTGGAAAGACAATGTTTTGTGGGTTGATCTGGAATCAGATCAGATGTGTCCTAGGTTAAGGGACCAATGTAGATAGTTGATCAGAGGATCAAGAAACTCAAAATCGTGTGATACCCTTAGAGAAGGTTTTGTGGAGAAACTACAACCTAGAAGGAGCCACATGGGGAGTTTTGGGGTTAGATTTGCGTAACAAGTTTCTTTTCTCTTTTAGGAATTTCGGGACGAAATTCTTATAAGGGAGGGAGATTGTTATAACCCATAACTAAGTTAACTAATTAATACCTCGATTAGCGTGAAGTACCTTGATTAGTGCTAAATATTTTGTTAAACATCATGGTTAATTAATATAAGCTAATATGTGAATCAATAGTTGAGATTGAATCATCTGAGGTAATTAAAGATAGTAGCAATGTTGATCATTAAGTTCATTAAGTTGAATCAAGTAATCACAGATGCAATTTGAGCTTTGATCCAGTGAAACAGTCTAATCAGTATGCTTCCATGCCTTGAGTAGGTAGAGGAGTTCGTGCTTGAAATGATGCAAAAGAAATTATCCAAATCGGACCCCCGAGGCCATAGTTATGGCATTTTCTAGAACTAGGGTTTAGTTTTGCAAATTTTCCAATTTTCTTCTAGCTTTTATTTAGCCTTTCCTTTTCTCGCTTATTACTTATCTTCTTCTTCCCGATTGAAACGAGAACCGACTGAGAAGCGGCGCACTGAAGCGCGCGTCTAGCAAAGGAAAGGGAGGAGACGACTGGGCAATTTCTTGGCCCATAGCTTCGATCCGCAGGTGCCCTGTCTTCCTTTTTCCTTCCCCTTCCTTCCTATCACCTTCTCCATGCCCTAGCGGCGTTCTATAGCCACCAACCTACTGGGCGGCTGACCAACTACAGGTACGGCGCCCAACAGAGTTGGCCGACCACCACAGGGGCATCAGCGGTGTGATCGAGCAAGAAAGGGGGAGGGCGGAGCAGTCCTTGGCTCCCAGGACTTCGAGCAAGCTAGGTAGTTTCCCCACCTCGCTCAACTGCAGCGCCCAGCCACCTAGCTAGGGGCGGCGCCCAACAAGCTGCAGCAACTGCTGCAAGGAGCAATGGCCAGGGGCCAATTAAATTGCAAAATAGAAGCATAGGAGCTTCGTTCCCAGCTTCATCTTTTCCTCTCCTCTTCCTTTTCCCTTCTTCTATTCTTTTTCCCCCTTTTTCCGCCTAGCAGCCAACAACCCACCCTACTGCTTGGACGACTGGTGTCATGCAGCTAGTTGTTGCGTACAGCAATTAGCCAGGGCACGTTTGGGCGGCCAACACTATGGTGCGATGAAGCTTAGTTCTGAGGTTTTAGCAGGAATCTAAAACCCTAGCCTTGATTCAGTTCTCAACGGAGCCCTTCCATCAATCTGAGATTAGTCGTAAGTTGCTGCACCTAGACCGTGAACAGTGAAATTCAAAGGTAGAAGACAACCAAATCGCCCGAAAATTGGTCTCTAGACGCATCTCCGGACGAATCCGGACAGTCCAAATTGCTGTGAGTAGGATTTCATTTATTTATCATTAATAAACTCAGGTGTTTGAATATTTTCTGTTTTGTGCGCGAATTATGCTGATAACAGGCGTTATCAGGCGTCGGGCAGCGTTTGGCGTCGCCCGACTTTTTATTTCATAAAATGCTTCTAGACGCTGTTATATGATTTAGTTTAGCATCGGATCAGTGTGGATTGAATCAGTGAATTTATATGGTTCATTGGAACTTGAAATACGTAATATGCTTGATGAAAATGATGAAATTTCCTGTGTTATGTTGCAATGTATTTGTTGATTTAAAAATGGATATTTAGCTTGGAAACTGGATAAATGATATATATGTGTTTTCAAGTGATGTTCAGAATGTGAAGTAAGTATGAAATGTGATATTCCTATTTAAATGGTTATATGTTAGTCAGTTAATAGACTTAAGTGCCCTAACACCGTAGAACCCCTTTGACAGATCTGCTTCTTAGGGGTGAAACTCGTGTTGCAACATCATACGTGCTTGTGTCATGGACACACGAGGAAAGAGAGGCAGTGTCCAACAACAATCGTGCTTGTGTCACGATGGCACTGGAGGAAAAATGGGGGTTATTCAACATCATCCGTGCTTGTGTCACGGAGGTAACCCGGTGAGACTCTCCGCCTGTGTACTCAGGTTAGAGGAGAAGTCTAGAGCACTCAGAGTAGTACCTTGAGGCCGTAGAGCCTATGAGTCAGGCCGGAGAGCCTGGGGTCCTGTGGCAGAGCAGGGCTGGCGTCAGACTTAGCATTTCCCGGGTGTGTCGCTAAGTCTTGTACGGTAGGATCGTAGTTCGCTACGGATCTTTATATGCAGGGTACACTGCATATGATTAGGGCATAATAATAATATAAATTGGTACTCATATAGGATCACAGTAAATTAAAGTATTCGAACTTTTGTGCTATTTCTTTATATCTGTTTATCTGTTATTGAATGGAAATGTGATTATATTCTGCAAATCTGTTATGTTATTAGAACTGCCCTGCTTAGTACTGCACTTATGTTTTATTTCAATTTTGTAAACCTGATGAGTTGTTTAGTGATAGTTAAGTGAAATGCTATTCACTGAGCGAGTAGGCTCATACCTCTACTCAAAACATTTTCAGGTCATCAACATCACAGGAATCTGGAGGATCCTTTCATCTTAACGCTCGGTCTGTAGAAGGTTTATGTAGTTAGTAGTTAGAGGTCTCTTAGTCCTTTCCCCTCGATCTTTGGGACAAGGTGTGGGTGAGAGAGAATGTGTATAAAGATGTAAATTAACTGTTATGCTTTATTTTATGTCGAACAATGTAATATGTTGTAGACTTTCTGTATATTGCTAGTTAGTTTAATAATAATGCTTCCGCAGTTTGTTTAGTTTCATTTTACAGCATAAATCAGATTATCCTATTAATGTCTTTAAAATGTTTTAAAAGTCATGAGTGGTTGGCTAGTGTGTAATCCCTCCGTCGCGCCCTAATCTCGTGATTAGTGGGTAATGTGAGATCGGGGTGTGACATGGCATCTCCCATAGAACACTTCACAAAAATAAAACTACTAATCCTACTTGGGGATGAACATCAAGTTGAGTCACCCTAGGGTTTTACAAGCTTATCCCAAACTCCTATTGTTAAATGAGTTGCGCTCCCAATTTTGAGCCTAAATAAATTTTGGAACTTAATCTGTATTTGGCTCCTATGTAAAAGAGTCGTGTCTTGGGTCAAATTCGATCTGGCCCAAATAACATACTAAAATGAGATATTTTCAACATGTGTGTAGGTCATTTATTAACATAATCATAAAAATGTGTGCCAATAGGCACATGTAATCTATATATCATCGTTAAACTACTTCATTTACAACTTGTTATATAAATGGAATGGTTAAAAATAATATTATTTAGACTAGACATACAAAAAACACAGTCATGTCTCATTTATTTATGAGATATAAGTGAAAAACACACAACTAATAATGACATTCTGCAATTACTAATGATCAGAATGTGCACATTCTGATTTCAATGAATGATCTACCAATGTCCCGATTGAGATAGCTTTTGAAACATATTAATGTAAACAGTACACATTCAATCTTTAAGATTATATTACATTGTAAAATATTGCAATACGTTATATGCATAAAATGCTCTATTAGTATTTATAATATAATCGACTAAATATATTTTAAATATATTTTGCAGCAAAAAATATAATTTGAAAATATACAGTCAAATGTATTATTCAAAAACAAATATCATATATGAACAATGGTTGCACAATTCACCCGAGTTTTTGAATTTTTGAACCTAGATTTTAAGCCCTGATCCAACTATATAAAAATCTTGATGAAATTTTGAAATCCGGTCTTCCGTTTAATCATATGGACCGGGCCTAGATTAAGTTGTTCGGGTGGAGATATTGGGATATGAGTTTTGGACTTCTGGGTCCGATACTCATCCCTAGTCTTACTTGCTTAGCGCGGAAACGCATCAACTTCAACACCAACCCCGGAGTCGAAAAATCTACACATGTACGACCTGGTGGTGTTTCAGTACACCACGGCATCTTGATTCTAATATGGTCCCATCTAAAAGACTTGAAAAAATCAGCCTCCACTCACTTCCGACATATGCAAATATCATGATTGATTTATATGGATAACACTGACAGGTTCGCCGAGTGCAAGGAAAATTTTGTTTCGGGCGCGCAAGTTGCAACTTGCAGACAAAAACCTATCCAGAGTTACGTTTCAAGTTCAAGTTTACACCCGACTTCGGAGATGTTTGTTTAGCAGGATCTGGCTGGATTGGACTGGAGTTTTGAACCCAGCGTCTTAAATCTTACGTTTGGTTCGTCGGAGAAAGGAAACATGAAGAATACGGGATTTTTCGGCATGCACTACCTGCGGGAGTTCCTTTTCCAATTCAAAACTGGTAACCGTCTCCTCTCGGTTCGCTCGCGGTCCGGCCTCTTCTTTTATCAATTCCTGCATGTTCGTTGCTTTTTGCTCCTTCCCTACCTACCCTCCTTTCTAGCCTTATATTTCTCTGTGATCACGTCAGCTACCATTTGTCATTCTCTCTCTTCCGCTAACGTGAATATCAAAATCAGCGTGCAGATCATATAACTTTTTTGATACTTTTATCCAGCAGCAGATTGTCAGCAAACCAAACATAAAACAATAGTTTACCGTATTCCTAAAATCCTAGAAAATGTATTTCCTGCATTATCCTGTAATCATAGGAATCTAGATAAATCCTAATAACCAAACATGCCCTACATATCCGCTCCTCGGTAGTACGCGTTTTTCTTAGGTTCAGCCATTTTTCAACTGATGTGAATTAATTGCGCGCCAAAGCCAAAGAGGCATTTGGGATTCCTACAATCTCTGCTCTGGGCCGGTACACATCTGCATCGCTCTCTCGGAGGTACAGTACTCAGATTCTAGCTTCATCCGCCGTTCAACTTCTCTGTCGTCCAGCTCCGCCGCAACAACCTCCGACAACCCCTTTCTCGGTTTCTCCGCACAGCACTAGCGCTACCGCAAGTACAGTACAGTGCTCGGCGAGGCTGTTGTGCTTCTGATAGTTGTCGAGGGTACTTCCAGAGCACGTCTCGTGGAGTTGTCGTCGATCCTGTGGAGCTAGAATCGTCGCACATGGTGCCGTAAATAGCATTGTCGTTGATCGCCCCGGACACGCCGGACGCCTACCATTTGTCGTCGATGGAAAGAGGTAAATGTTCTGCTTCGTGTATAGTAACATCATATTTTATATGTTTACCCCGATTTTTGTATGGTACTAATTAAGTTAAATATAGTACGTTCTAAAGAATGGGTTTTTCTTGTATGGGGTCTAGTAGGGGTGTAAATGGGTAGGGTATGGTGCGGCTATGTTCATATCCATAACCTTAACTATTTAGCTAAGCGGGTATGGGTATGGGTATATACCCACTTTTTCAAAAGATATACCCGCACCATACCCATACCCACATAACCAATGGGTATTGGATGGGTAACTGGGTATATGGTTATGAATAGACTTGCTACAATAACACAATATAAACTTTGGGTATAACAAACACCGGACAAATTAGGCGATATCGATACTAGTATGACATCAAATACATTATATATCGCATGCATATAACAGTTGATAAGTATATAATATGTCATTGTATAATGGACAACCAAGAGTAACATGTTGATACAACTAAATAAAAATATAAAAAGAAATGATGACTATTGGCTCTACTGGGGAATATTACAGAGTTCGACTATAATATTAATAGAATAATAAAGTCAACAATTGATCTTAGACATCATGTTGGCTTGCTTGGAATATGGATCATTACATTCTAATATAAACTTTTACTATTTTAAGATATGTATACTTACAAATTTTGAGTGCTAAAATATGCACCATTGCATTCTAGTATAAATTTTGTATATAAAAATATATTTAAATGGGTATATGGGTATACAGGGTATGGGTACATACATAACCATAACCTTACCCAATAAGAGGCGGATGTAAAGAGTGAGATCCAATAGGGAATCCACTCTTCACTGAATTGAAGAATTATTCCATCCAATCCCAAAAATACCAAAAAGGTAAGAAGGAAAGGAGGAATTTCATTCATTTCTCAAATGGTACATAATACAGAGCATGATAAAGAATAAGTAGCGGAACAAAACTATTACAAAGTTACAATGGGTATCATTATACAATTACTCATCACCATAAAAGGTGTTATTACAAAAACTTGAACTAACTACAAATAAGACCAGTAGCATAGAGTAACCTAGCCATTCCAAGCTATCCTTAGGTACAATTCTCTTTATATGATCTTCGAACAACCTTGATCTGTAATGCACCTAAACCTGGGTGGAAGGGAACATCACCCAGAACATAGGAAACAATATAGAGGTCAGCAAAGGCTGAGTATGTACATATATAAAACATTTTGGGCATTATATAAGGTTAAAAGTACAAAAAGAGATGTTCCCACAATAAGAGGGGGTTATTTGCAATTAGGTATGTTCAAGAGAAAAGTAACAAAAGAAATGAGGCAAAAGAAATGAGGCATGTTAAATTTCATATTACAAGCATGATAATAAAGAGTGTCTTGCCATATCAATCAACCACAGATTCACATTAAATCAACAAATATTTGCATGCATAACAATGTAGACTAAATATACCTAAAACAGGGCCATAACACCATAGGATCGTGGCCTAAAAATAAATAAGGGTGGAAACGCACACCTCGGGCGGAATACGCACGCCCTATATAAGTATGGTTGTACATAAGTACCACTATTCTAGATATTCTAGTCAAACATGTAGCATGCATAAATAGAGTGGAAAGACTATCATTTTAGTAAATATCAAACCAAAAAGGCAACAAGGCAGGAGGGGCCTAAAGACCCATAATCATGTCAAATTAATAATCACAGCAATAAAAGAGATTCATAACAGGAGTTGTAAATGTCCAAGAATAATAGATTTCCAAGAGGAATAACAGTTCAAGAGATGCCTCATTAAAATATATATATGGATTTAGTCAAATAATGCCCAAAATAAAATAGAGGATGTACATACCTTATGATCAGACCTAGTTATTCAGTAACACCTCCTAAGCACAGAGTCAGGGTTGTCTCAACCTAGTCATAATATGTGTGCATCCGATTAATATAAAAGGTATTAAATCTTTTACTTAGAAATCGACCCTACTTTAGGTTGTGAATCTGGGCGTGAAACCTGTCCCAATAAATCAGGCGTATTTTTCTGATTTTAAAAACATATATATTTATATTTTTAGTTATCAATAATCTATTACGAATATTTCAAGATATAACATTTCGGATTATTCGATAAAATCAAATGCACATGGCCTGATATGCCCTCACAGCTGATTATTAGCTAACTGGGTGGGACAAGGCATATATGCAATTGAACTATGACCAAACTCGTGCAATTTAAACCAGATCAAGCAGTGCAAGGTCATGCAGACCTAAAATTGTATCAACAGTATCACGAGAAAAACACATACAACACAAGCTTAAGCGCGATCTATTGAAAATCATGGAGTGGAATTTTCTAGGTCCTCAAAATATGTGCCTACTAGTATTAATATTAGTCAGTGTAAGTTTAATAAACCAGACCGTGCAGCTCTGATTAATTCAGCTTCAGCTGCTTTTAACCGTCCAGCCTGACATTTATCATACGTGCAGATCAGCCAAATAGGCCAACGTGCTATCAGTAACCTGCAGTATGCATAAACAGCAGACTGAGCAAACAGTCAAATCCCAAACTGTGCATCCATCTCCAGGATGAAACTGTGCATATCATCAATAACTCAAACTGTACAGATTAGTTGCTTAAGACCGTGCAGCCAACAACCAGCAGGAATCGTGCAAAGAACTTATAACCAGATTGTACTTATTAGTGGCAATTATAAATGAAACTGTGCACATAGCACATTATCAAAAACGTGCAGTAGATTAATTCAGAGCTAATCGATGCAAGGGGGAGGTGAGTTTCTACTCACAGAGAAACGAGATGGCCGAAATCAACAGAAATCTGCCCAAAACCCGCTTCCAGGTGCCGCTGGGTCGTCTTCTTCAACCTCTGGCCACTATTGCCCGGCGCCAAGGAGGAGGAAGGAAGGGGAAAAGGAAGAACAGGGCGTTTTTTGGGATGAGGACGGAAGATTCGCACTTAGGCCTCACAGATGAACTTAGTGCGTCGCTATTCGTGGTGTTGGCTGCGCCCAAAGGGCCCCTCGCTACTGGTCGCAGCTTTGTACAGCAGGTCGACTGCAGATGGGGCACCGCCCTAGGGCAAGGAAAGGGGAAGGGATGGAGGTCGTTGGCACTTGAATCGAACGATTCGGGTAAGGTAGAGGGATAAATCGACAATGGACTCCATCGCCAGCCGAAGGCTGCGCTGCCCGCTATTGTCGGGGGTTAGGGACGACCAGGTCCCGACCCGTCCCGCTCATTAGAGCAAGAAAACTGGGAATAAACCCGGCCCAGCACCTAGGTCCGGACGTGACTGAAATAAACCAATTAATCGACCAAAATTTAGGGTAACATCTTACAAAATCTATTAGGATCTAATTAAGGGTGCATTTGATGTCCAAATGACCCCAAATTTTGAGGATTGACTAATTAAGCTATGAGGAACTCGATCATGGGCTTAGATTTGGATTTTGAGGTTACCTTAGCCATTATTTATCTGTAGTTCATAAATCATTCACTAAATGTAATGATCATAGCCTAATGATCAATTATGGTGAAATCTTCCACATTCCTCACTCTAATTTTCATAGTTATACCAGGATGTTAAATAATGGTTGAGGCTATAGTTTAATATTTGTATCCACCAATTCTCATCCTTCAGTATTAGGGTTATCTCATTCAAAGATTTCATGTTCATGTGATTCGAAAGAGTCAGTTAGGGTTATCAGATGCTAATATGGTTTGGTCTATGCTATTACAATGAAATATAGACATTGAAAGGTAGCCAAGTAAAGAAAAGGGACAAGGGATTTTGGATATCCATCTAATCAATTAGGGGCCTAGAAGAATGGGAAATTAGCCTATGTGTCTAGAATCGAGTATGTTACAGCGGATACGTGGGTATAAGGGTAAGCGGTTATATGGTTATAAAAACTTATACCCATGACGGGTTTAGAGGGTATGGGTTTGAGGGTATGCGGGTATACCCATGTCTATTTACAGCCCTAGGGTCTAGTATTGTACACTTGAGAATTGAATTACAAGCGATAAATATGTACGGTACTTCCATAGAATGGGCTTTTATTGCATGGCGTTTAGTACTATATTTTTTTCATGAATAGAATTTCGGCATCTCAAATGATATGCTTCCAGATATACAATATATTAAATTAGTTAATATAAATTATGTTATTGAAGTGCAATAATTTCTATTTAGATATTGTGGTTGAATAGGTATTGTATATTAAATAGATTTATCTAGTTTTGCACGTTATTGTATTAGTTGAATAAATAAAAAATAAAATTCATGTTCTGTAAGTACTATACTTTTATTATGTTCCACATTATTTCACAATTTATTATAGTATGTATTTTGTCTAATAGTATTGTACGATCATATTTATATATTGCTAATGTGTTAAAAATATGTGTTTTCAGGTGTAATATATTTCATCAAGTTCTTATGAGTAAATGGAAGATTAGCACATGATCTAGTTCTGCAACAAAAACAGTCATAGATTTAACAACACAGATACCTATGAAAATGTGGATGTTAGTGTTGTACGTCTTGTATAATACATATTGTATTGTTATGTTGTGTAAAATAAAATATGTACAATATCTGAGATATTGTAATGTGTGTTTGTACGTTAGAAAATAGATTAGTATGTCTTTTAATAAAATGTGAATTAGTTTACGGAGGAGGTAATGTATGTGATTATTGATATGCTTTTGTACATTATTTTTTGAGGTATTGTATGTGGTTTATGGAGATGTTGTATATGGTTAGTGATGATTGTACTATTAGTATTAGTATTGTGTTGATCTACTAACAAATATATGGATGTACTAGTATGATGTTGATTTACTAGTGTTAGTTTGCACAATACTAGACTATGTAGAAAGTAATAGTAATGTTCATGATAAGTAATCGCCTTGTGTACCTATTGTATTTCGAATGAGTGGGTTTAGTAATGTATGTCTTGCAATGTGTGTCTTGTACGGTGTGTAAATTTTAGAAATATGCTCCAAGAGTATTGTACGATATACGCATCCTAGCATGTTTCCTCATATTACGGAAGTATGCTTCAAGAGTATTGTACATGTTATTTGACATTAGACCATGTTGGCGTATAAGATCTAAAAATTAGACCATGTTCATGTACAAGAGTATTATACGTGTTGAATGTAGTCAAACACAACATTATATTGGTGTACAAGAGTATTGTATGTCTTGACTGTAACAAAAGGTATAACATCATTGCATGTGGGTGTAATTAAGGGCGATGTTCATATATATTTGTCGTACTATACGATTTAGTTCGTTTAAGAAATCTTAGTTTGATACTTGCATAGAATGCCGGTGTACATTAAACCATTCTGGTGTATTTAAAGATATTGTACATGTTGGCGTATCAAAGTACGTAATTATTGTAGTAGAAATATATAACATTTGAGCATGTTGGTGTACTATAAAGTATTGTATGGTATTGTACTTCCCGTACTGTACTCTTGTACAGTATGCAGAACTTGTGCTAAAAACAGAGGATTCTGTCTGTTAGTATTGTACCTCTCCTAGTGCATACAGTGCGTCTTTATAGAAGATTTGTATAAAAAATATCTTTACTTTAGGGGTTGAACCTGACTTGGTATCAGAAATATTTCAAAAAGCTATTTTTTTTTACCAAGAGAACCCACTCCTGGCAAAGCCGACATGGTAAAATCTCGAGGCATGAGAGGGTGTGGTCCGGTCACCCCCCTCGGGCGCCTAATCAGCGTGGATTGCCATTCGCAAAGTGCCTTCGGTGATGTTCGAACTCGAGTCCTTCATTGGGACTTGCTGAGCTCTTACCACATGGGCTACTATGGCTCTTCGGAGACATCCGATAAAAGCTATTTGTTAATATGTATTGAACTAGGATAATTATGTGAATAATAGAATTATTAATATTTTAAAATATTTTACGCATTCAAGTATTTTATATTAGTAATAATCAAAGTAGCTATTAATATTATTAAGATGTAGAAAACTAATAAAGGAAGAATTATTAATGCACCTACAATAATAGATAAAAAAATTTGCGATATTGGACATTACAAAAATAAAAAAAATCAATAAAATCCAAACAAGTATAGTACTCTGTACATAGTAGGGGAAATAAAAGAGAGACAACAAAGAAAAAAATGGAGGAAACTTTCAATTTAGTATAATAATTGAAATTTCGAAAAGCACTTTTCGCGAGTGGAGGATTTTGTGAGAAAAGTGTGATACTGTGATATTAATAAGGCACTTGTGTATGGGTTGCATGCAGTATATTGGCTGGCAGTGGGATGCATCTTGGACAACGCTGCAACGTACGTTTTTCGGAACGCGGGTGGGAGGCCGTGTGGAAGGCCGGGATTTTAAGAATTTTTCCATCTAATCTAGTGAGTCATACAAACGAACCAGCAACCCTCTCAATCGAGCAGACAAACCGGCGCGGCTAACAATCTCTACCCAATCGATTTGACTGAAAATTGTGCGTTTGGTTTGATTTATACATCCACAAACTCCCAAAAATGAAACAACCACAAGAAAGCGATTACCTATCAGACAAAATGTCGGAATCCTTGACATTAATTGTTTGACGATCCGGTTTCAACCCTTTGTTGTTGAATTACTTCCAGAGTTTTTCTCAAAATTTGTTATTTTTCATGATCTAACGCATAAAAAAAGCGAACAAAGATCTAAACATGTCCTTCATTTAGGAAGTGCATACCAAATAAACCAATAAGCCAAATTGGTCTATACTTTTTGTGGTCTATGCCAATTTGGTAACACCTTAATGTTCAAATAACATTAGCTTCTCATTTATAAGAGTTCAAATAATAACAACCAAACCTTGCACACCCAAAAGGATATAGATCAACTATTTAAATGTGTGTGCAAAATTCTAAATAATCTTTATTAGTTATAATAAATTGTACGTAGCCATTTATGTTCACTGTTGCCTATAAGTCAATATTGATTCATTCTGAAAATCCATAGAAATATTTAAGTTCTTTTCCAAATGCAAAACATTTTTACTTGTGCAAAACCAATTCATGCAAGACTCTGAATATGTATGCATGGTTCGGAACAAACCCCTATTATTTTTTGACAAATTCCTACAATAAATTAATCTATTATCTTACTTTTTCATCTATTAATCCATGATAAAACATCAATGTTTTGGTGGCCCAAAATTAATTATGCGCCAACTACTATAGGACGGTAATATGAAAGAAATCCCCCAATGGTATTCAAAGCATGTTATTTTGTCATGATTTAAACCTACAATCCCCCTCCCAAATCCAAATCAATATGATTCCATCAACAAAAAGTGAACAAACCTTTAAGTTTAACTTGAATATAACCACTTGATTCCAATGTATCAAAATCTTGAACATATATTTTTGGTAAGTAGATTGATAGTTTGATAGCACCGTATGGTTCAAGTAATGACAAATAAACACATGCACGTCCGAACACTATATTTACAATACCTCTCCAAGTGTTCAAAATCATGAACCTTGATTTCTACAATAAAGTGTTAGTTCCCCTTATATAGAAAGTGATTGTTGAATTATTCTGAAATCCACTGCATTACCTTATACCTTGTATATTATAAGAAAATCATATGTGGGATAGAAGAGTTCAATGGGATCCGCAACTTTTAACAATTCCTTAAAATTTATCAATGAACTCCAAACAATCACACAAACTAAATTAATGTGAGCTTTTTTTCAGTGTTATTAATCTATAATTAAACTTGATATTTTTAACATTTCAACACACTTTGTGCATACCAAAAAAATAATTGGAGGGACCATCAACTATATTGATTTTTATTTATGGGAGAACTCACCCCGGACAAAGCCACTACTATATGGTCTAAATCTGAAACAAGTTAATGCCTCTCATCAATAAATACAAAGGATCTTTTATATTAAACTAGTTTTGAAAATATATCATAAGGTAGACTACATGGGGACTAAGGCAAAGGCGTTACCTTTTTGTATCATTTGCATCCCATTTTATAGTTTTAATAATATTTTAGCTAATAATCATTTTCTAGAAAGATAATTTACTTAATCCTCATTTAGTTAATATATAACTATCATTGAACTTTTACTTTTCCTATAAATTCATATAGTTGTTGAGGAAAAGTGTTTGCCTTTTAGTTGACAGTGAACTATTGAAGAATATTTGAGAACCACTATTTTTATTGTCAATATAATTTCATCTATTTTCAACGTTGAAAATCATAATTATCATACTTCATTAAACTTCGCAGTTAATATATTACTATCATTGAACTTTTATTTTACATATAAATTCATATAGTTGTTGAGGAAAAGTGTTTGCCTTTTAGGTCACAGTGAACTATTGAAGAATATTTGGGAACCAGTAATTCTATTGTCGATATAATTTCATCTATTTTCAACATTGAAAGTCATAATTATTATACTTTATTAAACTTCACAAGTGTTTAGAATGAAATTGGATTGTAGATTTTTAAACTTGCATTAAAATATTTTGTATTCGTCATGGCATAAAATATCTAGATTTTCTATTATCTATTGGAATCTCTAATGATAAATCAAATAGAAATATTTCAACATGTCTACAATGTTTTTTGATAGATTGGTTATGCAATTTCTTACTACATACGAATCTCCATAAATTGTTACTAGTTAAAACATGTGTCTTCTCCATCTATTTACTAATACAGGTTTCTTGACCACGTGCCTACTCATACAAATTTATTTTCCAAATATGTGCACAGAGTTTTAATCTTTAGAAAAGGAAATGTTCCTACACCTGGCTAACTCTGATATGTGCCAACAATATATCTATACGTAGATTCATTTCTTAAAAAAGAACGGTCTAGTTTGATTTATCTAAAATATAAAGAGCTCATTGATGCATGTGTTTTTAGTCGTTATTTCAGGCACATTTTCCCTTAGTTTTATGTGTAGATTAGTCATTTATTTGATTTATTATGCATGAAATGACTTAGATGGATTGTTTCTATTAAATGCATCAAATTATATGATTTTTACTATTTATGTAATATTTTACACATCCCAATTTCTTATGAAAATCTTGTGTGTTTTTAGGTACAAGTAAGAGCCACAGACTAGGTGCTACTGACCTGGAAACAGTCGGTAGTACCGACTTGACATCAAAGAACAATTGGAAACTCACCAAGAGTCAGTGCTACCGACAGCTAAAGTCAGTGCTACCGATTCAGCATCAGCAAGCCCCAGCATGAATCGAGAAAAGTCAGTGTTACTGAGTTGATGTCAGAGAGGCAGCTCGAAAACCACAAAATTTGGTGCTATCGATTCCAGACGATAGTACTGACGGGACCGGGATCACATAACCAAACCTAAATGACTCGGTACTACCGAATCACCTAGTCGGTACTACCGAGTCTGCCCGATCAGGCCATCCACAGATTCATCTCTAATTCAACGATGGACGTTAATTTGGACCCTAAGTGCCTCCTATGACTTAGGGGGGTGACATATAAAGAGAAGGAGGAATCTGTTTTCATTGTACGCCGACCGAAAAGAGAGAAAAGAAGAACCGAGGACCAAAGGCTCTGACTGAGGAGATCTGAGCACCTTTGGAGGACGATTATGTAGTCGGAAGATAGCAGAACGCTCGTACGACAGAGGGTATCTTCCAGATGGGCGGAGATTTAGGGGTTACTTTAGTTTCTTCATGTTTCCCATGTTTCTCTTCTTTCCTCCCATGAATTCATTGATGAAAATTATGCAAGGCTAAAAACTAGTATTCCTTAGGATCTGAGAGCAGCCCGGATATACAATGTGATTGATTTCCATATATTAATATCACTTTTATCTCTTTTTACTGGATATAAATCTATGAAAGATTTATGTTCTACTTGTGCTTGATCACCATGAGTGGATTGATAGACACTTAGTCATCTCGAGAGAGAGGTTAAGGGTCGAAGAGCATAGATTTGCTCATCTACTGTGCCCTTTGGGAAAAGTGGAGTATAAATGCGAGGAGAAACCCAGAGAATAACCGTAAAGCATCTAACTAATTAACCAATAACTATGGAAGTGAGATTGGCATTGGATTGGGAGTGAATTACACTACGGGTGCAGGTAACTATAGCTACATACTCCTTATCCAGGGATTGAGATAATAGATGTTAGTGTGTGTGAGATCAATTATTAGTGTTGTCCGTTGTGAAACACTATCCTAAGGAATTCACCCCATCTTTGATTAATTCAACCTTTTATTCATTTTATTTCTACTTTTGTTTCTTCGTTCAACCCAATTCAACCATTTATAATTGGCTTAGCTGATTTGATCGTAGTTAGTAGTAGTATACTGGAAAAATTCTTCCCCATATTCGACTCGGGCCTCACAAGGCTTTATTACTTTGATATGTTCTCTTGCGTACTATGCACAGTAAACTCGTGTCAAGTTTTTGACGCCGTTGTCAGGAAAGAATCAACATCCAACACTATGAGTGTTGTAGTCGGCAACTCTTGGCCAACTTTTTTTTTATTTTATTTTTACTTAAATTTCTTTGAGCTGAATCATAAGCTTTTTCCCAATACATTAGACATTTCTTGTGTTAATACCTACTTTCTATTGTTTTAGGGAAACTAGTGCTAGGTGCACATCAGAATCATAGAATATGGAGAACCATCCTCACCAGGCTTTGGACAAGCAGATCTCTTAAGGAGAAAGGGAGTTCGGAAGATCTGTGGATAGGTTTAACCGGACCCCTCCACCTGAGAGACCTCCTACGCCAGAAGAACCAGAGACAGTAGAAATGGAGGGAGAGGAGGAAATGATAGTATGGGAAAGGATAAAGGTTTCATTAGCTATGGCCCAAAAAGGGCCCATCAATAGGCAAGCCATCAATGTGGCAGCTACAAAATAGATCCTAGACTTGTTGCCTTAGTCAAATCTCAAGAATTTCATGGCAATCCTTCTGAAGATCTAATGATGCATATTAGAAATTTCGTGGTGAACTATGATATGGTCAAGATAGACAGGGTCCCAATGACTACAATATACCTTAAGTTGTTCTCATCATCACTGGCGGATAGTGCAAAATCATGGTTCAACAATCTAGATGGTGAGATCATTGAGACATGAGACCAGATGATAGATGTTTTCTATGAGCTCTATTTCCCTCTGCAAAAGACGAATGATCTAGTGAAGAAGATTCATAACTTCAGATAGCAAGCAGATGAGTCATACTCAAAGGGATTGGAAATGTTTCAGAATATGCTGAGAAAAGTGACTCATCATGGCATTGATTTACTAGGGCAAGCCAATATTTTTCTTATGGCCTACACAAAGGGGAGAGAATAACTCTTGACAGTGTAGGAAGAGGCTTCTTCTTCAACAACAAGCCCGCTCACTGCCATAAAATCCTCAAGAACATGTCTAAAAACCAATCATGGGGAGAAGAAAGAGAACCACCAACAACCATCAAGAGTGTCTGGGAATCCAAGGTGATATCTATGTTGAATGAGAGCTTAGATCTTATTACTAAGAAGCTATGTGCTACAAATAGAGTTCATGCTGAGGAAGAATAAGAATAGTGTAAGTATGTGCGTCAGGGATAATACAGGGACAATGATTATTCTTGGAGGAAAGACCCCAAATTTTTTTGGAAGGATCCTAACAACTTCCAACAGGATCCATCATAGGCGCAGTAGCAACATCCTAAGCCACAATAGTATGGCCAAGTGCAGTATCAACTAGAGCAGTAGAAAATTGACAAGCTTGAAGAAATGTTGGGCAAGTTGTTGAGTCAGAATGAGCTGTAGATTGCACAAACTCAAAGGGATCTTCAAAATCAAGGGGCACATATTCGCAGCATAAAGACATGGATCTCTTAGATAGCGGCAGATGTTAGTGCATTAAAGCAACCAAACCAACAAGGATTTTCGGTAAACACCAATGTACCTTCTGAGAACTAGCATATAAAGGTTGTGCTACTACACAGTGGCAAGAAACTACTGGATGATGCATCACATGGGGCAGTATTTGAAGAAGCTACAAATCAAACCATACCAGTGGATGCAGAGGAACCAGACATGGCAGCACAGGAGAAGATGGAAGAGGAGTAAATTAATGAGGTTGGGGGTAATAAAACTCAGGTTTATATTCCACCTCACCAGCGGGAACCCATAGTTCTTGTGCCCTTTCCAAGCAGTTAGACAACAACTAAGATGGACTGGGAGTTCAAGAAATTTCTTGACAATTTTCGGACGTTATCTGTGAACATTCCCTTGATAGACGATATTGAGCAGATATCATCCTATGGGAAGTTTTTGAAGGATATAATTACAAAGAAAAGAAAGATACCACAGTTTGATGTTGTGGTTTTGAAAGAGCAGGTTAGTGCCTTCATCTTGGGGACACTTCCTCCGAAAAGGTAGGATCTAGGATCCTTTAATATCACATGCTTCATAGGCAAGACAAAATTTGGAGAGGCTCTATGTGATTCAGGGACAAGTATAAATTTGATGCCTCTATCTACCTTTAAGAAGCTCAAACTTAAGGAATCCAAGAAGAGTAGCATGAAAATCTAGCTGGCAGACAATTCCATAGTTAAGCCATATGGTATATGTGAGGATGTCCTATTGAAAGTGGATAGGTTCATCTTTCCCACAGATTTTGTTGTGATGGAAATGCAGGATGACCATGGCAATGAGCTTCTACTTGGAAGACCGTTTCAAGCTACAGCAGACATGATACTTGAAATGGGAAGAGGACATCTGACTATGGGAATCCAAGTGACAGGTTCGAGATCAAGATGTCAGAGCACTCTCAAACCACAGGAGATAAGGAGCAATGCAACATGCTTCAGCACGTGGATGGCAAGTTTTCTCTATTTCTAGGGAATATGTTCCTAGATATGGCCCATGTTATGACTAAAGTAGAAAGAGGTACTCTAGAGGTGGACATCCTGGAAAATACAAAGGCGATCTTGCTCCTCAAGCAATGTGCTACCCAGACGACGAGGGAGATAACTACAACCCTACTGCTGAAGAAGAAGACAAAGTTGATTTTGTGATACAGTCATCACCCAAGATACCCTTAGAAGTTTGCTTGATGAACATAATGGAGGACAGAATATGCAACAACCATCTATAGGAGTGTGTTTTGATGCTGAAGGTAGTACCTTGCCACTATGCAAGGCACTTTGAGGACCTTGGACCACCACCACCACCATTGGTCTCATCTCTTTTGAGCCCATCAGACTTGGAGTTTTAGCTATTACCACCACACCTGAAGTATGTCTTCTTATCTATAGAGGAAAAGCTCCCAGTGATCATATCACCTTCTTTGAGTTGTGAGGAGGAAGGAAAGTTTCTTACCGTGCTGAAAAACCATCGAGTTGCATTCGGGTGGTCCATAGCTGACATTAAAGGGAATTCTCCATCTTTGTGTCAACACAAGATCCGGCTCGAAGAAGGAGCCAAGGAAATCGTCCAATCTCAGAGGCGTCTCAATCTAATTATGACTGAGGTGGTGAAGAAGGAAGTTGTCAAGCTGTTGTCGACAGGTATAATCTACGCAATCTCTGATTGAATGTGGGTTAGTCCTACTTAGGTAGTTCCTAAGAAAGGGGGGATCATGGTCACTACTAATGCGGCTAATGAATTTATTTCCACTAAGCTAGTGATGGGATGGCAAGTGTTCATAGATTATTGATGTTTAAATGCCCCACTCTTAAAGATCATTTCCCTTTACCCTTTATTGATCAGATCTTGGAACGATTAGTTGTTCGTTCGCATTTTTGCTTTCTTGACGGGTATTATGAGTATAATCAAATTTCCATTGAGCCTGAGGATCAGGAGAAGTCCACTTTCACCTATCCATATAGAACGTCCGCATACCGAAGGATGCCCTTTGATCTTTGTAACGCCCACGCTACATTTCAATGTTGTATGCTCGCCATTTTTTCTGACATGGTAGAGCGGTGTTTAGAGGTGCTTATGGATGATTTTTCAGTGTATGGGGAATATTTTAATGATTGTCTACATAACCTTGATAGGGTGCTATAGAGATGTGAGGACACTCACCTAATTCTAAACTAGGAGAAGTGTCACATGATGGTAAGTGAAGGGATCATTCTTAGACATGAGGTGTCTAGTAAGTGCATGGAAGTGGATCCAGTAAAGATTGAAGTCATCTCCACACTACCTCCACTTAAATCGGTGAAAGGAGTGAGGAGCTTTTTAGTACATGCTGGATTCTATCGCCATTTTATCAAGGATTTCTCAGAAATTGCCAAATCTGTGTCTGAGCTTTTAGAAAAAGACATCGAGTTTTCCTTTGATTAGCGATGTTTAAAAGCTTTTGAAATTCTTAAAGAAAAACTAATCTCTGCACCTATTGTGTAGGCTCCTGACTGGAGCCTACCCTTTGAGATGATGTGTGATGCATCAGATTATACAGTAGGAGCTATGTTGGGTCAATGCAGAGATAAGACTCCAAGTGTCATATATTATGCATCAAAGACTTTGAATGATGCGCAGTTGTATTACACCACTATTGAAAAAGAATTTTTGTTGGTAGTGGTTTCTTTTAAAAAATTCCTCCAGTACCTAGTGAGATTTTTAGGACATGCTAGATTCTACCGTCATTTTATCAAGGATTTCTCAAAAATTGCCAAACCTTTGTCTGAGCTTTTAGAAAAAGACGTCGAGTTTTCCTTTGATTAGCGATGTTTAAAAACTTTTGAAATTCTTAAATAAAAATAGATCTCCGCACCTATTGTGTAGGCTCCTGACTGGAGCCTACCCTTTGAGTTGATGTGTGACGTATCATATTATACAGTAGGAGTTGTGTTGGGTCAACGCAGAGACAAGACTCCAACTGTCATATATTATGCGTCAAAGACTTTGAATGATGCGCAGTTGAATTACACCACTACCAAAAATGAATTTTTGGCGGTAGTGGTTGCTTTAAAAAAAATCCTCCAATACCTAGTTGGGGCTAAAGTGATAGTTTCAACTGACCATTCTTCCATTAAAGACTTGTTACAAAAGAAAGATGCCAAACCCAGATTGATTAGGTAGATTCTTTTACTTCAGGAATTTGACATTGAGATTAGAGACAAGGTAGGGGTTGAGAATGTTGTAGCAAATCATTTTTCTAGGTTGGAAAGGATGGAAAAAAAAAAGATGTAGCCATCCCCATTATTGAGGAATTCCCGGATAAGAAATTGTTTGCAATGAAAACTGAAGATCCTTGGTTTGCAGATATTATTAATTACCTAGCTTGTAAGGAATTGTCTGTTGATTGGGGGTATCAAGAGAAAAAATGATTCTTCCAATCTTTGAAGTTTTAATATGGGATGACCCGATTCTTCTTAAGCAATGCAGGGATGGACTATTAAGAAGATGTGTACCCAAACATGAGGTAGAGAGCATATTGTCTCACTATCATTCTCTACCCACAGGTGGACACCATGCGAGCTCTAGGACTGCGGCTAAATTCTTAGAGAGTGGGTTCTATTCGCCTACCTTGTTTAAGGATGCTCACACTTGTCGTTGTGATGCATGCCAATGTGTAGGTAATATCTCTAAGCGACATGAGATGCCCTTGAATATGTTTTAGGAAGTTGAAGTTTTTTATCTTTGGGGTATAGATTTCATGGGCCCATTTGTGTCATCTAATTCCAATCTATATATATTACTTGCAATTGATTATGTGTCTAAGTTGGTGGAAGCAATTCTGACTCGTACCAATGATGTACAGGTAGTGTGTAGGTTTGTGAAGGAATACATTTTCTGTAGGTTTGGTGTCCCCCGTCTCATTATTAGTGATGGTGGTTCCCATTTCACTAATAGGTAGTTTGAGGGTTTACTGAGCAAATATGGGGTGAAGCACTGAGTGGGCACTCCTTATCACCTACAGACTCAAGGACAGGTTGAGGTGTCCAATAGAGAGGTGAAGAAAATCTTGAAAAGGACGGTCTCAACCAATAGGCCGAACTGGAGCTATGTGCTAGGTGATACTCTTTGGGCTTACAGAACAGACTACAAAATCCCAATAAGACCAACACCTTTTAGGTTGGTCTATGGCCATGCATGCCATCTACCTGTAGAGCTTGAGCATAAGTCTAAATGGGCCATGAAGAAGCTAAATTTCAACATAGATGAAGTGGGTAGAAAGAGGCTTTTGGAGCTTAATGAATTAGATTATTAGGATAGATGCTTATGAAAGATCTAGGATATATAAGGAAAGGACTAAGAAAAATCATGATAAACACATTCTCAATATGGTGTTTATCCTAGGTCAGAAAGTCCTCCTTTTCAATACTAGGCTTAAGCTACATCCGGGTAAGCTAAGGTCTAAATGGAGTGGATTGTTTGTGATTGAAAAAGTCTTTCCCCATGGTGTTTTGAACATTGTAAATGGGAATAGGTCATTCCATGTAAACGGCCAATGATTAAAGCACTATTTTGGAGGTGAGGTAGATCCCCAGATTAAGGAGGGGCAACTTTGCATCGTTTCATAGATTCTTGCTCTATAGATTGTCTAGTCTAGGTAATTAAACAATGATGTTTGTTGGGAGGCAACCCAATCTTTATTTTCTTTATTTTTATGTTCCATTTTCATTTTTTAGTTGTCACTTTAATTCAATTTTTGTAAAAATGGTACCTTGGCTCATTTTTAGAGTGTGTAGGGATTTAAAGTCAGTACCATTGAGTTTCTGAGTCAGTGACACCAAAATGGGGTTAGTGTGTTTTCGGCAATAGCAGGACAAACTCAGTACCACCGACTCCAATGGTTGGTGTTGTCGAGTCTTTGAAGATCTTTTGAGGGTTCACTGATAAGGACTCGGTACTAATGACTATTCCAGTTGGTGCTACCAACTTTTGGGCCACCAACTTTTGGGCGCACCCAGGTTTGGTATACCGAGTCCACATATTCGAAAGCACTGACAGATTGTAACACTCGATACTACTGACCCAGAAAGTTGGTACTACCAACTCACCATGTCAGCAATTTGGGTGGTCGTGATCCAACAGCCATGACGCACTTCATCGAGTGGTTGGTGGCACCGATCTGTGGCACACGTTGGTACCACTGATGGGTCATCGGTACCATTGACTCAGGGCAATCTGTGACATCTACGTTAGGTAATTGTCAGCCATCGATGCAACCAACCACAGATTTTTCTAGCCAACTCAATACCACCGACTCAGAAAGTCAGTAGTACTAACTCTGTCGCGTTCAACTATATAAGGAGGGGTGGTGGAGCCATTTTTTCTCACACCCTCAACATCCACTCCTCCTGCATTCCAGAGCACGGCTACACCAGGTGCTGACGATCTTCCTTGAGCTTCCATTTTCTTAGTCCCCTTCTTACATCAACGATATGGCTCCTAGGAGAGGATTTGTTCCCCCGCACGGTGAGTTGGTCCCCCGGCCAAGCCACATTCAACACCCATCCTCGGAGATAAGGAAGCTCTATGAGAAGTTGTAAATGAGGTAGGTCATCCCGACGAGATATGGCGATCACACATTGATCGAGATCATGGGCTTTCCTGACAACATGTGTTGGGTATGTCGGAAGTAAGAAATGGAGGGAGATAATCCTTTCTTTAGTGACTGGCAGACCTACCAGGATCTATTCTTGGAGTTCTTGGTGTCACTTGACATTCTCGTCGCCCCCGAGAAGAAGATAGGAGGTGAATGGTGGGAGGGCAAGGTCAACTTCTGCCTCTTCAACAAAAACTACTCTCTCATACTGAGGGCCTTCAATCATATCTTCAACTGGGCTCATGTCTGAGAATGCTCGGCTTTATTGGACTTTGACTACGACTTACCTTGGGATAAGTTGACTGAGATGTTAGCAGGATTCCGTATAAACTGGCACATCAGTTATGTGACTGATATTGAGCATCCTTTTGCTCGTATGCTTCATTGTTTCTGTGTCAATACTATCTTCGCTCGATCCAGTCAAGCTCAAGGGAAGGTCCAGAAGGCGGACCTCTACTTTCTCTACCGGCTACTGGAGGGGAGACTTTTAATTTTGGAGCTTTTCTGCTACTCCATATGATCTCTGTGAGGTGCAATGTGATAAGGAAGGCACTGATCTTATTTGGGGGCCTCATCACCCCTATTTCTCTCCACATGTGCCTTGATTTATTCACCCTCGAGCCATTGGAGGATACAACAAAGCTGGACCTCCTTCACTTCTGCAAGTCTCATCTTCTCCAATACCACCACAACGTGCTCTATGCGCATTGCACTCGTCGAGGCATATTTTAGAAGAGGCACTAGTACATAACCGGCCTTTAGTGTCAGTTATTTAAGGCCTTTAGTGTCGGTTTTTAAGCGACACCTATGTGGGCGCCGCTAAAAGCCCAACTGTTACGCGTCGATTCTCAAACCGATGCCACAACCATTTGCGCGCCACCGAAAACACACCAGCAGGGGGTATCGGTGTCGGTTATTAGCTTTGGAACTGATGCCATATACCTTCGCGCCACTGAAAGGGTGCCATCTGGGGCACTATCGGCGTCAGTTTATTAGTGATAACTGATGCCATCTCACCCGTTGCCACGGCCGTGCTGGCCAGCACGACCGTAGTGTCTGGCCCGCTGCCACAACTGTGCAGGCCAGCACGGCCGTGGTGTCTGGCCTCATTAGGGAAATCGACGTCGGTTACCAGTAGGGCAACCGACACTGTAACCATTTGTCGTCGGTTTTATACAAATAACCGACGCCTATTTTATGTTTTTTTCTGTCAGTCTACAGACCTGTTGTGGTTGGTCGTAGGATGAGAAACCTGCAGTTCAGTTATGAACTGCAGGTTTTACGACATGTATTGATATCAGCCAACAACAGGCCACAAACCTGCAAAATTAACAACATAAATGTTCACACATTTAGCAACCTGCAGTTCCATTCGATTTTCACACATGTAGAAACATTCATGTAGAAATATGTAGTTCCATTCATTTTCACATTCAAACATGTAGAAACATTAATATAGCAACCAGCAGTTTCATTCATTTTCACTCAGACACATGTAGAAACTTTCAGACATGTAGAAACATTCACACATATTATAATTCAGAAATTCATTTACAAAATATCATTCTTTAGTCATTATTCGCTATCAACATCCCAATTATATGTTAAAACCCCCACTACTTGTATGGTTGTTTCCCATTCTTCTCTTACTTCATTTAATTCTCCCATCGTATAGGAAGCATGTACATCTGGTAAGGCCTTTCCTATAGTGTGGTTAGTTTTAAACACCTGCAAAGAGAATGATGTATATATATAATTAATGAGCTATAAATAAGAGTGATATATTTCATATTATCTAATGAGAATATATATAATACCTCAAGAATGGTATCGATGTCCACTGCGGCATATTTGATAATCATGTACATAAATCGCATCACATAGTATGCACATGCCCATCTGTTGTCTTATGTAGCACACTATAAATTGAAACATACAAAATATTAAAAAAATACAACTAATTAAGCACTGTTCACATAAATAATATATATATATTGCAGTCGGGAACTTACTTCCACGTTTGTCCAAATTATTTGTTGGTTCTTTTTCCTGGGGACCTTTCCTCCAGCCTTTTTGAACTCATCTAAACCCCTACATGTTAATGTAACACAATACATTGTATAATTAAATAGTATTGTAATAACATATGTTAACGGATATGAAAATGAAATATTTCTCATCGAAATAATGTCATTTTCATTTTGTGTCCATATCTTGAATTCAATTTAGTCCCCTTAGGATTTAGATAATAGACAGTGAATGTCTCGGGGACAATAACTAGTAACTCCCAATGCATACCACGAGAGGTAAAAAAGTTAAAAATTAATAACTCAAAATCCACAATAAAAATGTAATTTTCTTAAGTCCAAATTATAAGCAAAGTAAACTTACTCCACATTGAATGGAGCTATTATCAATGTCTTCTTATTTTGAGAAAAACTTATAAAAGCATCACAGCAGTATTGTTGAACTGATGGAGGGTCTTTAGCTACTAGACTAATCAAAGATGGTATCAAAAATCCTACATGTTTGAATGAAAAATTTGCACATATCTTGTCTAAGTAGCTGCAAAACATGTATTACGTATGCATTAATAAATAAGAAACCAGATCACCAGATCCTACACAAGGTATATGGATGTATAAAGAAGATCTCACCTTATCCATAGCTCTATCACAGATGTATTCAACCAATCATATCGAAACAACTCCATTATATCTTGTATAAATAGGTTGCTTTCATATGATTGACCTGCAGCATCTACATCTATAGAAACAGTTATAGGGCAATTTATATCATGTTCGCCTAACCATATTGCCATACCCCTACAATCAGGACCTAACGGGATAGGTAGGTCATGTAGAACCCAACTTGGTAATGTAGGAGGTGGAGGTGGAGGCCTAGATGTTGTGGGTGTCTTCTTTTTAACATGTATATATATATAATTTTAGATCAACTGACATCATATACACACACTAACAATTTACCGTAATGTAAATTTACCATATAGTTTCAGTATAGATGACAGCCGCTTTTGGCCACAATATCACTCCACCTTCTGTCTCACCAAGCGTTTCACAATCTGGGTGGGCATATGGCAATGGAAGATCCATCCAGTTGGGGAATATACGTAGCTGGCTCACACGAACCCAACCAGCTGGTAATGGAGACCCATTAAACATTTCCCCTGGTAGGGATGGGTAAGTCGACGCCTCTACAATGACAAATTCTTTACTTTTTAGACGGCATGGCTTCAACCCCTACAAATTTTTGTGTAAAGAATATTATATACATATATACATATCATCTTGAAAACATATCATCTTGAAAAGACTAGTTATTATGTCATAAAAATACTTACATTGGATGTGTTAGGTGGTGGGTCTAGAGGATTACTCCCAACCTCTGCAGTAGGAGTAGAGCGGGATGCCATAGGTACTGTTTGCTGAGTGGCAGTCTGAGATGTCTACCACTTGCTCAGTGCTTCTTCGAATTTCCTATCAACTAGCTTATCTACCTATACATGGATAAAAGAAACGTTATCTTCTGATTATTGAATTCTCTTTTATAGAAACATTATAAAGAAATAATAGGTTACCTCTTCTTATGAAAGTCCCGCTTTTAGGACATGTTTGCGTTGGGATGGCCCAAAGAACGCTTTGATGCCCACACCAGTGCCTGCATCCCTAACACGTCCAGGATGCTCTGCGTTACCCAGAGCAACTGTCAATTCATCCCTTGTTCCCTCAGGGAAGAACTTTCCTTGTTTCCTCAGCTCGTGCAGCTCCCACTAATTACTAAAACAAAAATTTGTAATTAAGTAAACACCACAAATAATCAATATTCGAACGATTGTTGTAAGAGTTGTAATATACCATTTTTGCAGCCGCCTCAGCAGTTGCGGGCTTCCTTATTTCTCCCTTCTTATTTTGCCTCCCAGCTATCCAGACATCATGGCGAGGCAGAGGTGTGCTACCTATAGTAGAGGACTCCTGAGTAGCAGCAGACTGAGCATTAGCCTCAGACTGTAGTCTTTGGTGAATGCCTGCATACCCCTTTGGGCCCATTGTGTGGTCATGCACATTCAGTGCATGCCTTGCGTTTTGCGCCTCACTGAGGGCCTAGTAGTATGCACATTAATGATTTGGTTAGTAACACTAAATGTTAATCTTGAATAGGTGAATACAATGTATATTAATTAAATTGGGGGTGACACCTAATACCTTGAATTCATCAGTTTGTCTTGAAGCAACAAATGCGTCCCATTCTTCTTGGTCCAGGAAGTTCCACTGTTCTGTGGTTGTCTTCTTCCTCTTGTCACCTTCTTTTATGTATTCTCGGGTGAGATTTGTCCTATAGTTCCTTAGGACTCTCCCACAGCATTGCATCACACATTTACAATGCAGCTTTTCATCCAATTCAAATATACTCTACAAAATAGAATTGTTATTAACTAGTATCCAAAAAATTAGTAATCTAACAAATAGAATTGCAAATTAATAATAGCTCACACATAAATCCTTCCATATTACATCTTTCTTCTCCTTAGGAACTTTATGCCAAGAATCTATCTTACAACTGCAATGGCTACGAGTAACATACCCAAGATATGAAACAAACGAATTGCGATTCACTCCAAGTGCATTTCCTGCATTATCAAAATCTACAACAAGTTTGGGTCCATTGCCCCTTTATGCTATTAACTTCTTCATCATAGTGATGCCCCTTCTCTTGTCAACTTTTTGGTGCTGCTCATCAAGTGCCTCAAGTTCTTCAGAGGGTACATTTGCATCATCAACCTAAAATTTGACAAAATAAACACACTTACATGATATAACTAAAAATGGACATATAGATATAAATATATGATATATATTTTTAAAACTTAAATTGTGAGGTGGCGCATTGATGTCCTCACCCTCACGGTAATCATCAGCACGGTCATCAGGAGAATGTTCAGCCATCTGAAAGTTCACATTCACATTGTAAAGTTCACATTGTAAAGTAATTCATATTATAAAGCTCACATTGTAAAGTTCACATTCACATTATAAAGTAATTCACATTGTAAAATTCACATTGTAAAATTCACATTGTAAAGTTCACATTCACATTGTAAAGTAATTAACATTATAAAGTTCACATTTAGAAAAATAAAACATATAAAAAAATATAAACATGCCTCTAATATTGCGATTTTTTATCAATTAACAATCCATCATTGTGATCTCCGCGCACATACAAGTCATCATTAGCTTCAATATTTTTTGGTGTTGGCAACCCAACTGAGAATGGACTGGAGTCATCACACTTATCATAGTACTCTTCTTCATCTATAGGATCTTCAATGAACTGTCTTTTACCATGAAGAACAACCGACCATTTATCATTTGCAGGATCATTGATATAAAATACTTTTTTCGTCTGTGATGCCAATATGAATGGTTAACCCTTCTCACCAATCTTTTCAAAGTTCACTAAAGTGAAACCCAATTCATCCACTATAACTCCTTTGGTGTTATCAACCCAATTACATTTGAAGAGCGGAATTCTGAAATCTATGTAGTCAAACTCCCATATGTCTTTAATGACACTGTAATATGACATTTTAGCTTCACGTGGACTCTTATCCTTTGCACTTGCAAAAAACATAGTCGACTCTTGAAGGGTGACCCCAGTGTTTTGGATGACACTCTTATCATCTTGGCGCTTTGTGTAATATGTGAATCCATTAATGCCATACCCTTCATAATACATAACAGTCAATTTCGGTTTAAAGGTGAGGCATTTGATAGTTTCAGTAATATCATCTAGTGTTTGAGATAGTTGATGTAAGACTTTCTCTTCGAACCACTTAATAAATGTCTTGTTATGCTCTCTAGCAAGCCATATAGTATTGGCTCGAGGATATTGTCTCTTGATGCAATTGGTATGTTCCTCGATATAAGCACCCACTTCGTCCATGTTGTGTAAAATATACAAGTGACCTTATTCCAACTACTCACGGCTGATTACTTTCACCTGTGATCCCAAAATTCCTTTGCCAAATTGCTCCTCAATATTCTTGTCATTATCAGGAGTGTCATTATCACTGAGAAAGTCATTGCAAAAATCCATAACCTCTCTCGCCACATAACCCTCAATGTCCCGTACGGATTCATCCCATCTGTACAAAGTCCAAGTCTTAGATTCCTGACTTCTTCACCATATTCAGGGTACAATATATCAATCTTCTTCCACTGTGGGGAATCAGACGCATGTCGTAGGATTCCATCATTATTTTTCTTAACATCTGCATGCCACCTCAAATTCTTCACATCTATCAGATTGGCAAACAAGCGTTGAAACTATGATATTACAGGTAGATACCACATCACCTTGGAAGGAGAACCAGTTTTGGATTCCCCCGAAGTCGTCAATTTATACCGTGACGCACCACATTTTGAACAATCTTTCAAATCCACATAGTCCTTTTGAAATAATACACAATCATTTGGGAATGCATGTATCTTCTTAGAATCCATTCCCATTGGGCACAATAATTTCTTTACCTGGTATGTTGAGATTGGCAGCTCGTTTCCTTCAGGAAGCATTTCTTTCAACAAAGACAACAATGACGTGAAGCTTTTGTCGCTCCATCTATTGTTAGCTTTCAGCTTATACAATCTCGTCACATTGTTAAGCTTCGTAAACTTAGTACAACCTGTGTATAACGATATCTCAGCATCATGCACAATGTTTCTAAAAATGGGAGGTGGATCGGTGTGCTCTACCCCAAAACTATCCATCTATTGTTAGCTTTCATCTTATACAATCTCAACACAGCGCTAAGCTTCGTAAACTTAGTACAACCTGTGTATAACGATATCTCAACATCATGCACAATGTTTCTAAAAATGGGAGGTGGATCGGTGTGCTCTACCCCACAACTATCCAGCATTGCATCAACGATGTCTCTTGGAACTAGTTCATACACATCTACATCATCGGAGGCAATTTCTTCTTCCACACAAGCACTACTATCGACATCCACTAGTTTCGAGTTTGAAATCTCTCCATGACAGTGCCATTCTGTATAGCCTTGTATAATACCGTTGCACATGACATGACTTCTGATTACGTCACCAGTGCTGAGTTTCAAGTTGTTACCGCAATGCCTACATGGACAGTAGAACCTATCTCCAGGTTGTTTCCAATGTTCCTCGGCAAATCTAATAAACTGGTCAAGACAAGATATAAACTATGGCATGCAGCGATTGCGAATGGACATCCATGATCTATCCATTCTATGATCAAAGAGAAAACAGGTATATATTACAACAAGATTAGGGTCTAGGGACATGTGTTGTCATTCTTATATATAATAAATGTGTACCACCTATCCCATTCTTGAACACCTAATCTCACTAGTAAGTGTATAATGTGTATTGGGTTTTCAAGAAAATTTCGGCACCATTTCCCCGTTGTTCTCTAAGTGCATATGTACTTAGAGAACAAACGGGGAAATGCTGTCAAAATTTTCTTGAAAACCAAATACACATTATACACTTACATCCTAAGTGAGATTAGGTGTTCAAGAACAGTCCTAAACTGGATACTATCCAAGATTTACTCCTAATGAGTAAACCTTGGATGGGTTTCTAGGCCAACAAATGCATGTGTTGTCATTCTATAACATTGATTTCAACATTTCGAGTGTCCATGCATGTTCATCATCAAGATAAAGATTACACATAAATCACTATGACCTAGGGATGGAGAGATTCATAATTGACTTCAAAATTTCAAACTAGCCCATGCATTATCATCAATCTACATCATACAATAGGGATTCATGTAGAATTTAGGGTGACACATCACTACAAAATTATAGATTTAACATTAGGGTTTTAATATCTTAAATAGATTGATCACAAGATTTTAGCAATATAGTTAATTCAAGATTATGGTGAAATGTGTATTAGGGTTTTAATATCTTAATTCAACATGCATCAAAATTTACATTAGGTCAAGCATTAGTATTCAATTGCAAATGTATCTTCTTCCTCTTGCTCCCTCTCCTTACCAAATGGCCATAAAAGCAAGGCCACGACCGTGTGGGCTGGCCACGGCCGTGGACAGCCCACACGGTCGTGGCCTTGCTTTTATGGCCATTTGGTAAGGAGAGGAAGCAGGAGGAAGAAGAGGTGGAGGAAGAAGAAGGGCAGCAGCCTACCTGGGCAGGAGAGCAGCGGCTTGGAGAGTAGGGTGAGAAGAAGAGAGCAGGGGCATGTGCCGGAGCAATGAAGTACGGTGCAGGAGAAGGCAGGCGTCAGAGCAATGAACCACGGGCAGGAGAAGGCCAACGAGCAGGGAGAAGGCCGGCGAGTAGGAGAGCAAGAGAAGGTCAGTGAGGAGAGCAGAAGTAGCAATGACGTCGGTGAGGAGAGAAGCAGCAACAGCAGGCGGCGACGCAGTAGCAAATTCGATCGATGAAATAGAAGAAAGGGGAAGAGTCCACTGTTGCGGGGCTATTAAGTTACTCAAAGTCGTCAGTTATCAATACAAACTGACACCTTTATTATTAAGTGTCGGTTATCCAAGACAATCGATGTCCAATTGGACATTCCTTTACCCTATTTTTTTGGCGCAGACGGCGCGCGCACCCTTATAACGTCAGTTATGCTAAGACAACCGACGCCCATATTGGAACTTTTGGCACAAATTTTATCTTCATTCAGTGTCGGTTATTAGGTAAAACACCAACGTTGTATCTGATACTTTGGCGCAATTTTTTTTTGCTCGAAAAAATTGGATTTCACAGGCTACTTTAGGCGTCGGTTTGGTTTCTTCAACCGACACTGAATGAAAATCGATACCCGTATATGGTTGGTCTTTAAATATATACATCGGATATCCTTATTAACTAACGTTTAATGTTAACAACATCAGTTTTACTAAAAAACCGAGGCCTCTAAAAGCGACGTTGAACGCTGTTTCTGTACTAGTGAGGATCCTTCCCAACCCTATCTTCAACCTGTGTGGGGTGGAACATCTTAGGTGGCCACTGAATGAGGGGGAAATTGAAGATCCACCGAGGAAAGTAGCTCAGGGTGATGACGAGGAGCAAGGTGACGACAACGACAACAAAGTTGAGGAGGTGGAGCCCACCATCCCCATAACCAGGAGAGCAGTCCCACGCAAAAGGGCCTGCACATACGCTGCATCGACTTCCTTGGCCCCACCACCTTTCTAGGTGGATTAGGACACGTACAACATGACAGGTATGTATACCATGCTGCAGGAGATCCAGACAACATAGCAACAACATCAGGCAACGCTAGCTGGCATTTAGGAAATTCAAGGAAGGTTGTACCAAAATCAACATGTGATCTATGAGAATGAGTGCCTTCTCTTGGCCAACCAAGAGAATGTTCACATGTGCCTGTAGTGGATGGAGAAGTACCAGTAGCCTTTCTTCGACAACTACTGGAACCGTGGATACTTCGGGGAGTACCCACAGCCGCCACCTATGCCGCCTACAAACCTCTATTTCTAGGGGTTGTTCCCTCCGCACAACCCCAACATGCCACCTCTGCCATTCTGAGCCTGGGTACCACTGTTCCACCTCTTGGGTGCGAGTATTGACTATGCATACATAGTCATATTCAAGCTTAGGGGGTGCTGGAATGCATTTTATCTTTGTTTTTATTATTTTTATTTTTAGTTGTTTGTTTTATTTTTAGTTGTACAAGTGTAGGATCCACGTCTATCTAGTGTAATTGTGGAGTAGTAAATGCATGGTTTTATTTTCGAATAGATTGTACTCTCTGTGTTGTTGCATGAAAATGGTCATATCCTTAAAAGCTTAAATTGCAAAATCTTTCTGTAACACCACTTAAGGAAGTGTTTGGACTAGTCAGCACTAGGACTTAGGACATATATGAAAGTCTGAATCAACTTGGGAATGTGAATGATGAAAATATTGAGCCTAAACTGACCAAACCATAATGAGATCTTAAATGAAAATATAAGAAATAAACCTTTAGATCACCCTGAACACGGGTCAATTAAGATGGACACATCATAATATAACGAAAGGCATTGTCTCTTAGTTGTGTAATTCTATTTCTTTTCCATTCATTTTTGACTCACCACCTCAAAAATTCATGAGTAATTCGAGCTATTTTCCTTCATTGCATTGCATGGCACAATAGGAACATATTAGTTAGTTTGCTTACATTTGAAAAAGGAAGAAAAACATTGCATTTGTATGCATCAACTTTAGTGCATACCATCTTAGCTTGCATAACATAGTTCATGTAGTTGCATACATTTCAACATCGCATGCATATTTTCCTAAACATGTGGATTTTAATGTCGAGTGATAAAGCTAAAAGTACAGGGATACACCTCCAAGAAAAGGGGGAAAAAGGAGAAGAATGATAAAGGCAAGAGCATGAAACTTAGCCTTTTAAAAAAAAAAGAAAAAAAAACTAAGTTTTTATTGTTTAAAAGAGATAAACGAGAAAAGTGTATCCCCCATGCTTGTTTTAGTTATGATTTACTCCACATGTGTATTCTTATGAGTTGTCAAACAATCCCAACTCATTCATACATGCATCATCTAAAAAAAATTAGGCATTAGGATTCATTCATGGCATTCTTTTCACCCATCTAGGTTCATTTTTCTCTATGCATAAATTGGTTGGATTTACTTATGAATTTTCATTTTCCACCCATCTTGAACCATTAATTGCTCTTATTGGTAGGCCACTCTAATGATTTATCTCCTCATTTATGCTTATACGGAGATCTACTTCCAAATAGTTGGTAGTTAGGAAGGAGCAATTTGGTGTAGGGAATCACACAATGCACAAAGTGAATGTATGAGTAATTGTGATGTTAACTGCTTTCTTGATAGTGTCATTGAATGAAGGTGGACATATTTGATGGAAGTTTCTGGTCACTTTAGAGCAGTTATTAGTTCAGTGGTTAGTGAAGGCCAGTTTAGCATTGGATAGGTGGATTTGATTAAGAAAGGAATGTATGTGTTATGTCCTTCTGTTGACTCTTGTCAAATAGATCTGAGAGAGTATTGCTCGAGGACAAGCAAAATTTAAGCTTAGGGGATTTTGATGCAAGTATTTTTAGTCATTATTTTAGGCACATCTTTCCTCAATTTCATGTATAGATTAGTCATTTATTTGATTTATTATGTATGAAATGACTTAGATGGCATGTTTCTATTAAATCCATCAAATTATATGATTTTTACTATTTTATGTAATATTTTATGCATCCCAATTGCTTACAACAATCTTGTATGTTTTAGGTACAAGTAAGAGCCATAGACTCGGTGCTACCGACCTAGAAACAGTCAGTGGTACCGACTTGACATCAGAGACCCATTGGAAACTTGCCCAGAGTTAGTGCTACTGACAACTAAAGTTGATGCTACCGATTCAGTATTAGCAAGCCCCATCATGAATTGAGAAAACTCGGTGCTACCGAGTTGACATCAGAGAGGCAGCTTGAACACCACAAAACTCGGTGCTATAGAGTCCAGTCGATAGTACTGACGGGATCAGAATTGCATGACCAAACCTAAGTGACTCAGTACTACCGACTCATCTAGTCGGTACTATCGTGTCTGCCCGATCAGGCCAACCGTAGACTTTTCTCTAATCCAACGGTGGACGTTAATTCAGACCCTAAGTGCCTCCTATGACTTAGGGGAACGACAGACAAAGAGAGGGAGGCAGTCATTTTCATTGCACGACGGTTGGAAAGAGAGAAAAGAAGAACCAAGGACTGAAGGCTTTGACCGAGGAGATTGGGGCACCTCTGGAGGATGATTCTGCATCCGAAAGACAGCATAATGCTCATACAACAGAGGGGATCTTCTAGACGGCGGAGATTCATGGGTTACTTTAGTTTCTTCATGTTTTCCACATTTTTCTTCTTTCCTCCCATGTATTCGTCGATGAAAACCATGCAAGGCTAAAAACTTGTATTCCTTAGGATCCGGGAGTAGCCCGGATATACACTATGATTGATTTCCATGTATTAATATCACTTTTATCTCTTTTTATTAGATATAAATCTATGAAAGCTTTATGTTCTACCTGTGCTTGATCACCATGAGTGGATTGATAGATACTTAGTCATCTCGGGAGAGAGCTTAAGGGTCGAAGAGTGTAGATTTACCCATCTATTGTGTCCTTTAGGAAAAGTGGAGTGTAAACGGGAGGAGAAACCTAGAGAATAACCGTAAAGCAACTAACAAATTAACCAATAACTACGGAAGTGGGATTGGCATTGGATTAGGTAGTGAATTACACTACGGGAGCAGGTAATTTTAGCTACAGTCTCCTTGTGAAGGGATTAAGATAATAGATGTTAGTGTGTGTGAGATCGATTATTATTGTTGTCTGTGGTGAAACCTCTATCCTATGGAATTCACCCAATCTCTTATTAATTCAACCTTTAATTCATTTTATTTCTACTTTTGTTCCTTCGTTCAACCCAATTCAACCATTTACAAATGGCTTGGTTGATTTGATCGTTGTTAGTAGTAGTCTACTGGAGAAACGCTTCACCATATTTGACTCGGGCCTCACAAGGCTTTATTACTTCAATATGTTCACTTGCGTACTACGCACGGTAAACGCATGTCACTCATGCAAAGCATTCATGCTTTCTATTATACTTTCCTATATGGCCCTAAATTATATTGCCCTCCAATGACAAAACTGTAGCTCTTTCCCTACTTCTACCACATATTCAACTTAGAATTTATCAAGAAAAAAACTAAAAACCATACATATTCATTGACACACATGGTTAGATCCCTAGTAGATACATCCTCATGATAGTAATTATAAGATGTTATTCTATGTGTACACATTATGTATATTTGTTATCTCTTTAGCACATCTTTTGTTGCAAAATGGGGCACGCCATTGAATTTTTACATGATTGATAAAGTTTGTTGCACGATTGATCTCTTCTTCAGCTACTCATACCATGAAAATGAGACACAATATCACAAACAACATAAAGGAAGAGATTAAATATCACAATTAGTGTTTTTCTTTCATTGATCCTAGATATTTAATTATGTGTAGGAATATGCTTGTCACCTTAGGTTACACTTCTCAGAGTTCCAAACTCTAATGTCCACTACACAAGCTATGATAAGATGAATTTTCCCAATTTAGCATCTCCTAGTTGTGTATGTACATGACTATTAGTATATATAAGACTTGAATACAGTAACATATGGCATCAAAACATGTACATAAACGATAAACATATCATTATACAAATTGAGAGTGGATTTTGCATACATATTATGAACAATTAACTCAAGCATTCACCTAGTATGTATTCCAAGAATGTATACAAATTCTATTTTGGGGAGTCTATATGAAGTTTTCCACTAAGTTAGACATGATCATAAATAAGCCTCACATAAAATTTCAGTTTTTTGTGGTACTTCCAAGCATAGTTAAAATATTTCATGGATATAAGAAATCATAAGTCTAGAAGGTAATAAACAAACATCTTGTTATTGCCATCAATACATGATCTTAGTGACTCCATCTTACATCCATATAATGATGCAAATATGCCTTGACAAAATTGAAAAACAAGAACCCTTCCTCCCACATGGATGGTCATTACCTGGTCTAGCTTAAATAGTTATCTACCTCTTCTTTAGTCTATGAGGTTAATAATGCCTCATATCACTTGTCAAGAGAAAGGACCTAAATCCATAAAAGATATAGGCAACATAGGGTAAAAGGGGAGATATGAACTGTGTTTATCACCCTACGTCCCCCCTTCGTGGTCATTCTGATGTTGGTCATCCCAATAGTCACCAGGTTAACCACTTGCAACCTCCAAGATCTCATGAGAATGGAACGACTTGGCCACCTTGTTCTCAACGGAAAAATTAACAAAACAAACTACATACACCTCGTATAAAGTTGTCATCATAAGATTATAGTAGTTCTTTAATACCCGTGCAATTGTACTTATAAGATTTTTCGGTAGACAAAAGACTATCAAATTCATAAATTGATTTAAGAATGATAAGCATGTGAGAATATGATTAACGAGTTAACTGATAAGAAGCATTAACAGAACGACTAGGAAATTACTAGTACTTAAGTCTCAACACCACATGATAAAAGATGCGTACCAGACATGGTAGGTATTTACGGATAATTTAAGTTTGACAAAGGGACCAATCTCTCTTTGAGAGTAGTACGTCGACCAAATAAACTTCAGAATTATTAGTGAGTCACAATGAACTTCATCGAAGGCTCCAGGAAAATATTATGTGGACTTAAACATTAGCTAAACAAGACGGAGTGTAGGACGGCGAACATTTCATATTTTTCTTTGTAAATTTACGAAGGCACTAGAAAGCAAAATACATTTTCACTATGAAAAGCCATAGCACATGTTGGATTGGGTGTGTGAGGTAATGATGATTGGACCTACACTCCTAGACGAGGCAGGTACCCTGGACGGGTGTGAGACAACATTTTAATTTTAAGAATGGAGTGTTATTCATAATAGAGTACAAAGCGCGATGTAAGCAGTAAACAGTAAATATTTTACCAGAGATACGCTGAGGCATGCAGAGAGCACTATCCTTAAGAGTATTTCTGCGGTACCCGACGGCGAGCGTCTGTGCGATAGTCTCTGGCGCGGCTACTCTCCCAGGATCCAACAGCGTTTTCCGACGTGAAGCGCACACACGCAGTCACTGCGACGAGTGAAAGGCGACTGATCGTTCTTCCAGTGGACTGACAGTAGGCGAAGAAGAAGAAAGCAAAAGATGTTGTTCAACTGTCTCGAACGACAGCGAGAAACAAAGATAAATAGCAAAGGAAAAGGTGAGCGAAGAGATGTGTTGCGGTTGCAAACCGGGCCGCCGTTTGGAAGCGTCCAAATGAAGAGGTGTGTCCAAAGGATGTGGCAAACATCTCTATTTGGTTCAGTGAACCGAAGAGCAAAACCAAGCCGGGGCTGCGCCCGCACAAGGGGCTCCGAGAGGCCGGATTTGCACCCCCCTGCGCGTAGGATGCGACGTGCGCCGACGCGCCCGATTAAAGGGTTTCCGGACCGGGACGGCCCAAACCCCGTTGGCAAGGCCCACCATGCGTGTGTGTAGGGCCTATCCCCTTTCATTCCTCAATTGTACTATGGACAAGGGTCCATATATAAGGAGGAGGGAAGTTTCCACCACAAGCAAATGGGACTAAACCTTTTGCCTTTTGTTTTGAAATACAGCAAAGAAGTATAACAATCCCCCACTATTTCAAAACAAACAATATAAAAACCGAGTTGACCACTGGAAGAACTTAAATAAATGACATGCATAAGCTTTAGTAGAACTGAGTTCATTGAACTAAAGCATAGAGTATATGTACGTAATCTGTGGAAGATTGGTAGAACTATGTTCTTGAACCAATTCCTCATTTATCTGATTAGAGGTATATTACTCACATGACATTCATAAAATCAATTACCTTTCTTACAGATTGGCGCCTTTAGGCCATGCGCCTATTGGAAAAATTCATGAATGCTCTAGAGATCTGCCCACATCTCAATAGGAGCGGCCCCACTCCACACTCATATAGTTGGACTTTCATCAAGCATATATTGCAATATATAGACCACCATTAATGGCCATGAAATCCATTAAGAATTATATTCAACTGAATCACTGTAAATTGTTGTTTACATCATAAGAATGAGATACATTTATTACAACACGTTGAGTCCTCTAGTGACTTAGTTTTTCTCATTAAACCTTCTTCCCGGGATCACCGTTCATGAAGGTTGGGTGTCCATCACTTCGACTTCTGGTATGGGCATAGTCTCATTCTCCTCGATGTACCGCTCACCAGTCATTGACTTAATGGCTTTGTCAGAGGATCGGCCAAGTTTAATTCTGACTTAACATAATCCATTGAGATTATGCTATCACATACAAGTTGTCTCACAATATTGTGACGTAGATGAATATGTCTACTTTTCCCATTATAAACTTTGTTTTTATCTCTTGCTATGGCAGCTTGATTATCACAGTGTATAAACACTAGTGGAGAAGGTTTCTCCCAAATGGGAAGATCCATTAGAACATGTCTTAGCCATTCGGCTTCAGTCCCAGCCTTTTCTAAGGCAATAAACTCAGATTCTATAGTGGAACGAGCTATACATGTTTGCTTGGAGGATTTCCAAGACACAGCACCTCCACCCATAGTGAAGATGTAACCACTTGTAGATTTCAATTCATCTGAATCAGAAATCCAATTGGCATCACAATATCCTTCTAGCACAGTTGGAGATCCACAAAAAATCAATCCATATTTAATTGTGCCTTTAAGGTATCTTAAAACCCTATGTAGAGCATCCCAATGATCCTTATTAGAATTTTGAGTATATCTACTTAATCTCCCCACTGCATAAGCTAGATCTGGACGAGTACAGTTCATTAAGTACATCAGGCTTCTAATTACTTGTGCATATTTGACTTATTGAACACTATTACTTTTATTTTTCTTGAGATTGCAATTAGAATTAAAAGGTGTACTTACCGGCTTACAATCAAACATTGAAAACTTATTGAGAATTTTCTCAACATAGTGTTCTTGGGATAGCATGATGCAATCATCATTTTTGAGAAGTTTAATTCCTAAAATTACATCTGCCTCACCCATATCTTTCATGTCAAAATTAGAAGCCAAGAAGCCTTTTGTATTATTTATTTTATCAATATTAGTGCCAAAAATAAGCATGTCATCTACATAGAGACATATTTTAACACATCCTTGGTTATCGAATTTAGAATATATACATTTGTCTCCTTCATTTATATGGAATCCATATGATACAACGACCTTATCAAATTTCTCATGCCACGGTTTAGGTACTTGTTTCAAACCATAGAGAGATTTGATTAGTCTGCATACCATATGTTCTTTTCCTGAAACTACATACCCTTCGGGTTGATCCATATAAATTTCCTCATCTAAATCTCCATTCAAGAAAGCAGTTTTAACATCCATTTGGTGTATAATTAATTTCTTAATAGATGCCAAAGCAATTAAAATCCTGATTGAAGAGATTCTAGTAACAGGAGCAAAGGTATCAAAATAGTCAATATCCTTTTGTTGTTTATATCCCTTGGCAACCAAACGAGCTTTGTATTTATCTACAGTCCCATCTGTTTTCAATTTTCTTTTAAATATCCATTTACATCCTATGGGTTTAATACCTGGTGGAAGATCCACTAGTTCCCATGTATGATTAGATAATATAGATTCAATCTCACTATTAATTGCTTCCTTCCATAAAGAGGAATCAGTTGAATTAATAGCTTCATTGTAAGATTGAGGATCATTATCCACTATAAAGGAATAGAAATCATCTCCAAGATTCTTTTCCTTCCTCATCCTAGTGGATCTTCTAGGTTCTATATCATCCGGTTCTAAAACATCATTGGAATTGGATGTACTTGGGATATTCTCTAAAATTTCATTTGAAGGATTAACTAAGTTTTCTAAGGGAGTTTTCATAGGAAAAATATGCTCAAAAAATTCAACATTTTTAGATTCAACAATTGTATTAGGTTCTACAACATTGTTGCCACTTCTAATAACCAAGAATCTATATGCAGCACTATTCTGAGCATAACCTATAAAAACACCATCTAGGGTTCTAGATCCCAATTTTCGTTTCTTAGGCTCAGTTAATAAGACTTTGGCTAGACACCCCCACACTTTGAGATATTTCAAATTAGGAGGATATCCTTTTCATAATTCATATGGTGTCTTATTTGTCTTCCTACTAGGGATGCGATTTTGAAAAAAACGAGATGACAAAATCGCTTCCCCCCACAAGTTGTTGGGTGCTCCTGAATTGATTAAAATAGAATTCATCATCTCCTTTAGAGTTTTATTTTTACGTTCAGCAATACCATTAGATTGAGGCAAATATGGAGGTGTGTATTCATGTATAATACTATGGTTCACACAAAATTCATTAAAAGGAGAACAATCATATTCACCACCCCTGTCTGATCGAAGACGTTTTATTTTCTTATTGAGTTGATTCTCTACTTCTGTTTTATAATTAACAAACATTCCAAAGGCTTCATCCTTTGAATGTAGTAAATATACTTTTGTATATCGTGAGAAATCATCTACAAAAATAATGTAAAAACGTTTCCCACCTCTAGATAGATTTCCTTTTAAATCTCCAAGATCAGTGTGAATTAAATCTAGCAATTCAGAATTTCTATGTGAAATTTGAGGACACGGTTTCTTGGTAGATTTAGTTTCAGCACATATTTGACATTTATTATTTAAATTAACAACACCATTAATATCCTTTAGTAAACCTAAAGATTTCATGCGTTGTAAGTATTTAAAATTAACATGTCCTAATCTATTATGCCATAAATCAAAAGAATCAACGATATAAGCAGAAGGACTTATTTCATTAGCATAAGAGTTTGGTACATTCAACAAAAAGAGACCATTTGAGCAGTAACCCATGCCTAAATAGTCCCCAAACTTGGTGAGAATGACCTTGTTTGGTTCAAAGGACACTTTCACCCGAAACTTGACAAGTTGAGAAACAGAATTTAAATTAACACGGATATCTGGTACAAACAGCACATCTTTGATTAGCATAATTTTTCCAGAAGTCATCTTGATCATGACATTGCCCTTTCCGGTAACTGGAGAAGCAGTTGAGTTGCCCATGACAACCCGATGTTCCTCCTGTCCTACTTCAGTGTAGGTCACAAAGGCATCTTTGTTGCCACTGATGTGGCGACTAGCCCCCGAGTCAATGATCCAATCATTCTGGTGGAATGATCCCATGCTGACAATGCTGACAAATGCCACAAATACATCCTCAGTAACAAGGTTGGTTGAAGGTTCCTTCGAATCCACTGCTTGTTGTTTCTTCCTATGCCTGCATTTAGGAGAAGTATGACCAGGTTTGCCACAAACATAGCAAAAAACATTCTTTTTATTAATATCTTTGTTTCCTTTATATTTATTCTTATTTCCTTTCCCTTTCTTATTTTTCCACTTATTTTTAGACTGATCAGAAGAAACTTTATTTTCTTTAACTTCATTATTAACAAAGTTAGCAATACATGACAACTCCTTATTCAGTTCAGATTTTTCTCTAGTACGGTTTTGATCTTCAACTCCGATATGTATTATTACATCATCCAGTGACATTGTCTTTCTTTTTTGTTTTAAATTGTTCTTGTAATGTTTCCAAGAACTAGGCAATTTTTCAATTAAAGAACCCACAACGAAAGACTCAGGAAGATCAATTTTTTCATTTTTCAAATCATCAAGTAAAATCTGAAATTCATGAATTTGAGTTGTTATATCTTTATCTTCAGTCATATGAAAATTTAGAAAATTTGCAATAGTAAATTTTTGGGTAGAAGCCTCTTCCAAAATATATTTCTTATTCACGCTTTCCCAAATTTCAGATGCAGTTTTAATTGGAAAGTAGGCGTCAAACAGTTGATTAGATAATGTACTTAAAATCACATGTCGGCAAATGCGATTTACTTTTTCCCAATCAACAGAATCATTTTCAGGTTTGGGTTCAGATAAAGCAAACGACATATTAGAAACTTCTAAAGCAGTAATAATTTTTTCTTACCAACGCCTATATTGTTGTCCATTAAACTGTTCAATTTTCGTAACATCAGGGATAGGTGTTTGTGATACATTAGAAACAGTGACGATTTGGTTGTTATTAGTTGATGGCGTCACATGTGTAAAGGGAGTTTCAAAACCTTCCATATTAGTACCCATCAGAGAAACAGATACTCTTAATATTGTTATTCGTAATAGAGTACAAACCGCGATGTAAGCCGTAAACAGTAAAGATTTTACCAGATATACGCTGAGGCGTGCAGAGAGCATTGTCCTTAAGAGTATTTCCACGGTACCCGACGGCGAGCGCCTGTGCGAAAGCCCCCCCTGCGCGCGGGATGCGACGTGCGCCGACGCGCCCGATTAAAGGGTTTCTGGACAGGGCCGGCCCAAACCCCGTTGGCAAGGCCCACCATGCGTGTGTGTAGGGTTTATCCCCTTTCATTCCTCAATTGTACTATGGACAAGGGTACATATATAAGGAGGAGGGAAGTCTCCACCACAAGCAATATGGGACTAAACCTTTTGCCTTTTGGTTTGAAATACAGCAAAGAAGTATAACATGGAGTTCACTCTTAGAGGTAAGGATGGTCGGGCCTAACAATCGAGGCTTTACCAAAGATGAGGCCAGTATAGGGGAGAAATTAAGGGGGGAATGTGTGATCTAATATTTAATTCAATTAAGGTATTGTAACACTGGTGTCAAAAGCTCTAGTAGAGTTTTTGAAATGACGACTAGTCCAACATACCACCACTAGTCTTAACTGTGTATTTTATCCTTACTCACATGTAAGTCGAGGTTAATTTCCCGACTAGTCACCCATATTAGTACTATTCTAAGCTGAGCACGCTTAATTATAGAGTTCTTTAGTGCTCCCGCTTACGACTACCAACGCAAGGGCAGCTCCATCAACTCGGATAACCCTTTCCAACATGCGTAGACCGCACGGCTCAAAGACTTGACATGCCACAGGCCCACGTGGATCCCACCTACTAGAGGAAAATTGATTGTGATACCATTTGTAACACCCGGACCCACTGCCCAAAGTGCTAGTAGAGTTTTAGGAATGAGGAGTGGCCCCACAGACCGCCACTAGCCTTAACTACATGTTTTATCCTCACTCACATGCAAACCGGGGTTAACTTCTCAACTAGTCACTCATCCTAGTACTACTCCAAGCTGAGCACGCGTAACTATAGAGTTCTTTAGTGATAAGCTCCCTGAAAATGAGGTGCACCTTGGTGATGTGGATAGTCCAATCATTCCTTTTAAGATCATTTTATATGAGACCTCAAATCCTGAGATGTTACAAGTGTCTTCTTAAAGCTAATTGGCAATTAGAGTAGTAGTCTAATGTGTCTATATTTGGGCACACATCTCCACACACACAGGCAATGTAGGAATAATTTCATTCATAGAACTTAACAATTTCATCCTCATGTGTGAGTCCATAAACTGCTCCTCAAAAGACAACTAAATACATCACACAATATAGGCCACTCAAGTACCACGTGTAGGGAAGAAGCTAAGGTAGAAAAATTGGAATGAAAACCAATTGATAATGAGAGCATTAGCCATTGTCCTTATATTTGGACACACATCTCCACACACAAACAACATAAACTTAATTCATTCACACATGACTTAACAGTCAGTGCGTCTCGTAACACATTGCTTGTTTGGTTCGAGACTTAGTTTTCGACATGTGAGATTAAGGATGGCAAGGCCTTCAAGCTTGGGTGGAGGTTCATGACCCAAACATCGCTCGTAGTAGCATGAGGGGAAAAGCCTCGAACATTAAAGCTTTGTACTTTATATTCAGGTATTAAATATGGTAAAAATATATAAATAAAAATTAAAGTTTTGTACTTGAAACAGAAAACTGATAAAGCTAGCTAATCCGTACAGACTTCCATAACCAAGATATATTCTCAGGCTGACACATGGCGGCAAAATTGGACCATTGAGCGACCAATGGGAATGCTAGCCCTTCCTAAAACTGATCAGATGATGTCAAATTTTTAGAAAAAAATTAGTCACAGACAATTACTCATGTGCTGACGTACCTCGAAGCGTGGGAAACATTGTATTGTAATGCATACCGGAAATATTCTACCAGCAACCCATTTTTTTATTGTTTCCCATGCAAAAATCTTGCAAAGAGCATGTAAGTTATAATTATTATATGCACTCCCCAATAAATTACACATGTGATATCTTAAACCACTACATATTAAAAAAATATTTAAATTTAAAGTTTTGTTCGTTTCTAGTTCCTTCTAAAAAAATTTCAAAAAGTTCGGATCCCTTCTGATTTCTCTCCTGTCCAGATTCTTTCTCAAATACAGATGTAATGTACGTACATTTGTTGGTAGTTTTTATTTGTAATTTATTTCATAGTTGTCAAGTGCAAAATACATATAAGTGTAGATAATATCCACTCTCCCACAAATTTTACTTGTGATATCTAATTCCACCACAAATTACAAAAAGTATTAGAATTCAAATTTTTATTCATTACTCATTCCCTCTGTTTTTTAAAGTATTCAAAATAGTACTTCTTCTCAATTCATATTCTTTCACCAATCTGCAAGTACTGTATATTTATCATTTGTATTGATTGGAGGTTATCTTAACTTTCCAAGTGTATAGTACCAACACTACATATAAGATGTACAGTACAAGATGTACAATATAATACATGAATCAATCATGAAAAGTAATTATCTTAATTCAATAAAAATGCATGATGTATAGTACACATGATGTAGAGTATGAGACAACAACAATAACATCATATGTCAAAATTGGGTAGAAGAAGTGCATTAGTAACAAAAACATCGTACATGAAGTGTAGTACTAACCACATATAATACCGCCATAAATCACATACATTACTTCAAGAAATCATGTACAAAAGAGTATTGACAACTACTTACAATATCTACAAAAACTAATTCAGATTTTAGTAAAAGGCATACACATGTTACTAACCTATATTTTGGGTACATTACATACACATTAAAATACCTCAGATATTTCACATGTTTTATTTTACACGTCAATACAGTGCATCGGGTACAGTACATGATGTACAGTACTAAACGTGTAGTAGGAGAAGTACAAAAATAACATCATTTGTTAAAATTTTGTTAGAAGAAGGTCACATTACTAACAGACACATTGTACAAGAAGTATAGTACTAAACACATACAATACCTTCATAAACCACATGTAGTACCTCAGAGAATCATGTACAAAAGAATATCGGGAACTACATAGAATACCTATATAAACTTCACATTTTACTAAAAGACATACACATGTTACTAACATATTTTATGAGTACAGTACATACATGTAACGTCCCAGGATTTGAGGCATTGGATATAATGATCTTCAAATGAATGATTGGACTACCCATATCACCAAGGAGCACCTCTTTTTCGGGGAGCACATCACTAAAGAACTCTATAGTTAAGCATGCTCATCTTGGAGTAGTACTAGGATGGGTGACCAGTCGGGAAGTTGACCCTAGCTTGCATGTGAGTGAGGACAAAGTACGCAGTTAAGGCTAGTGGTGGTATGTGGGGCCAATCGTCATTCCTAAAACTCTACTAGAGCCTAGGGAAGTGGACCTAGACGTTACAAATGGTATCAGAGCCATAACCCCTCCAGTAGGTGGGGCTCACATTGGTCGATGACATGCCAGTCTTTGAGCCGTGCGGTCCAGGCATGTTGGAAAGGCATATCTGTGGTGATGGAGCCACCCTTGTGCGGGTAGTCGTGGTCGATCAGGAGTTGGGTGTACATGGCCATGTTGGGTCTGTACTAAAATGGGGAAATGTTATGAGGCCACATAGTTGAGCCTTGATGAGGACGTCAAGAATCTAAGTGGGGGAGATTGTAACGTCCCAGGATTTGAGGCCTCAAATATTATGAACTTAAACGGAATGATTAAACTACAAGAATCACTAAGGTGTACCTCCTTTTCTGGGAGCACATCAATAAAGAACTCCATAGTTAAGCATGCTCAGCTTGGAGTAGTATTAGGATGGGTGACCAGTCGGGAAGTTGCCCCTGACTTGCACGTGAGGACAAAGCACGTAGTTAAGGCTAGTGGTGGTCTGTGGGGCCAGTTGTCATCGTCATTCCTAAAACTCTACTAGAGCCTAGGGCAGTAGGCCCAGACATTACAATACACACATTACAGTACTTCATACATTGTACATGGTTTATTTTATGCATCATTACAAAACAAAATATACAATACAAGAAGTACAGTACAAGACGTATTGTATTGATGGAGAATGTAGGGCATCCAACTTTGGCATGACCGGAGATGACCAATACATTCTGGGATGTTGGCGTTGAGCATGATGTCAAAAAAATTGGCAATAGCTCATGCGGGGTAGGGCACGGTGTTGCACTTTAGATGAGGACATGAATGTGGCGGAGAATAGGGTTGGCGGAGGTGTTGCGACAAAGTTAGGTGAGGGAGAAGGGAAAAGGAAGAGGAAGCTAGAACCAGGTACAGTACTTGGGCAGGACAATCGATAGCACCAAGAGAGATCACTTCACTACAGCGCGCTTTGACGGGATCATCGGTAGGCAACTCTCTTGTAGAACCATAAGCAACCTGACCTAGCACGAGTATTGTACTTGTGTTGGGCTAATTTTGCAACAGATAGATCTTTGGTCAGAGGAGTATGTGGAGGTGTTCGGCGACGGAGAATGCAACCGACATTAAACACAACGTGAAAGACTATCGGTTATAGCTCCCGCTAATGTGAGCACAATGATTTGCTACTGTTGGATTGGTGAGAGTTGTGAATCAGATGTACTATACTAGTAGCACAGCTATTTTCTTCGGTTGGATTGAAGAGAATTACGAATCGGAGGTACTATATTAGTGCGGGAACATTGGTTGGTGGAATAGGGCTGAAGAGAGGAGTTGCAAGAGAGAAACCGAATTAGTAAAAATTGGGGCTGGAGAAAGGAGTGGTGAGAGAACTTCGAGACTTTTTGACTTCTGCGTGGAGTTAATTAGTGTGAAGTTAACTCATATCAATAGAAAATGAGTATGACCATGATTTTGTGGATTCCCAATGCACGGGTGGGTGGTCGGGAATAGACCTACTATGTGTAACATAACTAAATTTCTAAAGAGACTGGACTCGAAAGAGAGTGGAAAAGATGTCAAAGACCAGAAATAATGTCAAAAGCTATAAATAGATATTCGTATTGTTGGGCATAATAAAGGCCAAAGCCCTATATACAGTGTGGAAGGGAAAAGAAAAGCGATCACTCCAGTGTCATCGGGCACAAATATATAGATGATTCAAAAGAAGATGACAAATGAATATTGTTAATTCATTAGATCATGTCGAATTAAAATTCCAGGATAAAAGAGAGACTTGGCAATGTTTAAGATCATAAAACCCTACAAAAGAAAGTGCACACAAATCTATCAGTAGGTTCTAAAAGAATTCCAACTGCAATCGATCAACAAAGCAAAAGAAAGGGTTCTAAACAATACAATCAAAGAAAACCAGACATATATACCAAGAACATGAACAAGAATTTTGAACTATCTAATAGGAATTGATCTGTGTTATGATACATCATAATAATGAGAAATCAAGATAACCACCACAATCCCAGTGGTCTTAGCAGTACCAACGACAAAAGCACGCATAAAGAAAAGAAGGGTAGTGGGGACGCTATCTCTCCCCCAAACAACTACTACAGTTCCAAGACCTTAAGCCCATATTTGGTTCGGGACTGGGATTCTATAGTCTGGATTGGATTAGACGGGGTTAGTCAGGATCCAGTCTGATTCTGTTTGGCAACCCAGTCTGATTCTGTTTGGCAAACTAGTCTGATTCTAGTCAGCTGGTCTAATTTGAGCCTGGATTCAGTCTCATTCTATTTGGCTACCAGTCTGGATTCATTGTGATTTTGTTTGGCAACCTAGTCAGGATCTGCTTGTTCTGTCCAGTTCTTGCAAAACTATTTTAACAAGTACAAGGAATGTGTAGTTGTGATGGCGCCTCAATATAAGTACAAAATTTACAAAAAAATTATTTGTATTTTGTGGATGTTATTTTTTTTATTTAGTAAAGTGAAAATAATATATGAGTATGCTCATTTGTACGTGATGATTTAAAATAAATCAAATTGTATTGTTGTCTTGCATTGCATTTTTATGCTGTAAATATGTATTGTTGTACATATTTGATCCAGGAACTCTAAACTGACAAGATAATTGAAATTGTCCTAATATAACATAAATTGCACACAAGTACAAAAGCAAAGATAGTAGCATGTTTTCATCAGTCATTAAACAAATAAAAAAACTAATAATAAGTTATTGGTTCCCGGGAAAATACATCATTAACATATTAGGGAGAGGGACAAAAAAGGAGAGGCATGCCCTGGACCTAGACATAGACATCAATACACATGCTAAGATGGTGACTAGCCACTGTGGTGGACAATCTTTGATGTGGATGATGATTTATTTTGATCCAAGGTAGGACTATCCCAGTCGGCCCACTTTTGGGAGTCATCGTACTCGTCCCATGACACAGGACAGGCTTCCTGCAACGACTGATTGGGTTATTGTTTGATGTCGGCTTTTGGCCAATCAAACAGCAACGGCAGATGATGAACAGGATGACTGACCTGAACCTTGCCTTGTTTCTGGCTCCCATTTTTTTCATGCCCATATGTATCCTCACAACATTTTTTTTTGCAGACAAGGTTTTCTTCAATATATTTTCATATATTTGACAGAGACATCAATAATTTTTCAAACTTTGCCCTTGCCCTTACCTTTGAATGTGATTGTGACATCTAAATTAAATAAATAAATATAAGTATGAGAAAATATCATTAATAATAAACTAATTGTGACAATAATGTATACAAATAAATATTGTAAGAAAATTTAGCTAAAAACAAGTTTGAACGTGATGTAAGTCTTCTAAACATAAGAGTAAAGTAGAAGTTTATCAAATGATGGTACCAACAAACTAATGTAACACAAAAGTTGTGCAACTAAATGTTGCAAAGCAAACACAAACAAATACAATGTCGAGAAAATATGTTACAAGTTCATGTGTTTGTTTCACCGGCTGATGTAGTTGTTTGTTTCATTCGTCAGTGTTAAGGTATTCAACAATTCCAGGTGGGTAAGTGCGACGACTCATCACAAAGTTGCGTTGAATGACCAATGGCGGGGGAGGCAATAAATCTCCCAAAATGAAAAGATTGTCTCTTATGAACTCTCTCCTTATGTATTGTCATCTCATTTGCAACTTAGTCAAAGATATGTAAGGCCCCCCTGTTATGTTTCGGAAGTCACGCCATGCCTCCATCCAAGAATGTGTAGTATATACTCCATTCACACATCTCCCCAGTTCATATTGGTTTCTCATCATACCTCTAAGAACCATATCAAGCTCTGTACACCACATAAAATAATGCGTCGTTGGATGCCCAGCCATATTACAGATTCTGTAAGTAATATATTTTAGAAGTAAGGGTGTATGTCACAATTAAGGAGATATAATATGCATATTTAGTTTTAACTAACATTCAACAACATTACGATGAAATTACATACACCCTCCATAAAACATTCAGCAACATTACGATAAATAACAGCAACCTTTTAATGTAATACAACATTTATATCAGTGGATGAATTAAGAAAGATTATAATATTAATAACATCTAATGGTTGACAAAGTAAATCAAGAAGACAATCTAAATGTAGCTCTGCCATTCAACGTTATGATGTCATTGTGGGTGAAGGAATGTCCAAAAGAAGACTACAATATTCCTCCAGACTGGCAACATAGCATTCTAGAACCTCATGCTCATACTTTTTGTTGGTGTATGTGACACCCCACCATCACATACACAACGAGATGACACGCGAAAATGTGTGGAACCATATATTACCAAAAATACAGGTTAATTAAAATCGATTGCAGAAACATACATACAGAACATTTGCAACCAGGCCCTACAAGAAGATCGGGTTATATATAGATATATTCAAGATCACCTGCCATATATGTTCACATATTAATGCCACCCACTGTCACAACAACGCATATTAGTTCAACACCTGTTTATACATACATAACAGGCCACGTACGACCAGCAGTAGGGTATACAAAAATTACAATAGCTAAACATCGTGAAACGTCGTCAAAACACTTCCAAGGACCTAAGAGTACAGGAATGACTCTAGGGCTCTACTATAAAACCACCAAAATAGCAGCATGTCCATCTCTTGCCTTCTACTGCTCTTCTTGCTGCTCGGCCGCAACCTCATGACCACCACCACGTCTAGAGTGATCACCTAAAAAGGGTGTAAACCAGTGGGGTGAGACACACAGTCCCAGTGAGAAACATAACTCCCGGCCGCAACTATAAAACCTCAAAGATTTAAAGCAGATAACAGCAAATAACTGAATAAGTGTATAACAAGAGCAGCATACTGAGCAAATCTATTATTACCATCCATCTTACCAAGATATCCGGGAGGCATATTACCAAGTATTTCTTTATGGAACATGATTGACAAGATACTCTTTATAAGAACTTATCACAAGATATAAGGATCGTACGCGTATCTACAAGGTGTAATTAGATCAACTATGCAAGAAAGGCCTCAATCAATGTTCCGTGTTTTGCTCTAAGTAGGATGTATTTCTTCGGCTGGATTACATTTTATTATGCCCTGAGGAAGTGAGCCTTCCCTGCCCAAATCCAACCATTGGCTACGAAGCCCAATCCGGTGCCATACAAGGTCTAAGGAGATTCGGACTCCATGACCTCACCTTCTCGTGGACAGTACACGAATCATCAAGCAAGACCGCAGTCTTATGCTTATAGGCCTCATCCTCTGGGTTAGCTCCGCAAGCTACCCATCTCTAGCTCACCTCATCATAGGTGCTAGTATATACATCCGAGCCATGAACGCATCATTCTCATCATCACATATGCTGAGCCATGGGTATGTTCACCATGCTCCATACATCTCGAGTCTGCAACCACAGTTGCACTCAACCCTCCTATTTTAGGCTAGGGGAAACCTCGAATATTCAACAATATGCGCTTCAGGCAATCCCGCAGGATAAACCTATTTCACCATCACCAATTATTGACGGTAATGGGTCTATGGCGAGGGCAAACTACATGATATGTTCATCTGTAATTGATTAGTATATTTTAAGCCAATTGTTAAGGCAAAACAAGGTATAAACATAGCCTTATAGAATTGCATCACTGTTGCCATCAACATACTGTCTTGGGACCTCAATCCCTCATGATATCAAACATTGCCTCTCAAAGCATCACAATCATGCATCAGCATCCTGGGAATGCATCCCTTATCTCATCATCAGAGGATAACACCTCAACTAGGCACTCAGCCTTATATCAGGTCCTCAGACCTATCAACTTATTATTTTATTAATAAGAATTATCATCATATTGTGCTAGTCAGAGCATATATATATCATAGCTCTTACCAGGCTATGAATCCACATGACATACCTACATGGTTAGCATATACATAACTAAAGCCATCATGGATTAACAGAATGATCATGCTATCAAGTATAAAGAAGCATCCATGAGCATATCACACAAGCTTTATCATTTATAGTATTATTATCAATCATGGGCATATATTATGCCTTATACTTGAGACCATATGCATGTGTTATATCAACATGTGAAGCAACATCATAAGCTTCCAAGCTTCCTGGTTCACAACCTGTCATTATATCTTATCATCACATTTGCAGGATGCAAGGTGATCACATCATGTCAACTGTATACATTTCGGGTTATTAGAACCCTCACAAAAACTCCTGCAACCCTCACTACAGGTATGGCGAGTAGTGCCAATCCTCACCTAAGGGTGTACCGGCTAGGGTTCCAAACCCTAAAGCAACTCACCACCATAATAACCAAACACTTCACATCCTCTAACATGCACCAAGGTTCCGCTAACACGCATGGTGTCGGGAAGCTATCCACGAGGTCATAACGTGCAGCACTACCATGGCTATCGGCCAAGGGTCTAACGTGCACCAAGCTAGGGTTAGGGTTAGGTTCCATTGTCGGGCTATCCTTCAACATGAGCCATATCGGCCAAAGGGGTGTCACCCAAGGCGCCCCAATCGTGCAACCTTCTAGCATCATCAGAGGGTTAACCCTATCGTACAGGGTAACCATGACGCCTAAGAAAGGTGTCGTGCATGGCCAGCATCATATCGGTCAGCATCCTAGGGTTGGCATGTCGGGCATGAAACCATATCGTCTAATACTTCATGGTGGTATCGGCCAAAGCTATCATGGGCACCTTACCATATCGCCCAAGCTCATCAAGGATAATGGCCAAGGCTGTGCCGGGTACCAAGCTATCAAAGTCTATCGACCAAGACCACCCTAAGGTAAGGGAGTGCATCGGGCTCCCTCTCTACATGGTGTGTCGTCCAAGACCTAACCCTAAGGAGGGTATCAGGCAACATCTCAGCAAGGGTATATCGCCCATCTATCAACTCCACCAAGGGTATCGGCCAGGGGACCATGACGGGCACCAACTAAGCTTCAACTAGGCATATTAGTCAAGGATACAAGGATCACCCAAACAAGCTTATCCACCAAGGATTACACCTCAAGGACATATCGTGCATTAAGGGTAGACAACTCATGTTGCCTAGAGAAACACTAACGCCCTAGCTTGGGTTGAGGCTTAATATCGACTAAGATGCCCATCCAAGGGTTTAGCAACCATGTCGCCCAAACCCTAACTCTAGGGTGGATAAGGGATATTTGGCACCAAGGTAAAACTATCTCACAAAGGTGTATCGGGCAGGGCACTCAACAACCCATAACACCCAAGCACACAAAGGTATCAGCCAAAGGTATAACCCAAGACCAGAAGGTTATCGGGCAGCACTATCCCCAAAGTCATATCGTGCAAGACACAACCCAACAAGGTCATCTTCAACCTCAAGCACAAGGGCACCAAACCCTAGTTGATCAAGAAGGTCAGCTCACCTCTCAACAATTCAGAGAGAGGGGTGTTGCACAACCTCTTTCACAAATCGGGCAACCACAAGGATCCAACCTCAACATAGGTCATCAAAACCTCACCTCTCAAATCCATGGTGAGAGGAGGGTATTGCCCAAGCAACTAGAATATAAGCTCACCTCTCAACAACTAAGAGAGGGGGGTATTACCCACATTACTAAAGCTCAAACTCACTTCTCTAGACCAAAGAGAGAAAGGAGTGTTGCTACCAAAGAAAACCTCAACTACGGTTCGGCCAACTAGGTGTAAAGGCATATAACCCATCAACAACAACAACATGCTCATACTATCCATAAGATCAACAACATGTTCTAGAGCAAGAAACATACATGCATGGCCGATTGTCAACATATATGAAACATGCAACATAGAGAAAGTAGTATAGCTAGGGTTAGAAGTTATGTAACCCGCCTTAAGCAAACTCTTCAAGCTCCAAAACTCCAAGCTTCTAGCTCCTAGCTCCAAGCACACTACTTTGTCCACCTCAAGAAAAGGAACAAGAAGCATAACCACTATGGCCGAAGAGTAAGCAAGATGGAGAAGAAGATGCTAGAGAGAGAGGGAAGATGCTTACCAAAGGACAAGACCCACCTAGGGTTCGGCCACCAAGCTAAAGGAAGAAGAAGGGATCACCACCAAGGGAGAAGGATCAGCCACCAACTTGCTCCAAAGGGTAGGTGTATCGTGCACCAAGGAAGCGAGGAGCAACAAAGAGATAAAGGGTTCCTAAGAAAGATAAAGGCAAGGCATATATAGATAGGGGTCAAGGTTAGACCAAGGCAAGGTGTCACCTTACCAAGGGACACTTGTCCACACATTTTACCACCTTGCAAAACTCATGCACATGCCATGCCACTACTCTCCCAAGGGTCAGCCACTTGTCCAAGCTAGGGTGACACAACCAAGGCAAGAAGGTCAACAAGGGTCAAAGGCCGACACACTACTCATCCATGGCTGATACACCCCATGGGTGATACCCCATGGCCGATACAAAGCACCATTGCCCGATACAGGGCTCAACCAAGCAAGGCAAGGCCCAAACAAGGGAAAACAAGGCCCAAAAGAGCTCAACCAAGCCCAAGACAACCCAAGGCACGAGCCCAAACCTTCCTCTTAACCCTAGAGGAAGCAAAGAGAGAGAAAGACATCTCTCAAGGTGACAAACTTTCTCTTCAACCCTATCTTAGGTTATTTTGCAATTAGCACCTCAACACTCAACAAAGCACAAGCAAACCCTAATCACCACTAAAGGTGATTAGCAAGAAACCAAGCACCATGTTTAGGCAAAACAAATAGGGGAGCAAGAAACCAAGCACCATGTTTAGGCAAAACAAACAGGGTAAGCCCAAAACAAAGGTCAGGGTCCTTACAAGCCATAAACCTCTACAAAGGGATTTTGTCCCCAAAATCCGAAGAGAAAAGTGAGGGATACTTCCTCCTCATCTCTTCCTCAAGCTCCCACATGGCTTCCTCAATGCCACGATGATGCCACAGAACCTTCACAAGAGCCAGGTCCTTCCTCTTCGGCTTCTTTACTCTTTTATCAAGGATTGCCACCGAACCCTCCTCGTAGGTCAAGTCTTCATCAAGCTCAACCGCAACTGGCTGCATCACTGTCCCTGTGTTTGGATGACTTTTCTTCAGCATACTGACATGGAACACTGAATGCAACCTGTGCAGCACTGGCGACAGATCTAACTTGTAAGCTACCTTGCCAACACGTGCTCTTACCGGGTACAGCCCCATATACCTGGGTGCCAGTTTGCCCTTCCGGCCAAACCTTAGCACGCCTTTCCAAGGTGAGACCTTAAGATACACTTTGTCTCCTACTTGGAACTCTAGAGGCCGTCGGCGATTATCTACATAAGACTTCTGTCTGTCATGTGCTATTTTCAACTTTTGATGTATTACTCTGATCGTTTCTGTTTTTTACTGTACTAACTCAGGACCCAAAAGCTGATTTTCACTAGTCTCGTACCAGCATAAAGGGCATCTGCACTTCCTTCCATATAGAGCCTCATAAGGATCCATGTCAATGCTCCATTGGTAACTATTGTTATAAGTGAACTCTATCAAACTAAGATGCATGTCCCAGCTGCCTAGGAACTGCAAAACACAAGCTCGTAGAATATCCTCCAAAGTCTAAATAGTCCTTTCAGACTGTCCATCCGTATATGGGTGGAAAGCGGTATTGAACCTCAACTGTGTTCCCAACACTTTGTGCAACTGTTCGCAAAAACGACTTGTGAACTGAGGACCTCTATTGGAAACTATTGTTGTTGGTACACCGTGCAAACGCACTATCTCGTCTATGTACACTCGAGCAAGATTTTTTGTTGTATATGTTGTTTTTACTGGTATGAAGTGAGCAGATTTTGTCAACCTGTCCAGTATTACCCAAATGGAATCATGATTCCTAGTTGTCTTTGGTAGACCAATTACGAAATCCATAGTTATATGATCCCATTTCCATTGCGGTATCGACATGGGTTGCAACATACCTACCGACTTTTGATGCTCAGCTTTAACTTGCTGACATACTACGCACTTAGCCACAAACTCAGCTACATCCTTCTTCAAACCAGACCACCAATACAGGTCCTTCAAGTTATGATACATCTTGGTGACTCCTAGATGCATAGCATACATCGATGTGTGTGCTTCCTCGAGCACTAGCTTTCTTATATTATCACCATCGGGGACCACCATTCTACCATGATAGCAAACTAATCCATCCTCAGACTCATGGAACCCATCACGCTTTTCGCTACCAAGCTCTGACCTGATCAGTTGCACTATATCATTTGTCTGTTATACGTCTTTGATCTGTTGTCTCAGCATAGGCTTGACTTGCATTTGAGCCAACAGTCCTTCCAACAAGGAAACTTCCAACTACACATTCATCTGCCGCAAGGAGACAAACATATCCTGCTTATGGCATACCAAGGAACTCAACTGTGCCTTCTTTGTGGAGAGATAAGAAGACTTTCTACTAAGTGCATCAGCTACCACATTTGCCTTACCAGGATGATACTCAATGGTGCAGTCATAATCATTGATTAGCTCCATCCAACGATGTTATCGTATATTCAGCTCATTCTGCGAAAAGATATACTTCAAGTTCTTATGATCTGTAAAGATCTAACACACTTCCCCATAAAGATAGTGTCTCCAAATCTTTAATGCATGGACCACCGCTGCCAACTCCAAATCATGTGTCGGATAGTTCTCCTCATGTTTTTTAAGCTGTCGCGAAGCAAAAGAAACCACATGATCTTCCTACATCAGCACACAACCTAAGCCTTTCTTGGAAGCATCGCAGAAAACAACATAACCCATCCCAGGATCTGGCAGCACTAGCACTGGAGCACTAGTCAGCTTCTCCTTCAAACTTTGGAAAGCTTTCTGACAATGATCATCCCAAACAAAAGGTACATCCTTCCTGGTCAGCTTTGTCATCGGTAACGCGATTGCACTGAAGTCCTTGATAAACCTCCGGTAGTATCCGTCCAAACCCAGAAAACTATGAACTTCTATTGGCATCTTTGGTTGCTCCCACTCTGCAACTGACTCCACCTTTTTAGGGTCCACTCTGACTCCTTCTATAGATATCACATGACCCAAGAATGTTACTTCATTCAACCAAAACTCACATTTGTTGAATTTGGCATACAACTGTTGTTGGTGAAGAAGAGTCAACGCTTGTTGAAGATGTCACTCATGCTCTTGATTGTCCCGACTATAGATCAAGATGTCGTCTATAAAGACTACAAAAAACTGATCTAGGAACGGACGGAACACTCGGTTCATCAGTTCCATGAAAGCAGCAGGTGCATTGGTTAGCCCAAACGGCATAACAACAAACTCAAAGTTACCATACCTCGTCCTAAATGCTGACTTTGGTATGTCGTCTGCCTTAATCCTCAAATGATGATATCCAGACCGTAGATCGATCTATGAGAACATTGTAGCACCACGCAACTGATCGAACATATCATCTATTCTTGGCAACAGGTACTTATTCTTAATCGTAACTTTGTTCAACTGCCGATAATCTATGCATAGTCGCATTGATCTGTCCTTCTTCTTAACGAACAACACTGGAGAACCCCAAGGCGACGTGCTCGGTCGGATGAAACCTTTCTCCAAAAACTCCTGTAACTGCTTTTTCAGCTCTACCATCTCTATTTGAGCCATCCTATACGGTGTATGTGCAACTGGTTGTGTTCCTGGTACCATATTGATCTCAAAATCAATCTCTCGGGGTGGGGGAACACCGGGGAACTCGTCAGGAAACACATCTGCAAACTCTCGTACAACTGTCACCTCCTCAAGGCTAGGACCTTTTGCCTTGGTATCCACAACATGAGCTAAGAAAGCCTTACAACCTTGCCGCAACAACTTTTCTTCCACCATCGCTGACACTAGACATGTCAGAAGAATCTTCCTATCTCCTTGGAAGATCTACTTCTCTCCATCTTCATCAAACACTGCCTACTTGGAACCATAGTCCAACACAACCTTATACTTCTCTAAGGTATCCATCCCAAGGATCGCATCGAATCCATGCATATCAAGTGGTATAAGGTCCACTTGTATCTTGTGTCCCGAAAAAGATAGAACACAGGATGGACACACTTCTCGAAGCATCGAGGAACCATCAAGAGGGGTTTCTAACAACAGGCTATCTTTCTTACAACTAACAGGTAAAGGACAGCTATCAAGCAGACTATGTGTGATAAAAGAGTGTGTAGCACCCGGGTCAACCAAAACAGATATAAAGCAAGAAGAAGACAAATCAAAATGAAATAACTCCATCTGACCTATCACCACTCGCGGGTTGACTATCGCCTCCGGCTGACTCATAGCATAGAATCGAGCAGTTGCTTGTTGTCCGAGTCCTCTGCTTCCTTGAGCATACGATCCCTCTTGCGATGCTTGACCGCATCCTCTGCTAGCACTGGGATGCTGTCTGTCAGACCCTTGTTGACTCTGTCTCAGCTATTGTGTTACCTCAACGTCTCTTCTTGGGCAATTTGACTTTAAATGCCCAGTCTATCCACAGTGGTAACATGACTTGCCTTCTGTGTGCAGTCTAGATGGCTTTGTTACTGCCATAGAAGTTGTACTATGTGCCTTCAACGGCGAAGAAACATAACCTCTTCCCTTACTCGGGGACCATTGTGACGGTGCACCAGAACCTCTCATCATGGAAGGTGTTGAAAACCTTGATTTCTTGAAGCCACTAGATCTCTATCCCTGGAACTGAGCAGGCCTTTTCCTGGTCAAGGACTCCCTTTTCTCCCTAATAGATCGTTCAATCCTGCAGACAGACTCCACAAATGTGACAAACCACTCCCGATTCTCTAAAGCAGCAGCAGGTGTCGACAGTTCATCGCTCAAACCTTTCTCAAACTGCCTGATCCACTCATCATCTGTCGCTACCATGTGAGAAAAAAACCTCAGCAAGTCCATGAACTTGGCTTCATACTCAATTATGCTCATCGCTCCTTGGCGTAGATGCTCAAATTGGTTGATCTTCTCGTCCAGATACATCTTCAGAAAGTATCTGCTGGCGAACTCTCGCCGGAAGATCTCCCAACCGATCTCCTCATCAGGTCGCTTCTCCTCCTCGATGGCCCACCAGTGGCCAGCACTGCCCTTCATAAGGTAGACATCGTGCTTGACTTTGTCTGCTTTGGGGATGTCGAGGATTCGGAAGGCCTTCTCAAGACCTGTTAGCCACATATCTGCATCCGCTGGATCAACCGTCCCAGCATAATCCGAAGCTCCGACTCGGCAAAGCCGCTCAAAGGTCTTCCCAATACCCGATGCTTCACCATGGGGAACATGTGCTCTTGGCTGAGGCACTGGCAACCTTTCCACCATGTGATTCATCGTAGCCATCATCAGCCCCATAAGGTGTTGGTAGGCAGGGTTTTAGAGAATGGCTGGGTCAAGTTGGGGGACCTCAGGCACTCGATCTCCATGTTCCTATCCCCCTACTCCATCAACTGATACAGCATCTCTGCTCTCGGCAGCATGTTCTTCATGGTTTCCATACATCTTTAAGCTTTATCTTCTGCTGAGGGCAGAAGGTTATTGTAAGAAAACCTGGAAAACTCACAAGAATAGATGCAAACCTAGTCCTAGATCCCTATAGACTTGGCGAACCTAGAGCTCTGATACCAAACCAACTGTAACACTCCGCCATCACATAGACAACGAGATGACACACGAAAATGTACGGAAACATATATTACCAAAAACATAGGTTAATTAAAACCGATTGTAGAAACATACGTATAGAACATTTGCAACCAGGCCCTGCAAGAAGATCATGTTATATATAGATATATTCAAGATCACCTGCCATATATGTTCACATATTAAAGCCACCCACTGTCGCAACAACGCATATTAGTTCAACACATGTTTATACATACATAGCATGCCACGTATGACCAGTAGCAGGGTATACAAAAATTACAGTAGCTAAACATCGTGAAATGTCATCAAAACACTTCCAAGGACCTGAGAGTACATGGATCACTCTAGGGCTCTACCACAAAACCACCAAAATAGCAGCATGTCCATCTCTTGCCTTCTACTGCTCTTCTTGTTGCTCGGCCGTAACCTCACGAACACCACCACATCTAGAGCGATCACCTAAAAAGGGTGTAAACCAGCGGAGTGAGACACACAGTCCCAGAGAGAAACATAACTCCCCGCCGCAGCAGATAACAGCAAATAACTGAATAAATGTATAACAAGAGAAGCATACTGAGCAAAGCTATTATTACCATCCATCTTACCAAGATATCTGGGAGGCATATTACCAAGTATTTCTTTATGGAACATGATTGAAAAGATACACTTTATAAGAACTTATCACAATATATAAGGATCATACACGTATTTGCAAGGTGTAATTAGATCAACTATGCAAGCAAGGCCTCAATTAATGTTTTGTGTTTTTCTCTAAGCAGGATGTATTTCTTCGGCTGGATTACATTTTATTATGCCCTGAGAAAGTCAGCCTTCCCTGCTCAAATCCAACCATTGGCTGTGAAGCCCAATCCGGTGCCATACAAGGTCTAAGGAGATCTGGACTCCATGACCTCACCTTCTCGTGGTCAGTACACGAATCATCAAGCAAGACCGCAGTCTTATGCTTATAGGCCTCAGCCTCTGGGTTAGCTTCGCAAGCTACCCATCTCTAGCTCACCTCATCATAGGTGCTAGTATATACATCCGAGCCATGAACGCATCATGCTCATCATCACATATCCTGAGCCATGGGTATGTTCACCATGCTCCATACATCTCGAGTCTGCAACCACAGTTGCACTCAACCCTCCTATTTTAGGCTAGGGGAAACCTCGCATATTCAACAATATGCGCTACAGGCAATCTCGCAGGATAAACTTGTTTCACCATCCCCAATTACTGACGATAATGGGTCTATGGCCAGGGAAAACTACATGATATGTTCATCTGTAATTGATTAGTATATTTTAAGCCAATTGTTAAGGCAAAATAAGGTATAAACATAGCCTTATAGAATTACATCACTGTTGCCATCAACATACTATCTTGGGACCTCAATCCCTCATGATATCAACCATTGCCTCTCCAGGCATCACAATCATGCATCAGCATCCTGGGAACACATCCCTTATCTCATCATCAGAGGATAACACCTCAACTAGGCACTCAGCCTTATATCAGGTCCTCAGACCTATCAACTTGTTATTTTATTAACAAGAATTATCATCATATTGTGCTAGTCAGAGCACATATATCTCATAGCTCTTACCAGGCTATGAATCCACATGAAATACCTGCATGGTTAGCATATACATAACTAAAGACATCATGGATTAACAGAATGATCATGCTATCAAGTATAAAGAAGCATCCATGAGCATATCACACAAGCTTTATCATTTATAGTATTATTATCAATCATGGGCATATATTATTCCTTATACTTGTGACCATATGCATGTGCTATATCAACATGTGAAGCAACATCATAAGCTTCCAAGCTTCCTGGTTCACAACCTGTCATTATATCTTATCATCATGTTTGCAGGATGCAAGGTGATCACATCATGTCAACTATATACATTCCGGGTTATCAGAACCCTCACCAAAACTCCTGCAACCCTCACTATAGGTATAGCAAGAAGTGCCAATCCTCACCTAAGGGTGTACCGGCTAGGGTTCCAAACCCTAAAGCAACTCACCACCATACCAACCAAACACTGCACATCCTCTAACATGCACCAAGGTTCCACTAACACTCATGGTGTCGGGCAGCCATCCATGAGGTCATAATGTGTAGCACTACCATGTCTATCGACCAAGGGTCTAACGTGCACCAAGCTAGGGTTAGGGTTAGGTTCCATTGTCGGGTTGTCCTTCAACATGAGCCATTTCGGCCAAAGGGGTGTCGCCAAAGGCACCCCTATCCAACAACCTTCTAGCATCATCCGAGGGTTAACCCTATCGGCCAAGGTAACCATGATGCCCAAGAAAGGTGTCGTGCATGGCCAGCATCATATCGGTCACCATCCTAGGGTTGGCATGTCGGGCATGAAACCATATCGTCCAACACTGCATGGTGGTATCGGCCAAAGCTATCGTGGGCACCTTACCATATTGCCCAAGCTCATCAAGGATAACAGCCAAGGCTGTGTCGGGTACCAAGCTATCGAAGTCTATCGGCCAAGACCACCCTAAGGCAAGAGAGTGCATTGGGCACCCTCTCTACATGGTGTGTCGTCCAAGACCTAACCCTAAGGAGGGTATCGGGCAACATCTCAGCAAGGGTATATCACCCATCTATCAACTCCACCAAGGGTATCAACTAGGGGACTATGAAGGGCACCAGCTAAGCTTCAACAAGGCATATCGGTCATGGATACAAGGATCACCCAAGAAAGCTTATCCACCAAGGATTACACCTCAAGGACATATCGTGCATTAAGGGTAGACAACTCATGTCACCTAGAGCAACACTAATGCCCTAGCTTGGGTTGAGGCTTCGTATCGACCAAGATTCCCATCCAAGGGTTTAGCAACCATGTCGCTCAAACCCTAACTCTAGGGTGGATAAGGGATATCGGGCACCAAGGTAAAACTATCTCACAAAGGTGTAAGACACAATTTTACCGTGCGTATAACGCAAGTGCACGCGTCAGAGTAATATAGGCCTTGTGAGGCCCAAGTCGAACATAAGGACACTTAACTGTCGGTAGACTACTTACTAACTACTCGCGATCAGCTAGGCCGATTAAAAGGTTTTGAGAGTTGATTGAAAAATAAAAGAAAGATAAAATGAAAACAAAGCAATCGATTAAATTTTTAGTTTAATCAATTTAGATGAGAATCTTTAGGATTTCGGTTTCACCACAGGTTCTCATTGTATTTATTTCTACATAGTTAAATAGATTCATCTCTCATTCCGGGTAGTGGCCTGTAGTCAGAATTGTTCACTGTCGTGAAACAATTCACTACCTAAATCTAGGTCGGTTCCACCGTCGTAGTAACCTATATCCTAAATTAGGTGCATTGGAATTAACCTCTGGGTTTCCACCATTAACCGTACATCACCTTGTTCAAGGAATTTATGAGTTAATGTGAATTTCATCTCTTTTCAACTGTTAATTCTTCTTTCAAAGTAATTAAAGGCATTGGATTACCATTAGGGTGATCAATCATAATGATATATAGGAGAAAATGAAATCATACCATGAAATTGAGAGACAAATTATGAATTACTATGATTAAAACGTCATACAACGATTACCCGGGCTACTCCCGGTCCTAAAGACAAAGGGGATTTGCCCCGCATGTTCATCTCAAAGCAAGACATGGTGGAAGAAAAGGAAAACATGAAGAAAACGTGGATGAAGTGGTGTAAACCCCTGAACGGAGAAGATCCAAGCGTTCCTCGACGTAGAGTGTGCGATCTACAGCCTTCCGGCGGTGGAAAACGACTTCTACGGCTCTCGAAATGATCGGGGTGTGCTTCCAGGCTCCGTTCTCCTCTCCAACTCTCCTTGGGATGTGTGTGGCAGCTAATGACGTGATTTTCTACCCCTGGCCTCCGTCATTAGGTATAAACACCAAATTAGATTGCCAAAAATATCACCACTGTTGGATTCGGGCCGATTTGAAACAAAAACTAATTTGACGGCGTTGATACCATCGATGTGAGTCGATGGTATCGACCCGTCAGTGTATCAGCAAGTTCTCTTTGTTCTCTGACTCTCTGCCTGATGCAGACTCGATACCATCGATGAGGGTCGTTGGTGTCGACACCTTTATGCATCGGTTTTGTCACCTTTCTGACATTGAAGCTGTACGATGTCGATAGTATCGACTTTTGTGTCGATAGTATCGACCAACTGAACGCTGGCAACCTGAAGGTAAGTCGCTACCATCGACTTCCCAGTCGATGGTATCGACACTGCTTGGCTCCTCACGGCTGTCTCTCTGTGACTGTGTCGGTACTATCGACGGATTTCGATGGTATCGACAGTTGTATATATGCATTTTTCCTAAAATTGTAAGACAAAACCAAATCAACCAAGCTAAAACCCATTATAATAATTGTTTATAATCAAAAAGATAAAATATGAGAGATTTGATGCAAAATTAGATTATAGACTAAAGCAATATGAATCATGCAATATTAACCACCAAAGTGACTAATAAACACAGAAAACACATGTGAATCCAGTCTATAAATGCAACTAAAAATCACCGCATCAAACTCCCCTAAGCTTGAACATTGCTCGTCCTCGAGCAGCAGAACTATAGAATAAAATTGCGAGGGTCAACTAAAGAATAGATTTTCACAACAGACTTTGCCAAATGATCCCCGCCAGACATTCACATTCCGGCCCTCACTAACCACAGAATGATAATTGCCCTCAAGGCGACAATGCTCATCCATAAGAGATATCTACCCCAAAATTGATGAACACTATCACATAAGGCAGTTAACATAATAAAATCCTCCGGTTCAGGCTTGGTGCATCTTTATGATCTTCTATCTACGTTGCTCATTTCCTACCTACCATCTACATGGAAGCAGATCTCCTGATATTAACGAATGAGGAGATAATCACAGTGGCCTACCAATTCGAGCAATGGGTAGATGGAATAGGTGGATGTGGAAGAAATAGAAGCACAAAATAGTTTTTTTTAACATGCTCAAACAACAAAAATGACATAAATGATGCATATGCCAATGAAAAAATCCCTAATGCCTACATATTGGGTGGAATGATGCATGTTCCTACTATTACATCTCATGTGAGATAGAATGTCTACAAACTACATAATGTGCTTATTCTTCCTATTATACGGGTAAGACAAGCTCTTTTCTTCCTGTAAAATCAGCCTTCTTTCTTCTATTTTTTTTTCTTTTTCTCTTTTTTTTCCAAGCCCTTCTTTCTCTCGAATTGGCTGATGCAACATGTATAATATTTTTCAAAAAAAATCATTTAGGGCTTATTTTCACATAATTGTTATCTTTGAGGCATTACAACTTAATTTTAGAGAGTATAGAATGAGTCACCCGCTTCTCTTATTTTTCAGAAGAAATAAAGCACAACTTGTCATATATGCTCAAAGATATGTTAAAATGCAACTACATGAGATCAGTTATGCAACTATGATGACATGCACTCAAGAATGTATGCATGCATGATTCATCTACAATTTATGAATGTAGGATTATAATGCAACATTTTTTTAATGCAACCAACATAAACACGAACTACAATGCAATCTTAACTACATGTCATGCAACCAAAAGTTGAAAACTGTAATGTGCTTCCAGTTCTTATGGCGGAGTGTGAAAACAATGGGGTGGATAGATCACAAGATTAATTGACCAAACCATTGGAAAATATTATATGTCCCTCCTTACTAACCTGTGTAACAATTAAGAGGTTTCTCTCTCTTATTTCAGATTAAAGTCTCATTATCATTTGATCAGTTTAAGCTCAACATCCATTTCCGTCCACTTTTCTTGAATCATAGGCATGTACATTTATGGTTTTCTGTTTTAGAGTTGACAAACCCAATTATTTTCATAAGCCATGTGCTCAAATCCAAACAAAGCAAGCTTGTAAATTCATTAAATTTTTCAAATTGACCCCTGATTCTCATATGACCAACAAAGAGATGACACATTACATTATACATCCACAGATACACTAGATAGAGTGTGGATCCTAAAAACTAAGAAAATTGCTAAAACAACAGAAAAGGCAAATAATTACTAAAAACTAAAAGTAAAAGCTAGAAAAAGATAGAAGTTGTTCCATCTCCCCCCCAAGCTTGAATTCGACTATGGCCTCATAGTAAAAAACAACCTTAAAAGGTGGAACAGTGATACCGATCATTGGTCAAGTGGTGGCGGGTACTGCAGAGCGGTGGGATCCCATGATGGATATTGCCGCTGAAAATTTGGATCATACGGGGGCATGGGTGGAGGTTGAGGATATCCCCCAAAATAATTTTGGCTCTAATAGTTGTCGTAAAAAGGTTGTTGCTGCATCTCCATCCTATGCAACCTATCATGAATATTCTCTTGGTTAGCGAGGAGGAGGCGCTCGTTCTCGTAGATAGCCTGTTGATTAACATAGAGATGATTGGTAGTCTCCTGAATATCAGCAAATGGTGTTGTGTGTCGTTGTTGCATCTGCTGGATATCCTACAACATAGAATACATCCCCTGCATAGAGTAGACATCCTCTCCTTGCTGAGAGGGCTGAGGTGGCGGAGGTTGCAAAGAAGATTATGCACCCGGGTGGAAGCGTGGATGCTTCCACGGTGCCACTCGTGAACAAAGAGGAGTGAAGGCCTCCTCTTCCTCTTCTTGCTCGTCATCGTCGGCATTGTCATCGTCGTTACCGTCGTCTTCTTTGTCGGAGTCATCGATGACGATGATGGGCAACCAAAAATGCAAAGCTCCCTGAATGTCGAAGATGGGATCTGACAGCGCACGCTCCTGGTACTCCTGGTTGACATGGCAATGTGCATAGGCCACACCATCACGGAGCGTAAGAAGGTTGGATCGGTGGAGATGATGCATGTTGACTTTATTCCGATTGGAAAGCGGGGTGAGTTGGGAAAAATCCAACCCAGGGTACATAGCAAGTGGTGTGATAAGCCCCCGAAGTGGATAGGGGCTTTCCTTGTACTCCTCCGCACTGCCAGCACACGCATCAAGAAAAATGCGCCCCAATTGCACTCTTCTCACTTCAACAGTTTATAAAAAAAAGAACAAGTCTGTCTCTTGAAATTTACTAAGAGAGAGATCGCCCCGAGCAAAAAGAGTAGTGCACAACATGCGGTGCAGAATCCTCACAAACGGATGCTCAAAGTCGGCGACGGCTGCGTTGTGGTAGCTGACAGACTTGCCTGGAGGCGCGGTCACCAGCTGGGCGAAGATGTCATCGTAATCTGTCCGGTTATCCAGCCTTCGGTGCTGGTCTCTCCCATGATTCCAGCTGTAAATGGAATTGAATTGCTGGAGGGTGAGATTATAATTGTTGTTGTAGAGCCGGAAAGAAATGCGGCCCTTGATCCATTCCCGATCATTGGCGATGAGGTCGTTATGCACAATGCATACATCCACCGATGCCATGAACTCCGCCACCAACTCTTTGTATGTCGGCCACTCACCAAAAAAGGGTTGGCCGTCAGTGTGGAACTCCAACTCGTCGGGCCTCCTTCCCGTATGCTTTGCTTGCCCCTTCAAGACGTAGGAGAGATTGGCATTGAACCCAAGGTCGCGGATCATGGTCCGATCGACATATCGGGTGGGCTCAATTTTCCGCTTGAGCAATTCCTCATATACCTTCCATACTTATACCGAAGGATGAACAATCCTCGGATGAGGAATAGATTTGGGTGGTGGAGGAACAAATGTCGGGATCTCCATTGGGGCCGCCCTTGAAGAAGACGCTCCTTCCGTTCACACCATTGTCATAGAGAGAAGGGGAATAAGAGATAGAGCTCGTTGAAGGTCGGAGAAGACGATCCCCACTCGGTGCAAAGCTCAGTGAAGATATCCCAATCCTTGAATGCTCGACAAAGGCCTCTGTTCGCTCAACGATGCTCAATGCACAAGTGGAAGGAAGAAATTCTAAAGGTCTGAAGAAAATTGACAATCAACCCTTCCTTTTATAACTGAACCCATCGCTGCTTCCGCCCCGTCGATACCATCAATGAAAGTGTCGATGGTATCGACACATGTAGCATAATTTGTGTCTTTGCTAGTATCGAAGGTTGTCGATGGCTTGATGTGGGGGCCCGGATCAGTGACATGTCGATACCATCGATGTGGGTTGATGGTATCGACCCATCCCATAGATCGACTTCTGTGATTGGGCGGCCGCCGTTGATTTCCTCTTGCGGATCGGTGACGTGTCGCGTCGATACCATCGACACGATTTGATAGTATTGACTCTGCATGGATCAATGACCCTCGTGAGGCCCGGGCGCCGCTTTCTTACTATTGTAAGGTCGATACCATCGGCACGCCCGTCGATGGTATCGGTTTTACTGAGACAAAATTGTCTGTAAATCTTCTGGGATCTCGCGAGTATCGACATCCTAGTCGATACTATCGACCCCGAACTGGCTTTTTTTCGACGTTACTGATAGTGGGTCGATACCATCGACGAGGCCGTCGATGGTATCGACTCAAAAAAAATTCTACAATCACCTACATGTACCCATGTCACTACCATCGACATCGTAGTCGATGGTATCGACTCTGCCTCTGCCCTACACACTGAACAAATGATCAAGGTATCATTTTTACACTAAAAACAAAATTAAACCAACAAACTTGTAAATGCGTAAGAAAATGGACAAAACTACCAATGGTTGGGTTGCCTCCCAACAAGCGCCCTTCTTTAATGTCTTAGGCTAGACAAAATCACACTCATCTTGCATCCGTAAGTGCTATGAGTTTGACCTCATGCACTTTCCTCGTGTAGTCCTCACCAAAGTACAACTTCAACCTCTGTCTGTTGACCAGAAATGTCATCTCTCCATCACGCACCAGGATGGCACCATGTGGTCGTACCTCTTCCACAATGAAAGGTCCACTCCATCAGGATTTCAATTTCCCGGGGTGCAGCTTCAACCTCGAGTTGACCAATAACACACGATCTCCCTTTTTGAAGACACGCAGTTGAATGTGTCGATCATGAATTAGTTTTTTTCTCTCCTTGTAAATCCGCGAATTTTCATAGGCGTTCATCCTCATCTCATCTAACTCATTGAGCTCTAGCATTCACTTCTTCCCTGTCTCATCATAAGTTAAGTTAAGCTTACTTAGCGCCCAGTGCGCCTTGTGCTCCAACTCTACCGGCAAATGACAGGCCCGCCCATAAGCCAACCTAAAAGGCGTAGTGCCTAAAGGTGTCTTAAATGTGGTCCTATACGCCCATAAAGCATCTGGTAGCAAAGTACTCTAGTTCTTTCTTATCGAAGCCACGGTGCGCTCCAAAATTTGCTTGATTTCTCTATTGGACACCTCGACCTGCCCTTGTATCTGCGGGTGGTATGGGGTACCAATATTATGCTTTACCCCGTACTTCCTCAACAACACAACAAACTTTTGATTTTTGAAATGGGTGCCTCCATCGTTGATAATCATCCTTGGCACACCAAATCTGCAGAAAATGTGATCTTTTACAAACCTACACACTACAGCAGCATCATTCATCCTTGTGGGTATTGCCTCTACCCACTTCGATACATAATCAACAACCAGTAAAATGTACAAATTAGAGTTTGAGGACACAAAGGGTCCCATAAAATCAATGCCCCACAGATCAAATACCTCAACTTCTTGAAACATGTTGAGGGGAATCTCCTGTCGCTTGGAAATATTACATGTCCTTTGACAGGAATCACATCTTCACACATAGTCATAGGCATCTCAGAAGAGTGTAGGCCAATAAAGACCACTCTCTAGCACCTTGGCCGCCATTCTATAGCTCGCATGATGACCACCTGTTGGTAGTGTATGACAATGACTAGGTACACTATCATATTCTATCTCCGGTACACACCTGCGCAAAATGTCATCCCTGCATTGCTTCAACAAAATGGGATCATCCCAGAAATAATATCTCAAAGAATGGAAAATTTTCTTTTTCTCTTGATAAGTCCAATCATCTGGGATTATTTTACAGGTGAGATAATTAACAATATATGAAAACAATGGATCCTTGGATTTTATAGAAAGGATTTGTTCATCAGAGAATGTCTCGGTAATGGGTATATTAATGTCCTTCTCATCTACATGTTCTACCCTAGACAAGTGGTACGCAACCACATTCTCAATCCCCGCCTTATCTTTAATTTCAATGTCAAATTCTTGTAACAATAAGATCCACCTAATCAATCTAGGTTTGGCATCTTTCTTTTCCATCAAATATTTTATGGCGGCGTGGTCTGTCCATACCACAACTTTTGACCCTACTAGGTATTGCCGAAACTTTTCGAATGCAAAAACGATAGCGAGCAGTTCCTTTTCAGTTGTGGTGTAGTTAAGTTGTGCTTCGTTTAAAGTCTTGGATGCATAAAAAATCACAGCGGGTTTGTTTTCAAAATGTTGTCCTAGAATAGCCCCTACTGTAAAATCTGAAGCATCGCACATTAATTCAAAAGGCTTTGTCCAATCCGGCATTTGAACAACCGGTGCAGAAATTAACTTCTCCTTGAGCACATTAAAAGCATGCAAACACTTTTCATCAAAGTCAAACATTGCATCTTTCTCAAGTAGTTCAGATAATGGTTTAGCAATTTTCAAGAAATCTTTGATAAAGCGGCGATAAAATCCTGTGTGATCGACAAAACTCCTCACCCCTTTAACTGAATTAGGTGGGGGTAATTTTGAAATAACCTCAATCTTAACTGGATTTACCTCCAGCCCCTTGCTAGACACTTTATGTCCAAGCACAATCCCTTCACTAACCATCATATGGCATTTTTCCCAGTTGAGAACTAAATGTGTGTCCTTACATCGTTGTAAAACTTTATCCAAATTATACAAGCACTCATCAAAAGATGCACCATAGATGGAAAAATTGCCCATGAAGACCTCTAAATAGCGCTCAACCATATCAGAGAAAATGGCAAGCATGCAGCGCTAAAAGGTTGCTGGTGTGTTGCACAAGCCAAAAGGCATACGGCGATATGCAAATGTTCCATAGGGACAAGTGAAGGTAGACTTCTCTTGACCTTTGGATCAATGGAGATCTGATTGTAGACGGAATAGCCATCTAGAAAACAAAAATGCGATCGACCAGCTTGTCACTCTAAAATTTGATCGATGAATGGAAGAGGAAAATTATCTTTTAACGTAGCAGAGTTCAATCGACGATAGTCAATGCACACACGCCACCCGGTTACTAGTCAGGTCGTGACTGGCTCATTTAACAAGTTGTGAGTGACAGTGATTCCCCCCTTTTTAGGGACTACCTGTGTGGGGCTTACCCACGTCGAATCGGAGATAGCATAAATGATGCCTACAGAAAGGAGCTTGATCACCTCCTTCTTGACGACCTCCATCATGCTTGGATTGAGTCTGCGTTGTAGCTGAATTATTGGTTTGGCTCCTTCCTCGAGCCGAATCTTGTGCTGGCAAAGTGTAGGTGAAATCCCCTTAATATCCGCAACAGACCACCCAAATGCTCCACGGTGGTTCTTCAGCATGATCATCAATTGATCCTCTTCATCGGCACTCAGATATGCTAAGATAATCACTGGTAGTCTCTCACCATCGGCTAAGAATGCATACTTCAAATGAGGTGGCAGTGGCTTCAATTCTAACTCTGGTGGACTGATCAAAGATGACTGAAGTGGTTGTGGGAGTGGCCCAAGATCTTCATAATACATGGCATAGTAGCACGGCAGCACTTGAAGCATCTTGACACATTCTTGTAACGACTTGCTTCTCATCCAGTCATGCATTATATTAACAAGGAAAGCCTCAAGGGGCAGTTCTGGATATACGTTAAAGACAGAACTTGCTATTGCATCATCTTCAGTAGAAAGAGGAATATCCTCCTCTTCATCATTTGGAAAACCCACAGCTATGCAAAGAGAAACAACTTTGGTTTGTTCCATAATGTCTACAGCCAGTGTCCCCTTATCTACCTTGGTCATTACATGAGCCATATCTAGAAATGGCTTCCCTAGACAGAGCGAAATGTTCTGATCACAATGTTTCACCATGTGACACTGCTCCTTTGCTTTTGATTGTGTCGTGTTTGGGGGCATAACCATTTCAAATCGGTCATCCACAATTCCCAATGTCAAATGGCCTCATCCCATCTCAAGTATCATATCCGCCGTAGCTTGGAAGGGTCTTCCGAGGAGTAGCTCATTTCCTTGTTCATCTTGCATTTCCATTACCACAAAATCTGCTGGAAATACAAATCTATCAACTTTAACCAGAACATCCTCGCAAATACCATACGGCTTTACCACATAATTATCTGCTAGATGAATCATCATGTTGCTATGTCTCGATTCTTTAAGTCCCAGCTTCTTGAAAGTAGAAAGAGGCATCAAATTGATACTTGCCCCGGAGTCACACAATGCTTTGTCGAATTTCACCTTACCAATGTAACATGAAATATTGAAGCAACCCAGATCTTGTCTTTTAGGTGGCAATGTGCCCATAATGAAGGCACTCACTTGCTCCTTAAGAACCACCACTTCAGTATCAGGAATCTTCCTCTTCTTTGTAATTATATCTTTAAGAAACTTTCCATAGGAGGGTATCTGCTCTATTGCCTCTGGTAGCAAAATGTTGACAAAAAGTTTCCTAAAGCTATCTAGGAACTTCTTGAACTGAGCGTCCACTTTCTTAGCCTTCAAACTGTTTGGATACGGCACTGGGACTTTTTGTGCCCTTTGATGTGACGGTGCATATGGTGTCCTCTTTGGAGTTTCTTCCTCAGCAATGATTTTTGGTGTAGCTTCCTCTACCGCATCCTCTATCGGTACTATGATTGTTAACTTCCTATGTGGCCTCACCTGTGTTTTCTGGCTGGGGTATGCTCGGTTCATCGGCCCTGGGGTTTAAAATCTTCTTACCACTCCGTAGCAGAATTGCCTTAGCTTGTTGGTTTCCTCCTAGAATGTTTGTATTTCTGGGAAAACCTTGCTGTGCTGGCTTCTTCAAGCTTGAAATCTCTGCCGCCATCTGCGCTAAGGATGTCTCGAGTGACCTCATCTAAGCCACATGAATCTGTAGAGTCTGTCCAAATTGATTCATAAAGTCACCTTGTTGTTTAATCTGCTGGCCAAACATGCTCATGAGTTCTTGATTCTGCTTGATTACTTGACTAGGCAACTCATTGGTCTTGTCCTCTACCGACGGTTGTGGTTTTGCATCGGGGTCCTGCAGGAAATTGTTTGGATCCTTCCATGAAAATTTCTTATCTTTCCTCCAAGAATAGTCATTGTTTCTGTACCCCTGTTGCTGGCGCATAAATATCACCTGTGTTTCATCATCAGATTTTGCGTCCTCTTTTGCTAGCAATTTCTTGGCTAGAAGGTCCATCTTCTCATTTAATTCCTTGATAGCCTTTGACTCACCTGCGACTTAGACCTTCTCTACTATGTCTCTGTCACCCCATGCTTGCTTCCTGGCCATATTTTTTAAAATTTCCCAACACCTAGTGCCAGTATTGTTCAAGAAGAAACTAGAACCTGCCGCGTCCAGATTGCTCTTGTCATGCTCATTTAGAGCAAAGTAGAAGATCTTCACTTGTTTTTCCTTATCTAGCCCGTGATGTGGACACTTCCACAGCATTATTTGGAAGCGCTCCCACGTCTCTAAATATGTCTCGCCAGCTCTTTGACAGAAATTGTGGATCTTCCGTACTAGGTCATTGGTTTTCTCTGATGGAAAGAATCTCTCAAAGAAGACCTCGATCATTTGATCCCAAGTCTCTACAGTCTCATCATCTAGGTTATGCATCCATTCACGTGCATTACCTGCAAGAGAGATGGGAAACAGCTTCAAATATAGTGTATCTTGTGGAAACATGTCTATCTTGATCATATCGCAATTTTCTACAAATGTGTTGATGTGTGCAACTGGGTCCTCATTCTTCAGCCTGTGAAATGCTTGAGACTTGACCAAGTTTATCAGTGTCGGATCAATCTTATAAGTTGGAATGTTGACTGCCTGCTTCTTTATCGGTCCCTTTGATGCTGATGAGGAAGAAGCTTTTATCTTCTCCCAGATTGTCTATTCTTCAGCCATGGCTTCTGCTTCAAAGTTTGAATCTATATCCTCAAGCTGATCGTGAATATTGTTCTCTTCATCGTCTGGTCCCAACAGTGGAACCTCTGGTGATGGCTGTGTGTAGTCTGTGCTACACGTCCTCACCATGCACTAGTACCTGCAAAGTAATGAATTTGGTTCAGTACAGTGCTAGACGATTGCTAGATATGACAGATAAACAATGAATTTCAAAAATGATAATAAAAAAATGTGGCCTAGAGTGGTCGCTTGCAGCACTCGTAGTGCCGACAATTTCCGTGTCCCTGGCAACGGCGCCAAAAACTTGACACGGTTTTACCGTGCGTATAACGCAAGTGTACACATAAGAGTAATATAGGCCTTGTGAGGCCCGATTCGAACACAGGGACACTTAACTGTCGGTAGACTACTTACTAACTACTCGCGATCAGCTAGGCCGATTAAAAGGTTTTGAGAGTTGATTGAAAAATAAAAGAAAGATAAAATGAAAACAAAGCAACCGATTAAATGTTTAGTTTAATCAATTTAGATGGGAATCTTTAGGATTTCGGTTTCCCAGTGGGTTCTTGTTATATTTATTTCTACATAGTTAAACAGATTCATCTCTCATTCCAGGTAGTGGCCTGTAGTCGAAATTGTTCACTGTCGTGATACCATTCACTACCTAAATCTAGGTCGGTTCCACCGTCGTAGTAACGTATACCCTAAATTAGGTGCATTGGAATCAACCTATGGGTTTCCACCATTAACAGTACATCACCTTGTTCAAGGAATTTATGAGTTAATGTGAATTTCGTCTCTTTTCAACCGTTAATTCTTCTTTCAAAGAAATTAAAGGCATTGGATTATCATTAGGGTGATCAATCATAATGATATATTGGAGAAAAATAAATCATACCACGAAATTGAGAGATAAATTATGAATTACTATGATTAAAACATCATACAACGATTACCCAGGCTACTCCCAGTCCTAAAGACAAAGGGGATTAGCCCTGCATGTTCATCTCAAAGCAAGACATGGTGGAAGAAAGGGAAAACATGAAGAAAACATGGATGAAGTGGTGTAAAGCCCTGAATGGAGAAGATCCAAGCATTCCTCAACGTAGAGTGTGCGATCTACAGCCTTCTGGCAGTGGAAAATGACTTCTGTGGCTCTCAAAACGATCGGGGCATGCTTCCAGACTCCGTTCTCCTCTCCAACTCTCCTTGGGATGTGTGTAGTGGCTAATGACGTGATTTTCTTCCCCTGACCGTCGTCATTAGGTATAAAAACCAAATTAGATTTCCAAAAAATCACCACTGTTGGATTCGGGCCAATCTGAAATAAAAACTAATCTGACGACGTCGATACCATCGACGCGATTCGATGGTATCGACCCGCCAGGGTATCGGCAAGTTCTCTTTGTTCTCTGACTCTCCGCCTGATGCAGACTTAATACCATCGATGAGGGTCGATGGTATCAACACCTTTAGGCATCGGTTTTGTCACCTTTCTGACATTGAAGATGTACGATGTCGATAGTATCGACTTTTGTGTCGATAGTATTGAGCGACTGATCGCTGGCAACCTGAGGGTAAGTCGCTACCATCGACTTCCCAGTCGCTACCATCACAGCTGTCTCTCTGTGACTCTATCGATACTATCGATGGATGTTGATGGTATCGACAGCTGTATATATGCATTTTTCCTGAAATTGCAAGACAAAACCTAATCAGCCAAGCTAAAACCCATTATAATAATTGTTTATAATCAAAAAGATAAAATATGAGAGATTTGATGCAAAATTAGATTATAGACTAAAGAAATATGAATCATGCAATATTAACCACCAAAGTGACTAAGAATCACATAAAACACATGTGAATCAAGTCTATAAAAGTGACTAAAAATCACCGCATCAGTGTATCGGGCAAGGCACTCAACAACCCATAACGCCCAAGCACACAAAGGTATCAGCCAAAGGTATAACCCAAGACCAGAAGGTTATCGGGAAGCACTATCCCCAAAGTCATATCGTGCAAGACACAACCCAACAAGGTCGTCTTCAACCTCAAGCACAAGGGCACCAAACCCTAGTTGATCAAGAAGGTCGGCTCACCTCTCAACAACTAAGAGAGAGGGGTGTTGCACAACCTCTTTCACAAATCGGGCAACCACAAGGCTCCAACCTCAACATAGGTCATCAAAACCTCACCTCTCAAATCCATGGTGAGAGGAGGGTATTTCCCAACCAACTAGAATATAACCTCACCTCTCAACAACTAAGAGAGAGGGGTATTGCCCACATTACTAGAGCTCAAACTCACTTCTCTAGACCAAAGAGAGAAAGGAGTGTTGCTACCAAAGAAAACCTCAACTATGGTTCGGCCAACTAGGTGTAAAGGCATATAACCCATCATCAACAACAACAACAACATGCTCATACTATCCATAAGATCAACAACATGTTCTAGAGCAAGAAACATACATGCATGGCAGATTGTCAACATATATGAAACATGAAACATAGAGAAAGTAGTATAGCTAGGGTTAGAAGTTATGTAACCTGCCTTAAGCAAACTCCTCAAGCTCCAAACCTCCAAGCTTCTAGCTCCTAGCTCCAAGTACACTACTTCGGCCACCTCAAGAAAAGGAACAAGAAGAATAACCACCATGGCCGAAGAGTAAGCAAGATGGAGAAGAAGATGCTAGAGAGAGAGGGAAGATTCTTACCAAAGGACAAGACCCACCTAGGGTTCGGCCACCAACCTAAAGGAAGAAGAAGGGATTACCACCAAGGGAGAAGGATCGGCCACCAACTTGCTCTAAAGGGTAGGTGTATCGTGCACCAAGGAAGAGAGGAGCAACAAAGAGCTAAAGGGTTCCTAAGGAAGAGAAAGGCAAGGAATATATAGATGGGGGTCAAGGTTAGACCAAGGAAAGGTGTCACCTTACCAAGGGACACTTGTCCACACGTTTTACCACCTTGCAAAACTCATGCACATGCCATGCCACTACTCTCCCAAGGGTCAGCCACTTGTCCAAGCTAGGGTGACACAACCAAGGAAAGAAGGTCAACAAGGGTCAAAGGCCGACACACTACTCATCCATGGTTGATACACCCCATGGGCGATACCCCATGGCCAATACAAAGCATCCTTGCCTGATACAGGGCTCAACCAAGCAAGGCAAGACCCAAACAAGGGAAAACAAGGCCCAAAAGAGCTCAACCAAGCCCAAGACAACCCAAGGGACGAGCCCAAACCTTCCTCTCAACCCTAGAGGAAGCAAAGAGAGAGAAATACATCTCTCAAGGTGATAAAGTTGCTCTTCAACCCTATCTTAGGTTATTTTGCAAGTAGCACCTCAACACTCATCAAAGCACAAGCAAACCCTAATCACCACTAAAGGTGATTAGCAAGCAACCAAGCACCAGGTTTAGGCAAAACAAATAGGGTAAGCCCAAAATGAAGGTCAGGGTCCTTACAGTGTATATATCATCATAGTTGTGATAAATTTCAACAAAGTCCTTCATGTTCATTGCCTGGCCCCACAATGACTTGCACTCAACAGTGAGTAACATAATCTCATATTTCAAAGAATCAGTTGTTGGGGGAGATCAACTGCCCAATGGAAGTATATGCACCAATCTTTTCCCTAAAATGTATAATCAAGTTCAAGTGAATGACAAAGAACATGCAGCTTACACAAGGACAACCTATTATTTATGTATTTAGTAGCGCACCTTACGAGAAGGACTAATATAATACATTGTGCCCGTCCTTTCACTCAGAAAGCCAAAAGCATACAACCTTGCATCCTATGTGTTAAGCCACAAGGCTGCATCTAACCCACAATCACACCTCAGAACTTCTGATGGATTCATCGAAATCTAAAACATGGTTGATGATTAGTAAAATAATGTATGGTTCTGAATATAGATTTCAAACATAAATTGTTGAACATATCAATAGGCCTAGTTGATTGTTCAAACATAAAAGCAAAGTTAATTTCGAAAGGTTGTTATACATCTATGATGTATTGTATCCGTCTTCCTCAGTTGAAGAGTCATTATCGCTCATGATGTGCAGTCGTTGGCGAAGATATTGGCACCTCTTCCATAGAGTTGAAATATCTTGTTTTAGCCTATCGGTGTCTGCTATTTTCAAACAAAAAAAGTCACATTGTTTTGACCATAGCTTGTGTTCATTGCGTGCATATGCAAGTTGTTTTAACATTGCATCCCTAACTGCAGTAAGTGTGGCCACTGTAGGTTGAACACATTGCGCGGGCAACCTCATATGACATCTATTCAGAACAAGACTCCTACCACATATAAAATACAGTTTGTGGGGTTTGTTGTCTTCAAAATGTCCATTTTCCGCATCCACGGCATCCATATACACTCGTACAGTGCATTGAAGGCCACATGGACAGGAAGGAATTTCATTCTCCATTTCAAGACAACCTAATGAAACATAATGTGACGTTTTTAATTAGGAACCATAAAACATTTCATGAAACAAACAATTTAGGGCACCAGAGTCACGTGTTTGATGAGTTATCATACGCTTCAAAAAATATGACAAGTACAAAGTAAGGTCAACGAGTATCCCAAAGGAAATTAGAAATGGTTTCATGTAATACATCACCCTCCCTTGCATCGGCCGGAGTTGTTTGTTGTAGGGACCCCAGTAGGTGGGACGACAAACATTGAACTATCATCTGGGAGTTCATCCATCATAGTGTCGCCATCATTTTGGCGACGTATAAAATTGTGGAGGATACAACAAGCCATTACGAGGCAACACTGCGAATGTATAGGATATGTCACCCCTTTTTTAAGGTAGGCAAACCGCCTCTTCAACACACTGAATGCTCTTTCTACAACATTACGTAATTGAGCGCGGTGATGGTTGAACATCTCCTTCTTGCTAGTGTATGAATGTATGTTTCCTCGGTACTAAAAAATATGGTAAGTTGTGTTGCGATAAGGTGCAAGAAATTGACGAGTGTTGGCATACCCTACATCAACTAGGTAAAACTTTTCTGCCATAACTTTAATCCCAACTGTGGTCATTGTTGATTGTAGGACCCTTTGGTCAGCAGATGAGCCCTCTCACCCAGTTAGGACATATGTAAACTCCATCGAGAAGTCTACTACATCCATGACATTCAGAGAGGCATTCCCTTTTCTATCTCGGTAGTGATTTTGCTTGTTGCGCTTGACCAAGACTGGGATGTGTGTTCCATCAATTACCCCGATGGCATTCTATAACACCAAAATCAGTTGTAAACATACAAAATATTTGAAAATGATTATAAATTGTAGGGGATAACTATTACCTTGAAGTAAGGGTAGAACCTTGGGCTGGCCAATATATGAGAATGTGTTGTTGTGCATGTCGATGCGGTTTTCATGACAGTAGATTCATGGGAAAACGCACACACAGTATCCAACACTTCATTGAACTTTCTACTTATGGTCTCACCATAGTGAATGTAGTCAGCCAAAGCACGATTTGTATGTCCATGGCCAACCATCTGTAGGAAGTAGCATACATCCTGAATTGATGAGATGCCTCTAGTACTTCGTATCAAGCCACTACTCTCAAGCTTGTCCACAAGGGCCATTATAGTATGTGGTCGCATTTGGTATAGGTCATACACCCTTTGCTCATGCCTGATTATTATTTCTAACACCTTTTGGTGGCCACTCCTATTGCTAACTGGCCTAGGTATTGTAGGTGGTATGTCGGCATCAATGGAAATGTTGTCCATGATGGAGTTTGCTATCGACTTAGCTATTGTATCAGTAATGTGATTTGCTAGACCAGACAAGGTATCTAAAATGTGTGTGAGGAGGTCAATTGCTTGTGTTTGGTCACTGGCAGACATGATGCCTACAATTAAAATGATAACAATGTTGACACGGTGACTACAAAAAGAGAATAACCACTTGAACATAATATGAAACAATTGACATGGAAAAATAACAGCTTCAACATTACAAACTAATTAGATTGTATGGAAAACAAATGTCTGTATGGGAAAGCAATTATTATAACAATTAAGCAAACTAAAATTGATGTCCTCAAACATAGAAAACATAATGGAAAAAATAAATTTCCCACTTATGATCCCGAAGAGCCAGCATCATTGGGTCGAGTATACCACATGGATGGCATACTTGATGTGGTGTTGAAGTTGGGTGGCGGGGACTGCGAAACAAATACCTACTGAGATGGCATAAAAGAGGATGGAATTGAATGTATTGGTGTTGCAGTACCGCCTTGGGACCTTTCCCAAAGGTCTTGCAACCATAATGTTATTTTGTGAGGTGTGTGTCTAAGGCTAAGGTAGATGTTGTAGCTTGTTGATTCCTTTACGGCATTCACAAGTGTTGTAAATACAGGACTGGGGGCATCAGGGAAAGTGTCATTGAAATGTTGTAAAATGGTTGCAAACTCTTCTTTTTCAAAGGCTCTGGTGGCCACACATGTGCCTAACTCATGAACCTTTGTGTACACCTGTGTGAATTCAGATAACACTTCATTAGAAAGCACACATCGGTCTTGTTCCATTAATGGTCACTTCCTGTTCTTATGGACAGGAGGAGTCCTCCCCTTAACACTCTAGGTATCTATTCCGCCTCCCCCGGTGTCACCCTCACTTTGCATCCTAGGTGCGCCTATGTCTGGTTCCCCTAATGGGGTTCATGTGTTCATGGGTGTATCAGACGCATCTAAGTCGATAGTAACATCATCCTCAGAGGCAACGTCAGAAGGGATTTGTCTATCCGTAGAAGACATTGCACGGTGTCCTTTAGCAATGTTCCTCCCCACCATCATCTCGATGTCGTAGTAGTGGGTAAAGGGGCGCTTAAGCAACTTAGCAAGGTCCTTGTTTGTCTATGTATTAGAAAAATTTGTATTAGGAAATTTAAGTGTAAATGTAGGACATTACTTTTGGGTTCAGGGTATGATTATTGTACATATCGTAAGGCTCTCCCTCCACTCAGGGGTGTCAGGAAGCGTGGGCTTGTGCCTAGTCTCATCCCATCTGATGCCACTCTTGTTGATCACAAGCTTCAATCTGCCATACTCCCTCCTCAGGTTCTTCCACCGAGTTTTGATCTGGTCTAAATTATAGCCTATCTTCCCCATCCTATTTTGCAAATCACAAAGTACCTCCCTCCAAGCGTCCCTAGTAAAATGACCATCAATACACTTTCCTACATCATACTATCTCCGCAATGTTGATATTAGAGCGGCGTCAGACTCTCTTGACCAAACAATACGGAACTTGGGGTCTGCGGAAGACATACGCACGTAGGTGTTGCAATATATAATGATAGTGAGGGGTGTTTACAATGATAATTAGTATATAACATGTATGATTTTCAATAGGCACATCCCATGACAATAGAGAAATCCTTCTGCTAAGAATAAATTAGTATATAACATAGTGTTACATCTCCCCTTGAACAAATCAGACCATGCATCTATTATAATGTAGGTTTGATGTCAAACCTACATGTACGTAGCATACAATTTGACATGCTACATACATGTTATATTTAAAAGGAAATTGAGTAATTGTTTTTTCTAACTACATGGCCTTAAATACAATCTTTTCAAAGTGGAACTCACCAAACATCCATGTTGCAACCTGGCTACATAGTTTATATTCATTAGTTATGTCAAAATAATTATAGATTTACATGGAAAAGCAGGGAAGCAAGCCAGTTAAGACTTTCTCTAATTTGTAACATGTCAATAGTAAAATGACATGTACTTTCTTTTTTGAACATGCACTAATCTTTTTGAACATGCACTGGTTTACAAATTGCCTAGTGATCCCTTCCAATTTGCAGTATGTGATTACTAAAATTACCACAACTGCTTTTGTTCCAAAAAAAATTATAACTTATACTCACAATAATTTATAGGCAACACATGCAAAGATGTGAATTGTATATAAATACTATTAAGATGGTGTTAAAATAACATTAAGATGGTGTTCAAATAACATTAAAAGTATAACATAAAAAATTTTGACAATTACCAAAGTTGTGGAGTGAAACAACTCAACAACACACTGTCTCAATTTAATCGTAAGAAAAAGGCACACGACTTTGTTGAACCTCTTTAAAACTTATTTTTTCGTCACTCTCATGATTAGCACACATTATACTTTGAAATAGACAGAGAGAGAGAGAGATAGTAGTTTGTTGACTCCCTCCAACTTATATGCACACAATTAATATCACAAAAATCGACTATTGGAACACACAGACTAAATAGGCTAATGAATAAAAATCAAGTTGTTGGAACATATACAGACATCTTGTAGCCACTTTTTACAAAATTAGTAAAATGTACATAATTTTTTGTTGGATTTTAATTAGTACCGAACCGTAATGTAAGGACCCTGACCTCCGTTCTGGGCTTACCCTTTTTGTTTTGCCTAAACCTTGTGCTTAGTTGCTTGTTAATCACCTTTAGTGGTGATTAGGGTATGCTTATGTTTTGTTGAGAGTGGGAGGTGCTACTTGCAAAATAACCTAAGTTAGGGTTGAAGAGCAAGTATGTCACCTTGAGAGATGTTCTTCTCTCTCTTTGCTTCCTCTAATATGAAGAGGAAGGTTTGGGCTCGAGCTTTGAGTTGTCTTGGGCTTGGTTGAGCTCTGTTGGGCCTTGTTTTCCTTTGTTTGGGCCTTGCCTTTCCTTGTTGAGCCTTGTTTCGGGCAAGGAGCACCTTGTGTCGGCCATGGGGGTGTCGCCCATGGGTGTGTTAGACAAGGTGGTGGTGGTTTGAAGTGTGTCGTCCTTTGACCTTGTTGACCCTCTTGCTTTGGTTGTGTCACCCTAGCTTGGACATGTGGCCGATCCTTGGATGAGTGGGTGGCATGGCTTGTGCATGTGTTTTGCAAGGTGGAAAACGTGTGGACATGTGTCCCTTAGTAAGTTGACACCTTGCCATGGTTTCCCTTTGATCCTCATCTATATATGCCTTGCCTTTCACTTCCTTAGGAACCCTTTAGCTCTTTGTTGCTCCTCTCTTCCTTAGTGCATGATACACCTCTCCCTTGCAACCTTGGTGGACGATACCCTTGGAGGAGCCAAGGTTGGTGTCCGATCCCTTTGAAGGAGTTCTCTTCTTCTTCCTCTAGCTTGGTGGCCGAACCCTAGGTGGACCTTGTTTCCTTGGTAAGCATCTTCCCTCCTCCTTAGTATCTTCTTCTCCATCTTGCCTACTCTTCGGCCATGATGGTTATGATTCTTATTCCTTTTCTTGAGGTGTCCGAAAGTGGTGTGCTTGGAGCTTGGAGCTTGGAGCTTTGGATCTTGAGGAGTTTTCTTAATGCGGGTTACTTAACTTCTAAGCCTAACTATACTACCTTCTTTCATGTTGCACGATTCATATATGTTGATGATCAGCCATTGCATGTTATGTTTCTTGCTCTAGTACATGTTTTTGATCTTATGGATATAGTGAGCATGATGTTGTTGATGTTGTTGATGGTTAATATGCCTTTAGATCTAGTTGGCCGAACCATAGTTTGGGGTTTTCTTGTTGGGCGATACCCATTTCTCTCCTTGATTTTTGAGAAGTGAATTTGAGCTCTAGTTATGTGGGAAATACCCCTCTCTCGTTTAAAGTTGAGAGGTGAGTCTACATTCTAGTTGCTTGGGAAACACCCTCCTCTCACCATGGATTTGAGAGGTGAGCTCTTGGATATGTGATGACCTAAGTTGAGGTTGATCCTTGTGGTTGCCCGATTTGTGATAGAGGTTGTGCAAAACCCCTCTCTCTTGGGTGTTGAGAGGTGAGTCGATCTTCTTGATCATTTAGGGTTTGGTGCCCTTGGGCTTGAGGTTGAAGATGACCTTGTAGAGCTGTGTTTTGCACGTTATGACCTTGGAGTAGTGCTACCCGATAGCCTCTTGTCTAGGGTTTTACCCTTGGACGATACACCTAGTTGAGATGGTTGGTTTGGTGCCTGATATGGTGGTATAGAGAAACCCTAGTAGATGCCTTAAGTGGTGTCCGATATGAGAAGTTTGACTTAGATGGACAATATGGTCTTCTTGACCTAAGTGGTGTTGTCCCCATGGCCGATATGATGCTTAGAAAACATCTCTATTTGGTTCCTTGGGTGACACAAGTTGGGTGAGTTTGAGCTGGCCGATATGGGTTGAGTGGAAACCCAAGTTGTTACTTTTACAGAGGCAAATGTGGAGTGCTGCCCTATTGACCGATAGGCTTACTTGAGATGCTTTTGTGTCGCCTGTGTCATGAACATGTTGGGAGACACAGTGTTGGCTTGGGGTGCCATGATCTCGGCTGACACAGTGGTGAGAATGGGTGCCCAATACAACCCTAACCCTAGCTGGCTGGTAGGGTTCTAGCCGATACATTAGTTACATGATACACCTCTTGAGTTAGCTACACGATACGCCTCTTGGGCACTAGCTGCACGATATACCTTGTGCACCAGGTATGCATGACAAGGTTGCATGATAACGCCACATTCTTTAGTTGCATGATACATAGCACTAGCCCTGGTTGCATGATGCAGCGTCACTCGCCTAAGGAAGTTGGGTGTCACGGGTTGCGCGTTGCCCGGGTAGTGTTGCCCAACGCAGCGTTGCGCTGGGGCGTTACAAGTGGTAAGTTTCCTGTTGTGCTTGGCCGACAAGCTTGGGTGAGGGTAGTTACCCTGCCTGATACTACCTATAGTGAGGGTTGCAGGAGCTTTGGTGAGGGTTCTGATAACCCGGAATGTATATAGATGATAGTTCTCTATTAAAAAATGATAATACAAGTGATATGGTGTGATCACCTTGAATCCTGCAACTATGATAATGAGATAAGATGATAGGTTGTGAACCAGGAAGTTTGGAAGGATATATGCCTATGATTGGTAAATAAACTATGATTTCTGCAGCTTATGTGTAATATACTCATGGATGTTGCTTTATACTTGATAGCATGATAATCCTATTAATCCATGATGGATTCAGTATCTCTATGGATGTGTATACTAACCATGCAGGTATTTTTATGTGGATTTATAGCCTGGTAAGATCTATGAGATGTATGTGCTTGAGTAGCAACATGTGGTAATGAGATAACAAGTTGATAGGTCTGAGGACCTGATATAAGGCTGAGTGCCTAGTTGAGGTGTTATCCTCTGATGATGAGATAAGGGATGCATTCCCAGAATGCTGATGCATGATTATGATGCCTTGAGAGGCAGTGGTTGATATAATGAGGGATTGAGGTCCCAGGACAGTATGATGATGGCAATAATGATGTAATTCTATAAGGCTATGTTTATACTTTGGTTGCCTCAACAATTGGCTTAAAATATACTAATTAATTATAGATGGACATATCATGTAGTTTTCCCTAGCCATAGATCCATCATCGTCAGTATCATGGTGATGGTGAAATAGGTTTATCATGTGGGATTACCTGGAGCGCATATTGTTGAATATGCGAGGTTTCCACTAGCCTAAAATAGGAGGATTTGAGTGCAACTGTGGTTGCATACTCAGGATATATGGAGCATGGTGAACAAACCCATGGCTCAGGATATGTGATGAGGAGCATGATGTGTTCATGGCTCGAATGTATGTACTAGCACCCGTGACAAGGTGAGTTAGAGATATGGGTAGCTTGCGGAGTTGACCTAGAGGTTGAGGCCCTATAAGCATAAGACTGTGGTCTTGCTTGATGATTTGTGTACTGACCATGAGAAGGTGAGGTCATGGAGTCTGGATCTCCTTAGACATGGCACTGGATTGGGCTTCACGGCTAATGGTTGGATTTGAGCGAGGAAGGCTCACTTCCTTAGGGCATGATAAAATGTAATACATCCGGATAGTATATGCTACATAGAATAAACACAAAACATTGTCTGAGGCCTTGCTTATGTAGTTGATCTAGTTATACCTTGTAGATATGTGTACGATCCTTATATTTTGTGATAAGTTCTTATAAAGCTTATCTTGTCAATCATGTTCCATAAAGAAATACTTGGTTATATGCCTCCTAGATATCTTGGTAAGATTGATGGTAATAATATCCTTGCTCAGTATGCTGCTCTTGTTATACACTTTATTAGTTATTTATTGTTATTGCTTTAACCTTCTGAGGTTTTATATTTTCGACAGGGAGTTATGTTTTTTGCTAAGATTGTGTGGCTCACCCCGTTGGTTTACAACCTTTTTAGGTGAGCGCTCTAGATGTGGTGGTGGTCGTGAGGTTGCGGCCGAGCAACAAGAAGAGCAGTAGAAGGCAAGAGATGGACATGTTGCTGTTTTGGTGGTTTTATAGTTGAGTCCTAGAGTCATCTCTGTACTCTCAGTTCCTTGGAGGTGTTTGACGATGTTTCACGATGTCTAGCTATTGTAATTGTGTATATCCTGTTGTTGGTCGTACATGGCCCGTTATGTATGTATAAACAGGTGTTGACCTCTGGTGCTGATAGTACAGCTGGTTTCGATAAGCTGTGAACCTATAATAAGGTTTGTGAAAGTTTATATAACATGTTTTCTCTACAAGATTTGTATGCAAAAGTTCTCTTCTATATGCTTTCCGAAATCGGTTTTAATTAACTCGTGTTTTCAGTAACTTGTGGTTTTGCACGTTTTCGCATGTTATCTCCCTGTCTGTGTGATGGCGGGGTGTCATAGTTAGTTTGGTATTAGAGCTCTAGGTTCACTGAGTCTACAGAGATCTAGGACTAGGTTTGCGTCTGTTCTTGTGAGTTTTCCAGATTTTCTTACAATAACCTTCTACCCTTAGGGGAAGATAAAGCTTAAAGGTTTCTGGAACCATGAAGAACATGCTGCCGAGAGCAGCAATGTTCCATCAGTTGATGGAGCAAGAGTGTAGGCACATGAAGATCGGGTGCCTGAGATCCCCCAACTTGACCCAGCCATTCTCGAAAACCCTGCCTACCAACAGCTTATGGGGCAGTTGATGGCTACGATGAATCACATGGTGGAAAGAGTGCCAGTGCCTCAGCCTAGAGCACAGGCTCCCCATGGTGAAACATTGGGTATTGGGAAGACCTTTGAGTAGCTTCGCTGAGTCGGAGCTTCAAATTGTGCTGGAATGGCTGATCCAGCGGATGCAGATCTATGGCTGACAGGTCTCGAGAAGGCCTTCCAGATTCTCGACATCCCTAAAGCAGACAAAGTCAAGCACACTGTCTACCTTTTGAAGGGTAGTGCTAGCCACTGGTGGGCCATCGAGGAGGAGAAGTGACCTGATGAGGAGATCGGTTGGGAGGTTTTCCGATGAGAGTTCGTTAGCAGATACTTTCTAAAGATGTATCTAGACGAGAAGATCAACCAGTTTGAGCGTCTACTCCAAGGATCAATGAGCATCACTGAGTATGAAGCCAAGTTCATGGGCTTGCTGAGGTTTTGTCCTCACATGGCGGCGACAGATGATGAGCGGATCAGGCGGTTTGAGAAAGGTTTGAGTGATGAGTTGTTGACACCTACTGCTGCTTTGGAAAATCAGGAGTGGTTTGCCACGTTCGTGGAGTCCATCTGCAGGATTGAGTGATCTGTCAGGGAGAAAAGGGAGTCCATGACCAGGAAAAGGCATGCTCAGTTCCAGGGACAAAGATCAGGTGGCTTCAAGAAGCTAAGGTTTTCAGCACCTTCCGCGATGCAGAGTTCTCGTGTACCATCACAATGGTCTCTGAGTAAGGGAAGAGGTTATGTTTCTTCACTGTCAAAGGCGCATAGTACAGCTTCTGTGGAAGTGACAGGGCCATCTAGGCCGCAGACAGAAGGCAGGTCATGTTATCACTGTGGACAGATTGGGCATTTAAGGTCAAATTGCCCAAGGAAAGATGTAGAAGTAACACAACAGCTGAGGTAGAATCAACAAGGGTCAAACAGACAGTAGCCCAGTGGTAGCAGAGGGTGAGGACGCAGTCAAGCGTCGCAAGCGGGATCGTCTTCTCAAAGAAGTAGAAGACGTGGACAACAAGCAACAGCTTGATTCTATGTTATGAGTCAGTCGGAGGCGATAGTCAACCTGCGAGTGGTGATAGGTCAGATGGAGTTATTTCATTCTAATTTGTCTTTTCTTGCTTTATATCTGTTCCGGTTGACCCGGGTGCTATGCACTCTTTTATCGCACATAGTCTCCTTAATAGTTGTCCTTTACCTGTTAGTTGTAAGAAAGATAGTATGTTGTTAGAAACCCCACTCGATGGTTCCTTGATGCTTCGAGAGGAGTGTCTGTCTTATGTTCTATCTTTCTCGGGACATAGTATACAAGTGGATCTTATATCACTTGATATGCATGGATTCGATGTGATCCTTGGGATGGATATCTTAGATAAGTATAAGGTTGTGTTGGATTGTGGTTCTAAGAAGGCAGTGTTTGATGACGACGGGGAAAAGTGGATCTTCCAAGGAGATAGGAAGATTCTCCCGACATGTTTAGTGTCAGTGATGGTGGCAGAGAAGTTGTTGCGGCAAGGTTGTAAGGCATTCTTAGCTCACGTTGTGGATACCAAGGCAAAAGTTCCTAGCCTTGAGGAGGTGATAGTTGTCTGAGAGTTTATGGATGTGTTTCTTGATGAGTTCCCCGATGTTCCCCCACCCTGAGAAATTGATTTTGAGATCAATCTGGTACCAGGAACGCAGCTAGTTGCACAGACACCATATAGGATGGCTCCAGCAGAGATGGTAGAGTTGAAGAAGTAGTTACAGGAGTTGTTGGAGAAAGGTTTCATCTGGCTGAGCACGTCTCCTTGGGGTGCTCCAGTGTTGTTTGTTAAAAATAAGGACGGATAGATGCAGCTATGTATAGATTACCGGCAGTTGAACAAAGTCACGATCAAGAATAAGTACTTGTTGCCGATGATAGATGGTATGTTTAATAAGTTGTGTGGCACTACAGTGTTCTCAAAGATCGATCTATAGTCCGGATATCATCAATTGAGGATTAAGGCAGACGACATACCAAAGTTAGCATTTAGGATGAGGTACAATCACTTTGAGTTTGTGGTTATGTCGTTTGGGATAACCAATGCACCTGCTGCTTTCATTGATCTGATGAACTGAGTGTTCCGTCTATTTCTAGATCAGTTTGTTGTAGTCTTCATAGATGACATCTTGATCTATAGTCGGGACATGCAAAAGCATGAACAACATCTTCGACAAGCGCTGACTCTTCTTCGCCAACATCAGTTGTATGCCAAGTTCAGCAAATGCGAGTTTTGGTTGAAGGAAGTGACATTCACACGTGATATCTGTAGAAGGAGTTAGAGTGGATCCTAAGAAGGTAGAGTCAGTGGTAGATTGGGAGCAACCAAAGACGCCGACAGAAGTTCGTAGTTTTCTGGGTTTGGTAGGATACTATCAGCGGTTTATCAAGGACTTTAGTGTGATCGTGTTGCTGATAACAAAGTTGACCAGGAAGGATGTACCTTTTGTCTGGGATGATCATTGTCAGCAAGCTTTCTAAAGTTTGAAGGAGAAGCTGACTAGTGCTCCAGTGCTAGTGCTGTCAGAGCCTGGGAAAGGCTATGTTGTTTTCTGCGATGCTTCCAAGAAGGGCCTAGGATGTGTGCTGATGTAGGAGGATCATGTTGTTTCTTTTGCTTCGCGACAGCTTAAGAAACATGAGGAGTACTATCCGACACATGATTTGGAGTTGGCAGTGGTGGTCCATGCGTTAAAGATTTGGAGGAACTATCTTTATGGGGAAGTATGTCAGATCTTTACAGATCATAAGAACTTGAAGTACATCTTTTCATAGAATGAGATGAACATGCGAAAGCGTCGTTGGATGGAGCTAATCAATGATTATGATTGCACCATTGAGTATCATCCTGGTAAGGCAAATGTGGTAGCTGATGAGCTTAGCAAAAAGTCTTCTTCTCTCCCCACAAAGAAGTCATAGTTGAGTTTCTTGGTATGCCATAGCCGGGATATGTTTGTCTCCTTGCGGCAGATGAATGTGCAGTTGGAAGTTTCCTTGTTGGCAGGACTATTGGAATAGATGCAAGTCAAGCCTATGCTGAGACATCAGATCAAAGAAGGATAGCAGGCAGATGATACAGTGCAGTTGATCATGTCAGAGCTCGGCAGCAAAAAATGTGATGGGTTCCATGAGTATGAGGATGGACTAGTTTGCTATCATGGTAGGATGGTGGTCCCCGATGTTGATAATCTAATAAAGCTAGTTCTCGAGGAAGCACACACATCAATGTATGCTATGCATCCAGGAGTCACCAAGATGTATCATAATCTGAAGGACTTGTATTGGTGGTCTGGCTTGAAGAAGGATGTAGCTGAGTTTGTGGCTAAGTGTGCAGTATGTCAGCAAGTTAAAGTTGAGCATCAGAAGTCGGCAGGAACGTTGCAACCCATGCCGATACCTTAGTGGAAATGGGATCATATAACCATGGATTTCGTAGTTGGTCTACCAAAGACAGCTAGAAATCATGATTCTATTTGGGTAATAGTGGACAGACTGACAAAATCTTCTCACTTCATACCGGTGAAGACAACATATACAACAGAGAAACTTGCTCAGGTGTATGTGGATGAGATAGTGCATTTGCACATAGTACCAACAACAATAGTTTCCGACAGAGGTCCCCGGTTCATGAGTCATTTCTAGGAACAGCTGCACAAAGCTTTGGGAACGCAGTTGAGGTTCAGCACTGCCTTCCACCCGCAGACGGATGGACAGTCTGAAAGGACTATTCAGACTTTGGAGGATCTTCTCCGAGCATGTGTTTTGCAGTTCCTAGGCAGTTGGGATGTGCATCTCAATTTGATAGAGTTCACTTACAATAATAGTTACCAATGGAGCATTGACATGGCTCCTTATGAGGCTCAATATGGAAGGAAGTGCATATCCCCTTTATGCTGGTATGAGTCTGGTGAGTATCAGCTTTTGGGTCCCGAGTTAGTGCAGCAGACAACAGAAAAGATCAAAGTGATACAACACCAGTTGAAAGCGGCACAAGACAGACAGAAGTCTTATGCATACAATCACTGATGACCTTTAGAGTTCCATGTGGGAGACAAAGTGTATCTCAAGGTCTCACCTTGGAAAGGTGTGCTGAGGTTTGGCCGGAAAGGCAAACTAGAACCCAGGTATATGGGGCCATACCCGATAATAGCATGTGTTGGCAAGGTAGCTTACATGTTAGAGTTTCCGCCAGTGTTGCACAGGTTACATCCGGTGTTTCATGTCAGCATGTTGAAGAAAAGTCATCCAGACACAGGAATAGTGATACAACCAGTTGAGGTTGAGCTTGATGAAGATGTGACCTATGAGGAAGGTCTAGTGATGATCCTTGACATGAGGGTAAAGAGGTTGAAGAGGAAAGACATGGTTCTTATGAAAGGTCTTTGGCATCATCGTGGCATTGAGGAAGCCACGTGGGAGCTTGAGAAAGAGATGAGGCGGAAGTATCCCTTGCTTTTCTCTTCGGATTTCGGGGACGAAATCCCTTTGAAGAGGTTTATGGCTAGTAAGGACCCCGACCTCCATTCTGGGCTTACCCTATTTGTTTTTCCTAAACCTTGTGCTTAGTTGCTTGCTAATCACCTTTAGTGGTGATTAGGGTTTGCTTGTGTTTTATTGAGAGTGGGAGGTGCTACTTGCAAAATAACCTAAGTTAGGGTTGAAGAGCAAGTATGTCACCTTGAGAGATGTTCTTCTCTCTCTTTTCTACCTCTAAGATGAAGAGGAAGGTTTGGGCTCAAGCTTTGAGTTGTCTTGGTCTTGATTGAGCTCTGTTGGGCCTTATTTTCCCTTGTTTGGGCCTTGGCTTTCCATTTTGAGCCTTGTTTCGGGCAAGGAGCACCTTGTGTCAGCCATGGCGGTGTCGCCCATGGGTGTGTCGACCAAGGTGGTGGTGGTTTGAAGTGTGTCGACCTTTGACCTTGTTGACCCTCTTGCTTTGGTTGTGTCACCCTAGCTTGGACATGTGGTCGATCCTTGGATGAGTGGGTGACATGGCTTGTTCATGTGTTTTGCATGGTGGCAAACGTGTGGACATGTATCCCTTAGTAAAGTGACACCTTGCCATGGTTTCCCTTTAATCCTCATCTATATATGCCTTGTCTTTCAATTCCTTAGGAACCCTTTAGCTCTTTGTTGCTCCTCTCTTCCTTAGTGGCATGATACACCTCTCCCTTACAACCTTGGTGGCCGATACCCAGGGAGGAGCTCAGGTTGGTGGTCGATCCCTTTGAAGGAGTTCTCTTCTTCTTCCTCTAGCTTGGTGGCCGAACCCTAGGTGGATCTTGTTTCCTTGGTAAGCATCTTCCCTCTCTCCTTAGTATCTTCTTCTCCATCTTGCCTACTCTTCGGCCATGATGGTTATGATTCTTATTCCTTTTCTTGAGGTGGCCATAAGTGGTGTGCTTGGAGCTTGGATCTTGGAGCTTGGAGCTTTGGATCTTGAGGAGTTTGCTTAAGGTGGGTTACATAACTTCAAACCCTAACTAGACCACCTTCTTTCATGTTGCACAATTCATATATGTTGATGATCGGCCATTCCATGTTATGTTTCTTGCTCTAGTACATGTTGTTGATCTTATGGATATAGTGAGCATGATGTTGTTGATGGTTTATATGACTTTAGATCTAGTTGCATGAACCATAGTTTGGGGTTTTCTTGTTGGGCGATACCCCTTTCTCTCCTTGGTTTTTTTAGAAGTGGGTTTGAGCTCTAGTTATGTGGGCAATACCTCTCTCTCATTTAAAGTTGAGAGGTGAGTCTACATTCTAGTTGCTTGGGAAACACCCTCCTCTCACCATGGATTTGAGAGGTGAGCTCTTGGATATGTGATGACCTAAGTTGAGGTTGATCCTTGTGGTTGCCCGATTTGTGATAGAGGTTGTGCAAAACCACTCTCTCTTGGGTGTTGAGAGGTGAGTCGAACTTCTTGATCATTTAGGGTTTGGTGCCCTTGTGCTTGAGGTTGAATACGACCTTATAGAGTTGTGTTTTGCACGTTATGACCTTGGAGTAGTGTTGCCCGATAGCCTCTTGTCTAGGGTTTTACCCTTGGCTGATACACCTAGTTGAGATGGTTGGTTTGGTGCCCAATATGGTGGTATAGAGAAATCCTAGTAGATGCCTTAAGTGGTGGCTGATATGAGAAGTTTGACTTAGGTGGACGATATGGCCGTCTTAACCTAAGTGGTGTTGTCCCCTTAGCTGATATGATGCTTAGACAACATCTCTGTTTGGTTCCTTGGGCGACACAAGTTGGGTGAGTTTGAGCTGCCCGATATGGGTTGAGTGGAAACCCTAGTTGTTACTTTGATAGAGGCTGATATGGAGTGATGCCCTATTGACCGATAGGCTTCCTTGAGGTGCTTTTGTGTCGTCTGTGTCATGAACATGTTGGGAGACACAGTGTTGGCTTGGGGCACCATGATCTCGATTGACACAGTGGTGAGAATGGGTGCCCAATACAACCCTAACCCTAGATGGCTGGTAGGGTTCTAGCCGATACATTAGTTACACGATACACCTCTTGAGTTAGTTGCACGATACGCCTCTTGGTAACTAGTTGCACGATATACCTTGTGCACCTGGTATGCATGACAAGGTTGCATGATAACGCCACATTCTTTAGTTGCACGATACATAGCACTAGCACTGGTTGCACGACACAGCGTCGCTCGCCTAACGATGTTGGGCGTCACGGGTTGCGTGTTGCCCGGGTAGGTGTTGCCCGACGCAGTGTTGCGTTGGGGCGTTACAGGTGGTAAGGTTGCCCGTTGTGCTTGGCCGACAAGCTTGGGTGAGGGTAGTTACCCTGCCCGATACTACCTATAGTGCGGGTTGCAGGAGCTTTGGTGAGGGTTCTGATAACCCAGAATGTATATAGCTGATAGTTCTCTGTTAAAAAATGATAATACAAGTGATATGGTGTGATCATCTTGAATCTTGCAACTATGATAATGAGATAAGATGATAGGTTGTGAACCAGGAAGTTTGGAAGGATATATGCCTATGATTGATAAATAAACTATGATTTCTATAGCTTGTGTAATATACTCATGGATGTTGCTTTATACTTGATCGCATGATAATCCTGTTAATCTATGATGGCTTCAGTATCTCTATGGATATGTATACTAACCATGCAGGTATTTTTATGTGAATTCATAGCCTGGTAAGAGCTATGAGATGTATGTGCTTGAGTAGCACCATGTGGTAATGATATAACAAGTTGATAGGTCTGAGGACCTGATATAAGGTTGAGTGCCTAGTTGAGGTGTTATCCTCTAATGATGAGATAAGGGATGCGTTCCTAGAATGTTGATGCATGATTATGATGCCTTGAGAGGCAGTGGTTGATATAATGAGGGATTGAGGTCCCATGACAGTATGATGATGGCAATAATGATGTAATTCTATAAAGCTATGTTTATAATTTGGTTGCCTCAACAATTGGCTTAAAATATACTAATTAATTATAGATTAACATATCATGTAGTTTGCCCTGGCCATAGATCCATCATCGTCAGTATCATGGTGATGGTGAAATAGGTTTATCCTGCGGGATTACCTAGAGCGCATATTGTTGAATATGCGAGGTTTCCCCTAGCCTAAAATAGGAGGATTTGAGTGCAACTGTTGTTGCAGAATCAGGATATATGGATCATGGTGAACAAACCCATGGCTCAGGATATGTGATGAGGAGAATGATGCATTCATGGCTCAGATGTATGTACTAGCACCCGTGACAAGGTGAGCTAGAGATATGGGTAGCTTGCGGAGTTGACCCAGAGGCTGAGGCCCTATGAGCATAAGATTGTGGTCTTGCTTGATGATTCGTGTACTGACCACGAGAAGGTGAGGTCATGGAGTCTGGATCTCCTTAGACCTTGTATGGCACCAGATTGGGCTTCGCATCCAATGGTTGGATTTGAGCAGGGAAGATCACTTCCTCAGGGCATGATAAAATGTAATACAGCCGGATAGTATATGCTACATAGAATAAACACGGAACATTGTCTGAGGCCTTGCTTATATAGCTGAACTAGTTATACCTTGCAGATATGTGTACGATCCTTATATTTTGTGATAAGTTCTTATAAAGCTTATCTTGTCAATCATGTTCCATAAAGAAATACTTGGTTATATGCCTCCTGGATATCTTAGTAAGATTTATGGTAATAATAGCCTTACTCAGTATGTTTCTCTTGTTATATTCTTTATCAGTTATCTATTGTTATTGCTTTAACCTTCTGAGGTTTTATAGTTTCGGCAGGGAGTTATGTTTCTCGCTGAGACTATGTGTCTCACCCCGCTGGTTTACAACCTTTTTAGGTGAGCGCTCTAGACGTGGTGGTGGTCGTGAGGTTACGGCCAAGCAACAAGAAGAGTAGTAGAAGGCGAGAGATGGACATGCTACTATTTTGGTGGTTTTGTAGTAGAGTCCTAGAGTCATCCCTGTACTCTCAGGTCCTCATAGGTGTTTGATAATGTTTCACGATGTCTAGTTGTTGTAATTTTGTATATCCTATTGTTGGTCGTACGTGGCCCATTATGTATGTATAAACAGGTGTTGAACTCTGGTGCTGACAGTACAGCTAGTTCCGATAAGTTGTGAACCTATAACAAGGCTTACGAAAGTTTATATAACATGTTTTCTCTACATGATCTGTATGCAAAAGTTCTCTTCTATATGCTTTCCGAAATCGGTTTAATTAACCCGTGTTTTCAGTAACTTGTGGTTCCACACATTTTTGCATGTCATCTCACTGTCTGTTTGATGGCGTGGTGTCACACATAATGTAATAAATTATGTACAACTAGTAAAAAGAACCAATCAATTAAAATTCCAGTGACTCCCTCCAACCTATTATACAGATACAAACAACCTAAACAAATAGACAGAATGGACAATTGTGAATCTAATGTCTTTATGTAGCTTGATAATCAAATATATCCAAAACATGACACTTCTATAACAACTATATTTTCTTTAGCTGATGAAATAAAAGAGAGGTCCAGTCGGTCAAAGGGGTTAGTTGGAATAGCTGCCAGCCCAACAATTGGAATAGATGGAGAACAACCAGTGGGATAGAAATTCTAAATGAAGCAGATGGCCATCCAGCTGAAGCAAGCAGAGCGATAGTTGGAATAGCAGACTGACAACCTTGTCACCTCTGCTTATTTATAGGGTAGTGGATACAATATTCCATAGGTCATTTGTCTTAATTAGTAAAAATAGGTTTACTTCCAAAACTACTTTCAATTCACTAGACTCGGTTTGCACAAAACAATTATTTTTGCAATTGAATCATCGATCTTCTTATATATTAATGAATTTTTAGAGTCAGAGATATTAAAAGTATAAGGTATGTGATAAAGAAAATTTTAGTAATTAGACTTGGATCAGAGAAAGGTAGTAGTAGAACGTTTGGAAGAATAGAATATTTGTTTCACAATCATTCTTTCTATTTCCTCAATATTCATTTCTTGAAAATAAAGTGAAACTTATATTGAAAAGGACCAATGAGAAAGTAAGGGGACGTTCAAAAGTCTAGTTGAATGCAAAAGAAAAAGTAGATATTTCTAAGGTGTGAGACTAAGATTGAAGAAGGTGATAGTTTGACTTTACAATAGTATATCCCTTCTCATATGAGAATGTTAGTTAGTTCAAACATAGAAGAGATACATTATCCTTGTGTTGATGCTATGAAAATATAATAATAATACCCTTGTCAAATGAGGGAGTTTGAGATAGAGAAGCAATATTGATCTCATCTAGTGAGGAGAGTGACTCCTGAATGTTCCAACACACAAACCCAAATGGTCATCCTTCAATTTATATAACTTTTAAAAATAGAGCTTAAAGAGTAAGAATGAGCAAGGATTAACAAGTAAGGATGTGAAGGAGGTATATTGAAATATTAGAAATATCATGTAAAATAATAAAATTCCTAGAAATAAAATTGTTAAGGGCATAATAAGGATGTAGAAGCAAATTCAGCCATGTACATGGGTGTAATGTACAAAATAAAACAAATAATTAGTTGTTCTTTTGTTCGTAATTGGTTAGTGGTTCAATATAGTTTAGTTGTGATAAAATCACAATTTCAGTTTAAAGGGTCTTCAGAATTTGAATCCATGTATGGTAGCAGAGGATAAATTATGTCTTCTTTTATTAAGTTCTGATGTATTCAGAAGTATTGAAAACCATATTGCATAAGTAAAACACAATGTAGGTTAGAATACCAACTAAGGATGGAGACTTAAGAAATGGCACTCAGTATAAAAGATGATTTATTTTCATTGACTTTGAATAAGCTATATAATTTTTTTGTGTTTCAGATGTTTTACTACACTATGATTGTTGTTTTGAATATTTAACAGGAAAATGACGTAGATGACAATCTAAAAAATAGAAAGGCATATGAGTTAATATACATAAAGCTAAACTTTGTACACCGTTCTTGTATACCTATATGTTTCTTAGATGAAACTCCTTAAGGGGGGAGATGTTGTTACTACCATATCTTATTTTATTGGTAATATATGAGGGGTTAAGAAAATCAGTAAGGAGAAAGAATCACATTTGACGACAGTACTATGATATAGCTCCGAACGATTTAGGACCAGTTGTCAGTTTTGTATGATCAAAACAATTTCAAATCAGTAACACTGAATCCATTTTTTTGGTCTATGATTTAAACTAGCCAAATCAAGAGAGAGATTGCCAAATTCGTGAATAGGAATTCAAAGAATATAATACTTGTTAGTTGTTAATCAAGATTGATTGAATACTTGTTCATGTTTGATCAGATATGTCTAAAGAAACAAGATGATCACACATGCATTTCCATCAAATCTGTTCCTAACCTTTCTTCACCACTAACAGTAACAGATATGCGTCATGGCAAGAGATTAGGTTCTGATACATGTCATCAAAAGCAACTACCAAAGATACAGACATCGTTACTGATAAATCAAGTTCTACCCTATATCGACCCTCCTAAACAAATCAAGTTCTACCCTAAAATGTCACCAACCTGTTCACAAGGGGACAACGAGCAGGGAGTGTGGAATCGCCAGTTTGTGCAGCGCCGCCGGAGAACCAGGGGTGACCACCGCCGGAGTTGAGCCAGGGACGACAACCAGCTTCGGCGAACAGCTGCTCCAAGAGGCGTAGGTGGATGTGAAGAACCTCGCAGCACAAGGCAGGGAATATGAAGACACACAGACACTACTTGGACGAGTTAGGGTTTGAAGATGGGACGATGTCAGGTTTCAGATAGGCGATGTCCAGGCCAGGGCATGGGTACCTTGTTGCTTTTACAAGTTGTAGTCGCCCTAGTAGACCGGCGGTCGCAGACGGATGCATTGATTCTCCACGCGGACGCTTCGCCGGACGAACGATGCCCTCCATCTGTGAGCTGCTCGAGGTAGCAGACATCACTTAACTCCTCACGGACCAACAGTATAGCAGGCAGAGGGAGAAGCGCGACTGTTGCGAGGTAGAGGGGTGGGAGGGAGATGGCCGAGAGGGAGAGGGATATGGCGAGCGGGAGAGATGCGAGAGGGAGAGGGAGGGGCACAAGGGAGTCGGGGTCGGGGGGTGTCGGGGCCGAAACCCGGACTGGGATTTACAATCCCGCCTCTACCGGGACTGATTTTTTTTCTGATTATGAGATTTCCTTATCCCAAAACGGGGGTCGAATGGGGTTGGAAACCAAACGCGATTTTCGCCCAAACCGGTCTGGGTTACGCCGATGTGGCGCTACACGACAGGCCTAAAATTGGTTCTGATCCGGAACCAAATAGGGGCTAAAAAGACCCATGCGCATATACGAATTAACTACCCAAACGCAGTAGTGGGTAATAGGTAGTGAACCGAGTTCCCTAAAAACCATGAATTTTCAACACGATCCCTGCCTGGTGCCTGCACGAGGAACGCCGACATGATCTTCCTCTGGTCCCCTTGGTGTTGTATGACCTCCCCTAGCCCTGGATCCTGCACCACGGTCTCATTGCAGCAGAATTCCTTCTTTAGGTCTTTAAGGATCTTAGAGTAGTTAAACTCCTTTTTTAAAATGTACGAAGAGAAAAATAGTAACTCCTCATTTGTCAAAGTGTAAACCATTATTTTAGGTGCTTCACAAATCATCTTAAGGTTTTAGTCCTAAATATATAGTATTCATTCATACTTTATAGTATAAAATTGTAGTCTACTATCTGAATTTCTCATTTATGCAAGTATATATACAAACAGATTAAAGACAATTTTAACTTATTTAATTATAACTGGAGTTTTTTTATGAAACTTATTTAATTGGATTACAAATTTTTCACATTTACATAACTTTCTTTGTTTTAGTACCATAATACACAATGGCATTGTTTGAACATATACGAACATGATTAAAATTATTATACACCTTAATACATGTAGTTTGTGTGTTCAATTTTGCTTACCATGATTATAACACACTACAAAGTAATTTAATCTTATAAATATGATGCCTATACTCTTTTAATTTATATGTACGTCAAGAATAACTCAATCTGACATTCAAAGATAACTTCAAAAGAAAAATTGGCCTAATTATCGATCAGAAGATTTAGCTTGTATGAAACGATATTGGTTTAATATCAATAATAATGGAAGCCATTTTACTATGTCAAGAATACATATGCATCCACGATTACAAATTAACTAATAATAGATGATATTGATTTTACATTTTATCAAGAAGATCTAGGAATGAATCAGCCGAGTTCTGTTAGGAACAGATAAATTTTTAAAAAATAATCATGTTTTTTACCCAAATCTAAATCCAATCGATGACAAGTCATTGAGATCGTAGATAAACGTTGAATGTTTTAGAACCATATACCACGAACATATGATTGTGATATTTTAACACATCTAATCATGTGACGGTTTTAATTCAATGCATGTGGTCAGATTTAGTAAATGAATTTGCATTATATATTAATGGTCGATGTATGTAAATTTCTTGCACCGACTGTACTCGCACACACACACACGCTTCGATTTCAACCTTGAAACTCAATTGATGTATCTTTGATGATTCTATTGTTCTTTCTTTTTATAAAAGCAAACATGAAAGCAAACATGAATCCAACCCACGTTCCAACACACTCCACGGTTCTTGCTGATTCCATTCCGAGTATACTTCCACCAAAGCATGTAACTTCATTGTGTGTTTAACCATGACCCCCAACTTCAGCCGCAAATTTTCTACCGCTACAAATAGACCCACTTACTCCAATAATAGACTTGTGTGACAAGGATGACAATCCAGCGGGTTTTGCAATCACAAACTCACACCCACCAGAACCCACTACCTTAGTGACCGATCTTGGCCCATACATGTTCAATGAAATATACCCACCTTAACCCACTACCTTAGGACTGCTACCCATACCCAACCCATTAAAGTATGGGCACCACACTAAACGCACCATTCAAGTGTCATTCACATGAACAAGAAATCATGAACTTAAAAACGAGGCTATACAGCCTCCCAAGCTGGGTGCACAATCATGGAAGAACCTGCATCATTGAGCTCAAGCCCAAACAAGTAAGGCTGGAAATGCCAATCCATACTCAAATCTGAGGATAAAGCTTTTGGACTTGCAAACAAAAAGGCTGATCCACTCGGATAAAGCTTTTGTACTTGCGAACAGAAAACTATAGAAGCCGACTAATCTACTTACATTATCATCTTCCAAATATATTTCAGTACGCTATGGAGAGACCTACATCATTATGGATAAGACTTTTGTACTTGCAAACAGAAAGCCGATCCATTCTCTAAATCTCCAAATAAAGCTTTTGTACTTGCAAACGAAAAACTAAACAAGCCAGCTAACCGTTCATATTTTCATATTCCAAACAAAAAATTAAAGAAGCTGGATCATAATCCAGACACATTTGGGTGCACATTTGTTTAAGGACTTACTTGCATCATTCTTGCTCAAGCCTAGTCAAAGTAGCAATACTTGTAAACAAAAATCTAAAAAGCCGACTAATCCATTCTGACTTTCGATATATTTTGGCGTGCACAGTTACGAAAAAACCTGCATTATTCGGCTCAAGTCTAGTCAAAGTCGTAAGGCTTGAAACGCTTATACGCTCTCGAATTTGTAGATAGTACTTTTGTACTTGCAAACAGAAAAACCTATCCACACACGTCTCCGTATAAAGCTAAATAGGCCGGGTGAAGCATATTCACATTTTGCTAATCCAGAGACATACTTGGGTGCACAAGCTATGAAAAGACCTACTCGAATTTGTAGATAGTACTTTTGTACTTGCAAACAGAAAAACCTATCCACACACACGTCTCCGTATAAAGCTAAATAGGCCAGGTGAAGCATATTCATATTTTGCTAATCCAGAGACATACTTGGGTGCACAAAAGCTATGAAAAGACCTACATCATTCGGCTCAAGCCTAAGTATATTCTGGAAAGGCCGCATCCTCTCCCTCCCGGTCCCGGGACATTTTTTGTTCCTGTAGCAAACCCCTTCGCATAACCCAGTTAAATCAGGGTGCACGGTTATGAAAGGACCTATATCATTCGGCTCGAGCCTGATAAAGCTTTAGCTTTTGTACTTCCAAACAGTAAACTAAAGAAACGGATTAATCCATTCATATTTTCATAATCCAGATATATTCCCAAGGAACCATGGAACTCTCACATATGACGACCCCTTAAAGAAACAGAGATAATGTTCAAAGAAAATCAAGTTGCATTGGCGTGAAAGAGACCATGTACATATCTATGTTATGCAGCAGGAAAGGAGGGCAAAGCTCCTTTTTAGTCGGTGCGGAAGGGAAGCTGATAATCCAGCCCTGCTGAATTAGAGTACCACTATAACAGATACTTGGAAAAGCCAGGATCGTATAATCGTCGTACAAAGAAGGCGGGCACAAATCAACCAGCAACGGTGGTACAAGAAATTCCACCCATAATCACGATCAACAAAGCATAAAGTAGGAATTCAAACAGAACAATCAACGGAAACCAGACACATAGAATTGAACTACCCAATAGGAATTGATCCATGTCATGATACATCATCATAGTAAAGAGAAATCAAGACAACCACCACAGTCACGGTGGTCTTAGCAGTACCAACGACAAAAGCACGCATAAAGAAATGAAGAAAGGGTAATGGGAGACGACGCTATCTCGCCCCCAAAATAGCTACTGCAGTTTCAAGACCCTTAAAAAGACCATACGCATACACGAATCAACTACCCAAACGCAGTAGGTAATAGGTATTAAAAACCGGTTCTCTAAAAACCATGAATCTTGATGTTCTCCTTCTTCACGATCCCTGCCTGCACGAGGAACGCCGACACGTTCTTCCTCTGGTCCCCTTGGAGCTGTATGACCTGCCCTAGCTCTGGATCCTGCACCACGGTCCCATTGCAGCAGAATTCCTTCTTGAGGTCTTTAAGGATCTTAGAGTAGCTAAACTCCTTTTTCAACCCTTGGACAGTGGTCAGGCTCTTGCGACCATTCCGCTGCTGGATGCGGATATGCACATAATCCTTTGCGCCCGCCCCAGTGTTCTCCGCGCTTGCATCAGCAAAGGGGTCGAAGGCGGAGGGGATCTGGACTTCAAGCTCAGACATGAACTCTTGGTTTTGGAAGGGGGCCGGACCGGGATGCCTCAGAACTCCTGTCCTCTTGTAGATCTGGAGAAAAGGGTAAGGAGAAAAGAGACTATTAGAACGAGAAAGTAGGATCAGAAACGAGCCAGACAAGAAACAAAACAGATTGAAGCCGACGGAATATTCGATTGACCTGAAAATAGAAACTTTAATATCCCGAAACTTCATTCTATTATCTAAAAAAGATATCCGGCATAGTTCCTTGCCAAAACAAAAAAAACGCAGAAGCCAAATCCAATGAACCAGAGAGAAAAAGGATCAATCTTTGTCAACTCGTAACTAGCAACAAGCTAAAGGGAACTTCTTTTTATATAAGACGGACTATTTTTCTAGAACAAATAAGCCTGGCTGACGATTACATAACAGCGATCCCTGAAAATAATAGTGCGGGAGTACAATAAAAGAAAAAAGGCAGTGACAAGTGTTGTCGCCGAATATATAACACGGAAAAGCAACAGATAGAAGATATTAAACAGGGGTGCCTCTCGAATAAACAAGTTTGACCAGAGGGCTTGAGGATCGCAGGAGACGGACGAAATCAACATATAGAAACAACAAGAAACGCGACAGGGAAGGGAGATTTCGAAACCCAGAAGCTAAGACGACCGGTACGCGTCAAATCAATCCTGATGAACAAACACAGCATCCCAGGAAACTTACATCGGAAATCAGTGATGAATATCGGGGAAGGGGAAACCTGCTAGAGATGAGGGAGGTAAGGCCTAAAATCCAATTTTTTTTTATAGGTCAAAAAGCCCAAGGAACCCTAACCAAATCATACGGCGGTGGCGTAAATCGGCAGGGAAAACAGGGCCCCGGAACAAATTACTACGCACGAAGAAAGGGGGAGGAAGATCATGTACCTCGACGAAGAGCGGAGAAGGCGAGGGAGGACCGACGACGAGCTGCTGAGACGAGACCTTGAGGGCGAGGAGTTGGGGGACCCGGCGCAGGCAGAGGAGAGAGAGATAACGCGAACAAACCCGAAGAAGGCTTTCTTGTGGTGTGGCTTCTCTATCCCCCACCGCTCACCTTAATTTATAAGAGCCGTGCCGTGCGGTGCGGCTCTCTAAACCGGGCACAGCCGACCGTTCTGGAACCCTCCTCTTTCTCTCTCTCTCTCTCTCTCTCCCTCCTGGGCCGTCCGTCCGTCTCATGGTGTAGGTAGGATAAGGCGGTTCCGGGTCGATGTCCCGATTCCCAGCTTGCCCTTCACGCGGGGAGTAGCGGGCCCCACACACACGACTCGGAGTGATCGCCCAAGGGGTTCGTCCCCTGTTGTTCTCCTCCACCCCTCTTCCGTGCCGTGCGGCGCACGCGATCGGTCCGTCTCGGTCGGTGCTGGATGCCTGTGGATCGGATTCGGGCTGGGATTCCCACAGTTCCTCGGCCGTTCTTTTTAGTTCTATCGGGACCGGGATTGCGACCCGTGATGGGAACCGAGAAGGAGAGCGAACCGGGTTCGGATTCCCATCCCCACTATGAGCTGTGTTTTTGTTCTTTTTTATTTTTCATGGTTGTGCTAAAAAAACAGGTGACTGAATATCGGAGTCAGCGGAAGCGATACCCAAATTTGGCATCCAAAACAAAGATTCCTTTCAGTCCGAATTGAGATAGGTGTTATCAGGTTCTCTTTTCAGATAGGTGGGCCAAATCCCATACGCGGCCAATGGCTCTCCAAAAGTTCAAAAGTTAAGTAAGCTTTAAAACAGCCCACTGTGCACCTTAATTAGGAATTGTAAAAGAGGGTAAAGTGCAGTTTCACGCTCCAATAGGCAAACCATGCACAATATAGAACAAATGAAAAGGAAAAAAAAAAGTTAATACTAGACGTGGAAAAAGTTATGTCCCAAGTGTCGACATAATCAACTCGTAGAAGGATGAGGTACTTAGCTTCAATCAACTGGAAAGTAAAAAAGAGAGAACGTCGAGGGAGACTAGACACCTATTGAAGAAGTAGCCGGAAGTAAATAAAGTACATTACATTCGCATCACACATATTCTCATGAAACATCACTTTTCTCTTATTCAAACTTCATGTAATAATAATATTGTTCTAGTTCTCTCTGGTTATCATTAACAACGGATTACTGAAAATCATTAAAAATTAAAATTATTTACAAAGAGATCCAAATACAGGAAAATTCTTTTATCAAGAACCAATGTATTTTATTTACATCCTGGTTCATAAATACATAACTTGTATCATCCCTTCTCGAGGATTACAAGCATCAACTGCTATGTTAAAACTATACACAGACAGCATAAGAACATCGAGGCATCAAGCCAAAATCTCATATCGATTCATTAAAAGTACTAACTACTAACTCCGAGGACCTGAGAGTACAGAGACGACACATAGGACTCTCTATACAAAAATATGACAGCCAGTGCCTCCACTTGGAAAATCATTGTTGTCCATATTGTTGTTGTTGCTGCTGCTCTTCTCCCGCTATAGGGTTTCTACCTCTTCTTCCGCGTCTACCTAAAAAGTTGGATACCACGGGCTGAGACAATTGAAATTGTCCGAGTGAGAGATATAACTCTCTGCCAGAAACATTATTATTTTAGTTTAATAGATTAAAACTGAGCAGAGGAATCATATATATTCAACAACAGATAAATCAATGTTTAAACAGATTATAGCAATATTCATATTCAAAGCATTTCAGTTATAACTTGATAAAGCAGCATGTCACTTATCCAATAAGGAATTAAAGAACATGTTTAACATTTATCCATCTAGGATATGCTAAACCAGGTAACATCAACCAATTATTCTCGTATTTCAACCTTAAGTAAATACGCTACACGACTGATTACATTTTACAATCATATTTAAGCCCTCAGGAGATGAGATATACCGCTCATACTCTAACCGACCATTGTGAAATTAAAATCGGTACCATACATAGGTTAAGGAAGAGTCGGATTTCCATAACCTCCCTTATCTCGGTCAGTACGAGATCTTATGCAGGACATGTTGTGTCTCTGCTAAATAGCTTTTCAGGATATACTGCCAACTTTGCTATAGAGTTACAGCGGCGGTTGCACTCTCTTCGCAATCGAGAGATCTCATGTTTATCTCACATCGATCCGGCATTAAACATTATTGGGAGATTTGTGATACATCCATCCCGGCACATATAATGAAGGATTTGAGAGATTTAATGTTTATCTCACATCAATTCCTCCATTAGGGCGTAAGGATATTCGTGCCCATAACCCCCACATACTCAACAGTATGCCCTCTAGGAGATCCCGTGGGAAAACATGTTTCACCATCATCAACTACTGACGATGATGGATCTATGGCCAAGGCTCTACATGATAAGATTTCACTTGGTTAATTAAGTACATTATCATATTCTTTTAGCATCAGTCAGGTTTTTAAACATAAATTATTATAATAAATGCTACAAAGAATGTGTAATACTTCTATCAAGTACTTTTTGAAGCTTTATAAAATATTGGGATCTCAATCCCTTATCACATCATGGGCATTCTCATCCTTTAACATCTCATTGTCATGATTATGGAATATGGGTGTTCAAACCCTCAGTTCATCAAAGAACACTTATTACCACTTATCAGGTAACTAATATCTTCAGGTCATCTGACCAAGGTAAACATGATACTTGCTACACAAGCATCTCACATGGCTTTCAAGGCCCATTTAATCTCTTGTTACCTCTTACTAGGCAACAAAGCATATTATGGCTCACAAGGCCCATAAAACAATTTCGATAATAAAACATCATAGCTCATACCTAGCTATGCCCAACATCTCATGATACCTGCATGGTTCGTACACATGATAACAGTTATGTGATGCATCGTTCGAATAAAATGTTATTAACTTAAGCGGAAGCAATCACTAAGCAGCGGATTACCGAAAAATCACTAAAAATTAAGACCTTTTTACCAAAAGAACCATCAAAGGAAAACTTTCTCACATAGAACCAAAGTAACATATTTACATTCTGGTTTAAAGGTACATGTCATGTATCATATCTTTCTGAGAATTACAAGCATCAACTGCCCTGTTATAATCGTAATCACATTGTGGCAGCTTGGTCGTCGCGTCATCATACCACCCATCCTTCTTAATAATGTTATATCTTGTTGTAGTAATAATTGTTGGTTGAGAGTTATATCTCTCGATGGGATATGGCTCTCACCCTTGTGGTTCGTCATATATTTTTAGGTGGTCGTCAGTGGCATGGGTAGGATTGTGTTGTTGAGGAAGAGAAGCTTGGAGGTTAGTAGACACAGAAGGTTGGAAAGTTGCTAGTCTTGTAGTAGAGTCCTATGTGTCATCCATGTACTCTCAGGTTCGTGAGGGATGTGTTTTGTAGATGAATTGTACATTGATACGTGTTTTTGGCAGTATGCCTTGGTTGTACATGTGGCTTATATATGGGAATAGATCTTTTGTCATAGGTGTGTGGAAGATGGCCATTGTACATATATTAGTACCTGGTATGGTATGTGATATGTTACAAGTTGTGGACCTTGTTGTAATATGTTTCCGGTCAGTGATGGTAATATAAAATTGGTTTTGATTTACCTGTTTTTTGGTAATGCAGTTGTTTAGTTTTTTATCACATGCTTTTATTTTGAGTTATCTCCTCATGTGGCATCGGGTTGTCACAATGTTGACCTTAAAAAGATATAGAAATTCAAGTGTGGGTTGGTTCACTTTAGGTTACGATCCTTGACTCAAAAAGAATTAGAAATGTGTGGATAGAATTGTTTCATTTTTAGGTCATGATCCAAGACCATAGATTAATTCAGAAATGAAGGCAAGATTAATTCAGTTTTAGGTTACAAGCTACAACCATAGATGGGGTATATGACAAATTTAAGGTGGTCTTTACCATCAGTGATTGTATGGGCTCCTTCTTTACTTTATAGAAAGTGTCTAGTTTTTTAAAAGTGTTCAAGATAGATCAGGTTGGGCATCAGACACATTTCAAGACATAAGGTGGACTTTACGGCCAGTGACTATATCAGACAATTGTCTAATCCCTAGAGATTAGTCGACCATCAAAATAGTTCTAAGTTGCATGTTAAGACCTCCAAAAACATCATCTTATTTGTCCTAGTTCTTCAAAAGGATTAAAATATGTGGAGGTGAAAGCATATGTGATCATTTGAAATCTCCTACTACATGTAAGTGTATCGTCCCAGGATTTGAGGCCTCGGATAAAATGATCTTAAAAGCAATGATTGGACTACCCATATCACCAAGGTGCACCTCCTTTTTAGGAAGCCCATTGCAAAAGAACTATTTGGTTAAGTGTGCTCAGCCAGAGTAGTACTAGGATGGGTGACCAGTCGAGAAGTTGACCCCAGCTTGTAAATGAGTGAGGACAAAGCACACAGTTAATGCTAGTGGTGGTCTGTGGGGCCAGTCATCATTCTTGAAACTCTAATAGAGCCCTGGGCAATGGTTAAGGGCATTACAAATGGTGTCATAGACATAACATCTCTAGTAGGTGGGGCCCACGTGGGCATGTGGCATGCTAGTCTTGAGCCACGTGGTCTAGGAAAATTGGAAAAGGTTGTCCATGGTGACTTAGCCACCCTTGCTTTGGTATTATGTGATCGAGAGTTGGGTGTCCATGGACCATTGTGGATTTGCACTGAAATGAGGCAATATTATGAGGCCATATAGTTGAGCCTTGACGAGGACGTCAAGAGTCTAATTGGGAGAGATTTAACGTCCTAGGATTTAAGGCCTCGGATAAAATGATCTTAAAAGGAATGATTGGACTACCCATATCACCAAAGTGCACCTCCTTTTCAGGGAGCCCATCACTAAAGAACTCTACGGTCAAGCATGCTCAACCCATAGTAGTACTAGGATGGGTGACCCGTTGGGAAGTTGAACATGTCTAATGCATGAGTGAGGACAAAGTATGTAGTTAAGGCTAGTGGTGGTCTATGGGACCAGTCTTCATTCCTGAAACTCTACTAGATCTTAGGTAATGGGTCGGGGCATTACAGTAGGGATCAGAAAATCATTATCATGTCACTTGAAGGGTTCCCCGTATCTTGTTAGGACCTTCAAAAGCATAGTCTTAGCTACTATATTTCTCTGATAATGCTCAGGATGGATAATGTTGGGCACTAGACAACATTCTAAATATGGTGTTCCCTCAAGGCCAGTGACTGTATCAGACAGTTATCTTCTCCTTGGAGCATTTCTTGTATCGATAATATTGATATCATAGGAAACTAGAAAAATTTCTAGATTTTGAGGTAGACTTCATGACTAGTGATTGTATTGGTTTTTTTATTGCTTCCGAAGGCATTTCCTATTATGAAAAGTGCTTGAGATAGATATGGTTGGGCACCAGACAAGTTTCTAGATATAAGGTTTCCTTCAAGGCCAGTGATTGTACTAGACAATTGTCTACTCCCTACAGCATCTCTTGAATACAAGATGGTTCAGTGTGATAAGAGGGGGATTTGCCTATTTTACGTAGGGCTTTGATCGATTGTCTGTCTGTTTGTAGAGATTTTGCAAGGAGTGACCATAGAAATTTAGGGCTTTGTCAGGTGTGCCTACCTAAAGTAGGGCTCTTTCAAACTTGAGCTCAAGGAGACACCTATTCAGGATAGGGCCTGAATGTGGATGCTTATATAGGATAGGACTTGGTTCATGAAGAATGCCAATTCAGGATAGGGCTCATTATATTTTTCATATCCAGTTAATGTATGCCTATCTAGAACATGGCTTTAGCATAGATACTTATTTGTGTATAGGGTATGAGGTTTGAATGTCTGCCTAAATGTCAGGCTTTATGGTTGGAAGGAAAGATGTCTATTTAGATAGGGATTGTGGTCTAGCTTAAGGTCTTGGTCCAGGACCCAAAATTATTAGAAATAAGTAGTGTTTGGTACAATTTTAGGTCATGCTCTAGGAACCAAAATAGACTTGAAGATAAGTGCATGATTGGTCCAATTTTAGTTAATAGTCCAGGACCCAAAAGGATTGGAAGATAAAGCACCAAATTGGTCCAATTTTAGGTCATGGTCTAGGACCCAAAATAGATTAGAATATGGATTTGGATTAGTTTAACGTCATAGTCCTACACCCGAAAGGATTGGAAGCGACCATATATGTAATGACCCGTTTTCAAATTAGTCATCTGATTAGGGTTAACTTGGATAATTGTATGCTTAATTAAGTTGATCATTGTTTAAAGCTTGATTAGTTATGGTAGTTAAATTTTCATGTTTTAAATATAATGAGAAGTTTTAATCATACTTTGATCCACCTAATTAGGGTTAACATTTCAGAAACCCTAATCGGCCCAAATTAGGGTTTTGATGACATGAATACAGAATTTGATAAGTATAGTGTCTCACTAAATGATTTTTAGTACTTTATGTGTAACTCTGATTTAATTCAAATTTGGATATTATTTGTATATATAAAATTTTAACAATATTGCAAAATATCAGAATTTTTGAAGAATGTTCTGACCTGTTTATCGGTCGAGTTTCAAACTCAACCGATCATATTTTCAGATTAAGATAGCAGTGTGGTAATTGAATTTTATCTTTTTATTGGTATATCCAATTGATCTCAAATTCTAAATGTCCTTTAAAAACTAAATTATAGACACCCTGCTAAATTGGCGTAATTTTTGGATGACTTTTGATCTCTTAAGAGAGGGTGTCGGTCGAGTTCTGTGCAGGACAAACTCGACCGACCATGTTGTTGACTGCAGTATAGCAGTGTAGTATTTTATATTTTATAATTTATTGGATTATCCAATTCATCTAAAATTTTAACTGAAGGTTTGATACTCAGTTTTCAACAACATTTAAATTTTAAGAATTTTTGGAAGAAGTTTTGTATCACAACAGGCCTTGATCGGTCGAGTTCTGAGGGAGACAAACTCGACCGACCAGATTTTTCTGGAAAATAAAAAAGACTGAAAAATGTTTATAATTAATTATTCAAATAACCTTAATGAGTATATAGGACTTTTTTATGACCCAAACACCTCTCATTTCTGTCCCACACTTCCGAGCTTCGTAATTCTTGAGAGAGGAGGAGATTTTAGGGTTTGGAGAATCTGAAGTGGAAATTTCAGATTTCTGGGTTTTCTCTTTCCAAGGTTGGTAAATTCTATACAGATCATAAATATTTACTAGGTTTATTTGCTTCTATTCTCTCCTATGTATAGAACTCGTCACTTCCCCGATTTGGATCAAAATAATCCAAATTGATCTCTTCTTTCATTCTTTCTTCTTCAATTCCTCTTCTTCTAGGTTCTTGAGTGAAGAGGAGCAGGAAGCAACTGTTTTCTTGAAGCAAGGACTTGATTCAAGAATTAGCAGTAGTTGGTCTACGAATTTCAGGTGTTTCACACCTGAGGTCAGTGTTTTTCTCCCTCCTAAGCTTTGTATTCATGTTGAAATCCTAATTCAATCCGGCTAAAACAATCAGAAACCTTGTTTGTATATGTATGTGATTGGATTTGATTTGGGAAAGATATTGGGGGATTCAATTTTTACTGATTTTGATTATTTTCCATTAACTGAAACTTGATTATTTCTTGTTATATTGATTTAGGATGCATGAGTATTGTTATGGGTAGATGAATATGGTATTTCATGTGAATTTTGCCTAAAAATCAGCACAATGGCCGATATGCTTGGAATTGAAGTGACATGTATAAAGTCATATTTGAATTGTACTAGATTGTATTATACAAGTGTATTGTTGAATATTAATAGAATTGAATGACCAAATATCCTGATTAGGATTTTTGTTGAGGAAATGAATCAAATGAGTCAATTAATCGATGTATACTCATGATTGATGAATGAAATGTGTGAAAATGGAAACAAGGGTTTCCATGTTTGTGAATAACCCTAATGAACCCTTGGGTCATGATTGGATTACTAAATGATATGAGTCTTATGATATGTTCAACTAAATAATGACTTCTTGAAAACCCTAAAAATTTATTACTAAGAAAATTATGAGTAATAAAGCTAGAACTTGTATATGATGTTTGAAATGTGATCAAATGTTGAAATTGAAAGTATTAATACTTCAATTGAATATGATGAGTCTTACTATATCATCTAAGTCTAATGCATTTGTTTTAATATAAAAAAGAATGATCATTGTTGATTATGGGAATGACATTAGTAGTCAACATTAAGGTACACTTATCTGAATATAAGAGACAATATGAACATGATGTATGTAATGGTGATTGCAAGATAAAGATGAAACTAATGAAGATAGTATGATGAAGTATTTTATCTTTTATTTTAATTACATGTGGCTTAACCCAAATTAAATGAAAAATACTAAGAACTGTATTTTGGTAAATGTTATGTAGAAGAGAAGCATTGTATGTAAAGTGAATCAAGAAAGATTGGTCCAGATAATGTAATGAACATGAAATGAAAGAAGTTGAGACTACTGAGTATAAAATTGTGGAAAAAGATAGGAATTAATAGATGATTCTAATAATGTAACTCTTACCCTAAAATGATGAGTTTGATGATGCTAGTGAATGATAATATCAAATGGGGAATTAAGAGATGAACATAACTGTAATTGAATTCAACTAAAAGATGAAAGTCAAGTATTTGAATTGATTTATAAGAATGTGTTCTTGAATTGTGAATTGTACTCTGAGAATGGACTAATAGTACAAACTTCAATTGATAGTGAACATGTGATGACTAGTAACCCCATATGAAGAATGTGAAATAAAGAAGAAGAGAACTAAGTCTGGTATGCATGTATATGTATGAAATTTATTGGCATCTATTCAGATTGGATGGAACAGGCATATGTTGTATGATAAATCCATTCTTAGTATGAGGAATGATACATGATATCTATATGCTTTTACTGTTGCTAATTTTAATGCCTCTTCTAATATTTGTTCAAAACTGTGATATACAATGAGCTGATAAGATTTATGTTGAAATGGAATTTAATATGCACTTCTTACATTGAGAAACCCTGATAAGGGTAAATGTTGCATAATGAGATTATGTCTAGGGTTGAAGCCCCAGTGATGATGATAAAACCCTGATGGGGTAAATGATGGACAATAAGATTATGTCTTGGGTTGAAGTCCCACTATTGATGATTGCTATGAGTTGATGCAGAAGATAGAAATAATCATATTTGTTGCAATTTATAGACTTATTGTGCTTCTTGCTTTGATCATTGCCCTTATTGATAAACTTAATCTGTTTCATGTTATCATAGTTACGCGAGAATACACATATATGATATATGATGTTTTGAATTCTTGTAATATGAGTAAAAGAGATTAATAACAAGTGAAATGATGGAACATCTAGTTAGGTGCCCTGAACACCGTGAGTTCCCCCGAGGACCACATTGGGGAAACAAAACGGATCTCCTTGTAGTAATCGATGAATTATGAGAAGGATTTTCAGAGTGTGGATCGATACCTTAAAGGTTAGACCACCAGGATTTAGGAGTGAGTCATCTGGAGTGGCTCTGGCCCTAAATCCTTGTTGTGAAAGTCTATGTCCAGATGGAATAGACTCTGTTGAAATGAAATATGTGAAATGTGAAATGAAAAATATGTGAAATATTGTGATATGTGATATGTGATATACTGTTTTGCTGGTTCCTATCTCGTGTACCCGAGATGAGGATGTGAGCCTCTTTAGGCAACCCTGAGGTGGCCAGGGTCTGTTGTTGATATCTTAGGGTGGCTAGCTAAACCCTAAGATAGTGACGGTGAGTCGTTGACACGAGAATTAGGCGTGGCGACTTCTACTTGGTGAGGTACAAGCCAAGTAGTTTCAGGGCAATTGAATAAAAGATGATAAGCCGTGTAGAACATGAGATGAATGGTTATTACATTCTTTGTACTGCTACTTGATTATTTGTCATTGTTGATTGTGCTTCTTGTTGAGGAAAGTAATCATGTTGATATGGATAGTTTCTATTTCATATTATGATATGTCATGCTGACAAGTTAAAAATGATGGGATTTATATCCATTCTGAATATGAGTTGGATTGCCTGCTATTTGATAGTATTATTTGGTCAAAATGTTTTATGTGTACTTTTAGCTTCAGGACTACAGGATGTGTTCCAGGTCCGGCTGATGGAGTTGTTGGATCCTAGATGGGTGATTAGATGCTCTAGAAGGGGGTGAATAGAGCTGAATGCACTTTAAAAAAATTCATTAGACTTTCAAGATATATCACAAGATAAGGTTGCTAAATACGAAATTTGTGTGCAACTAAAACATACATAGCAAGGATGGGAGAGATTGAACATACACCAATAGACAAGCTATTTAGAGTGGTTCCACACTTCAAACTAGAAGTGTGTCAGTCCACTTTCCTAGAGAGGTCAACCTCTAGGACTTCTAAATTATTGCACTCTTATATTCATTTATAAGACTTACAATACATGACCAACCAAAGGACTTACCTATCCAATACAAAGAGTCTTCAACCTTACCAAGGACTTACCCACTTTGCAAGAGTCTTCGGCCTTATCCAAGGACTTACCCGCTCTTGCACAAGTCTTCAGCCTTGCAGGAATTACCCACTCTTCTTGGATCTTCCGCCTTTGACTTCACCTTCACTCGGAGAAGCTTCCACCAAGGTCTTACCCACTTGAGCTTGAGTCTTCTGCCTTCTCCAAGGGCTTACCCACTCTAGATCCAAGTCTTCAGCCTTGATCTTCACCAAGGGACTCCTTCCCTTGTTCTTCTTTACCTCTCTTGGACAAGAGAGAGAACCTTCATCTTCATGATTGGAAAGATAGAAAGGGAGGTGGTGGAAGTGAGAGCCTCACAATATATACATGTTGGACTAGCTCTCTTACAGATTTCCTACCCACTCTAATGGATGTAGCAAGTTATTAAGCTTAGAGAGAGAGAGGAGGCTGTAGGAAGCACTCAACTATAGAATAGGAGCCTCACATAGAGTTTGCAATGAATGCTCAACCTTGGAATGAAGCCCAAGGGGCCCTATTTATAGCTGGGGATGCCTCTTAGCCTTTGGAAACACTTGTGAATGAAAACTAGCCATTTTGTGGCTTGCAACTGATATATTTTCACTTGTTGCAACTCTACAACGGCTAGAAACACTTTTCTGTACTTTTCCGTACAGTGCAATCGGTCGAGTTTCTATAAGGGTAACTCGACCGATAGAGTAAAAGACAAAGCCGATATTCAGACCATCTGTCGAGTTTGTCCTGAGGAAACTCGACCGACCAATGAAAATCGATTTGGTCAGTTACTCCATCGGTCGAGTTCTGTGTAAACACAACTCAACCGATGCAATCTCCAGAAAATTGATCAAGGATGATCGGTCGAGTTTTCAGGCCGGGAAACTCGACCGACAAAGTGCCTGTAATCAATTTTCGAAGTTGCATCTAAAGTGCTCTAATTTTCGATCTAAGTGATCCTGATATTTTTCTAAGCTTAATTACAAGTCATACAATCATTACAAGTGATTTACAACATGATTCTAATGGATATACATCATATTACAAAAATGTGCACTTGTATGACTTTGACTTGTCTTTTCTCCAATTTGAGATGCGCAAGTTAGGGAAATTGGAGTGTGTTTATACCTAATCTGAAATCACTCAAGTAGAAGCATTAGACACCAATATGTGGAATGGTTAGTCATCATCAAAACACGAGTTTAGTCAATTTAGACGTGAGTCAACATTGACCTAATTGACCTTGAGTCAACAATCTCCCCCTTTTTGAAGATGACAAACCATTCCATAAATGTGTTGAAAGCATTTAAGCAAATTCATACCTTTGGAGAAACCTAGGGGTTTCAATGGAATTGAGTTCATATGCTCCCCCTCAATTGATGCGCATGGAGTTTTCATACTCCCCCTCAATTGGTGCTATTTCTCCTGCATGGTTAGCTTTCACAACATTTATAGAATACTATGTCTTCTACACATATATGTCTTCTCCCATTTACCTTCTCCCCTTTACATGGGCATACTTCTCCTCAGAGGCAACATTGACCTAATTGACCTTGAGTAAGCATGAGTGTCATAAAGATAATGTTATTCATATTTATTGGTTCAAATGCTTACAACATGACTTATTACTCATGTAGTAAGATTCTTAATATGAACTGGGAGTATCTGCTGATTTGTTCATGTCCAGTTGGTGGAGTTTCACAAGGGTAATGTTATTGTTATGTATTGATTCAAAAATTCTTAGAACTTATCTTATTTCACATGCAGTAGGGCTCTTAATCTAAACTGAGAAGTATCTGTTGATTTGTTCATAGACATGCTCTAAAAGATGTTTCAAAGTTATAATTGGTTTAAGTGATTATATTATCTGTCGGATTAGATTACCATTGTAAGATAGATTTGACTCATGATAGAACTATCTTCTAGACTTTTAAATATCTGTATGTTTATGTTAAGTTTATTATACTTAATCTGATGCTGATGCATGTACCTAGCTTGAGTGGGAGGTATCCACTCATTGGGGCTCTATATGAGTCTCATGAGGTTGTTTCAAATGTTTTTAGGTATAATGTTGTCCAGCGGAGAGGTCGTGACAAAGAATATATAAATAGTATAATCTAGATAGATTAGAATGTCCCTGTGCTCTCTCTTTCCCGGGATGGGTTGTAGATTTTGTTTGTTCATCAATGTGCATGTATCTGATGTAAACTGAATTGCATATGAGAACAAGATTTGATTATGGATTTAATGGAGTTGAATATGATTTGTGATATATGAATGTGATGTCCTTGATGTGACATTGATTTATGAGTTTGTGAACAAAGAAAAAGGGAAAATTTATCTGTGTTTTTTGTATATTGTTTAATTGCCTTTGTCGAGAATTCATTGTTTTATTTCATAATCTGGGTTTAGGTTTTGGGATTATCTCTAATGGTTGGTATTTGTGCTGATCAAAAGAGTGGGTCCCGAAAGATGTGGTATCAGAGCCTAGGTTAGATGAGTCTACAGGGATAATAGGATCTAGGACTAATTGATAATGTCGATGTTGAATATAACATGAATGATGTGCATACTGACTGAACTCAGTATCCAGATACTCTGGTCAAGTATTTGGGTATTGAGCTAAGCTAGTATGGAACTGGCGACTATACTTCTTATGGATGCCCTGACCAAGTATCCAGATGAGCATAGTTTGGTAGTATAATAAGATACATGATGAAAAAGAGAAGAATGGCAATAAAATGGTGAAAGAGAAAAGGATTTTTATAATTCAATATGGAACCTATGGAAAGAAAAATGTTCATATAATAAAGATGAAAGCTTAATGGATTATGAAGACAATCTATAATGAGTTTGAATTTGAGTATGAAAGCTGAAATTTTGATAAAATCTATGAACTAAGATGCACTCTATATGATCTTCTTCATAAAGGAAATTGATGAATGTGGAAGACCGATCATATTTTCATATTAAGATAGCAGTGTGGTAATTGAATTTTATCTTTTTATTGGTAAATCCAATTGATATCAAATTTTAACTGTGCTTTAGAAACTCAATTATAGACACCTTGATAAATTGGAGACATTTTTGGATGACTTTTGATCTCTGAAGAGAGGGTGTCGGTCGAGTTCTGTGCAAGACAAACTCGACCGACCATGCTGCTGACTGCAGTATATAAGTGTAGTATTTTATTTTTTATAATTTATTGGATTATCCAATTAATCTCAAATTTTAACTAAAGGTTTGATATTACGTTTTTAACAACATATTAAATTTTCAGAATTTTTGGAAGAATTTTTGTATCACAACAGACCTTGATCGGTCGAGTTCTTAGGGAGACAAACTCGACCGACCATATTTTTTGGAAAATAAAAAAGACTGAAAAAAAATTTATAATTAATTATTCCAAGCACCTTAATGAGTATATAGGACTCTTTTACGACCCAAACACCTCTCATTTCCGTCCCACACTTCCGAGCTTCGTAATTCTTGAGAGAGGAGGAGATTTTAGGGTTTGGAGAATGTGAAGTGGAAATTTCAGATTTCTGGGTTTTCTCTTTCCAAGGTTGGTAAATTCTATACAGATCATAAATCTTTACTAAGTTTATTTGCTTCTATTCTCTCCTATGTATACAACTCATCATTTACCTAATTTGGATCAAAAGAATCCAAATTGATCTCTTCTTTCATTCTTTCTTCTTCAATTCTTCTTCTTCTAGGTTCTTGAGTGAAGAGGAGTAGGAAGCAACTGTTTTCTTGAAGCAAGGACTTGATTCAAGAATTAGCAGTAGTTGGGCTACGAATTTCAGGTGTTTCACACCTGAGGTCAGTGTTTTTCTCCCTCCTAAGCTTTGTATTCATGTTGAAATCCTAATTCAATCCGGCTAAAAATTTCAGAAACCTTCTTTGTATATGTATGTGATTGGATTTGATTCGGGAAAGATATTGGGGAATTCAATTTTTACTAATTTTGATTATTTTCCATTAATTGAAACTTGATTAGTTCTTGTTATATTGATTGAGGATGCATGAGTATTGTTATGGGTAGATGAATATGGTATTTCATGTGAATTTTGCCTAAAAATCAGCACAATGGCCGATATGCTTGGAATTGAAGTGACATGTATAAAGTCATATTTGAATTGTACTAGATTGTATTATACAAGTGTATTGTTGAATATTAATGGAATTGAATGACCAAATATCCTGATTAGGATTTGTGTTGAGGAAATGAATCAAATGAGTCAATTAATCGATGTATACTCATGATTGATGAATGAAATGTGTGAAAATGGAAACTAGGGTTTCCATGTTTGTGAATAACCCTAATGAACCCTTGGGTCATGATTGGATTACTAAATGATATGATTCTTATGATATGTTCAACTAAGGAATGACTTCTTGAAAACCTTAAAAGTTTATTACTAAGACAATTATGAGTAATAAAGCTAGAACTTGTATATGATGTTTGAAATGTGATCAAATGCTGAAATTGAAAGTATCAATACTTCAATTGAATATGATGAGTCTTACTATATCATCTAAGTCTAATGCATTTGTTTTAATATAATAAAGAATGATCATTGTTGATTATGGGAATGACATTAGTAGTCAACATTAAGGTACGCTTATCTGAATATAAGAGACAATATGAACATGATGTACGTAATGGTGATTGCAAGATAAAGATGAAACTAATGAAGATAGTATGATGAAGTATTTTATCTTTTATTTTAATTACATGTGGCTTAACCCAAATTAAATGAAAAATACTAAGAACTGTATTTTAGTAAATGTTATGTAGAAGAGAAGCATTGTATGTAAAGTGAATCAAGAAAGATTGGTCCAGATAATGTAATGAACATGAAATGAAAGAAGTTGAGACTACTGAGTATAAAATGATGGAAAAAGATAGGAATTAATAGATGATTCTAATAATGTAACTCTTACCCTAAAATGATGAGTTTGATGATGCTAGTGAATGATAATATCAAATGGGGAATTAAGAGATGAACATAACTGTAATTGAATTCAACTAAAAGATGAAAGTCAAGTATTTGAATTGATTTATAAGAATGTGTTCTTGAATTGTGAATTGCACTCTGAGAATGGACTAATAGTACAAACTTCAATTGATAGTGAACATGTGATGACTAGTAACCCCATATGAAGAATGTGAAATAAAGAAGAAGAGAACTAAGTCTGGTATGCATGTATATGTATGAAATTTATTGGCATCTATTCAGATTGGATGGAATAGGCATATGTTGTATGATAAATCCATTCTTAGTATGAGGAATGATACATGATATCTATATGCTTCTATTGTTGCTAATTTTAATGCCTCTTCTAATATTTGTTCTGAACTGTGATATACAATGAGCTGATAAGATTTATGTTGAAATGGAATTCAATATGCACTTCTTACATTGAGAAACCCTGATAAGGGTAAATGTTGCATAATGAGATTATGTCTAGGGCTGAAGGCCCAATGATGATGATAAAACCCAGATGGGGTAAATGATGGACAATACGATTATGTCTTGGGTTGAAGGCCCACTATTGATGATTGCTATGAGTTGATGCAGAAGATAGAAATAATCATATTTGTTGCAATTTATAGACTTATTGTGCTTCTTGCTTTGATCATTGCCCTTATTGATAAACTTAATTTGTTTCATGTTATCATAGTTACGCGAGAATACACATATATGATATATGATGTTTTGAATTCTTGTAAGATGAGTAAAAGAGATTAATAACAAGTGAAATGATGGAACATCTAGTTAGGTGCCCTGAACACCGTGAGTTTCCCCCGAGGACCACACTGGGGAAACAAAACGGATCTCCTTGTAGTAATCGATGAATTATGAGAAGGATTTCCAGAGTGTGGATCGAGACCTTAAAGGTTAGACCACCATGATTTAGGAGTGAGTCATCTGGAGTGGCTCTGGCCCTAAATCCTTCCTGTGAAAGTCTATGTCCAGATGGAATAGACTCTGTTGAAATGACATATGTGAAATGTGAAATGTGAAATGAAAAGTATGTGAAATATTGTGATATGTGATATACGATTTTGTTGGTTCCTATCTCGTGTACCCGAGATGAGGACGTGAGCCTCTTTAGGAAACCCAGAGGTGGCCAGGGTCTGTTGTTGATATCTTAGGGTGCCCAGCTAAACCCTAAGATAGTGACGGTGAGTCATTGACACGAGAATCAGGCGTGGCGACTTCTACTTGGTGAGGTACAAGCCATGTAGTTTCAGGGCAAATGAATAAAAGATGATAAGCCGTGTAGAACATGATATGAATGGTTATTACATTCTTTGTACTGCTACTTGATGATTTGTCATTGTTGATTATGCTTCTTGTTGAGGAAATTAATCATGTTGATATGGATAGTTTCTATTTCATATTATGATATGTCATGCTGACAAGTTAAAAATGATGGGATTTATATCCATTCTGAATATGAGTGGGATTGCCTGCTATTTGATAGTATTGTTTGGTCAAAATGTTTTATGTGTACTTCAGCTTCAAGACTACAGGATGTGTTCCTGGTCTAGCTGATGGAGTGTCACAAAGATAATGTTATTCTTATGTATTGGTTCAAATGCTTAGAACATGACTTATTACTCATGTAGTAGGATTCTTAATATGAACTGGGAGTATCTGTTGATTTGTTCATGTCTAGCTGGTGGAGTGTCACAAGGGTAATGTTATTTTTATGTATTGATTCAAAGATACTTACAACTTATCTTATTTCACATGCAGTAGGGCTCTTAATCTAAACTGAGAAGTATCTACTGATTTGTTCATAGACATGCTCTAAAGGATGTTACAAAGTTATAATTGGTTTAAGTGATTATATTATCTGTCAGATTAGATTACCATTGTAAGATAGATTTGACTCATGATAGAACTATCTTCTAGACTTTTAAATATCTGCATGTTTATGTTAAGTTTATTATACTTAATCTGATGCTAATGCATGTACCTAGCTTGAGCGGGAGGTATCCACTCACTGGAGCTCTATATGAGTCTCATGAGGTTGTTTCAAATGTTTTTAGGTATAATGTTGTCCAGCGGAGAGGTCATGACAAAGAAGATATAAATAGTATAATCTAGATAGATTAGAATGTCCATGTACTCTCTCTTTTCCGGGATGGGTTGTAGATTTTGTTTGTTCATCAATGTACATGTATCTGATGTAAACTGAATCGCATATGAGAACAAGATTTGATTCTGGATTTAATGGAGTTGAATATGATTTGTGATATCTGAATGTGATGTCCTTGATGTGACATTGATTTATGAGTTTGTGAACAAAGAAAAAGGAAAATTTTATCTATGTTTTTCGTATATTGTTTAATCGCCTTTGTCGAGAATTCATTGTTTTATTTCATAATCTGGGTTTAGGTTTTGGGATTACCTCTAATGGTTGGTATTTGTGCTGATCAAAAGAGTGGGTCCCGACAGACGTGGTATCAGAGCCTTGGTTAGATGAGTCTACAGGGACAATAGGATCTAGGACTAATTGATAATGTCGATGTTGAATATAACATGAATGATGTGCATACTGACTGAACTCAGTATCCAGATACTCTGGTCAAGTATTTGGGTATTGAGCTAAGCTAGTATGGAATTGTCGACTATACTTCTTCTGGATGCCCTGACCAAGTATCCAGATGAACATAGTTTGGTAGTATAATAAGATACATGATGAAAAAGAGAAGAATGGCAATAAAATGGTGAAAGAGAAAAGGATTTTTATAATTCAATATGGAACCTATGGAAAGAAAAAAAATTCATATAATAAAGATGAAAGCTTAATGGATTATGAAGACAATCTATAATGAGTTTGAATTTGAGTATGGAATCTGAAATTTTGATAAAATCTATGAACTAAGATGCACACTATATGATCTTCTTCATAAAGGAATTGATGAATGTGGATGATAATATGTGAATGAGTCATAATCTTAATCCATGAGATACACAATAAAAAAAATGATGTGAAAGGTGATGTGAATCGAATATTGATAAATGATGTATTACTAATATTTTTGAAGTAAGTGTTTGTAATACTCAAGGAGATATGTGATGATTACAAGGGAAGAAATATTCATTTAATGCCAAAAAATAAAGTGTCATATGAAGGAAAGATAAAATGAAAGTCTTTATAATTTGATGCTCAGAGAGGTGAATGATTAGATGATATGATATTCTTCCATATCTTGTTTTAGATTTCGGGACGAAATCATAAAAGGAGGGGAGAATTTGTAATGACCCGTTTTCAAATTAGTCATCTGATTAAGGTTTACTTGGATAATTGTATGCTTAATTAAGTTGATCATTGTTTAAAGCTTGATTAGTGATGGTAGTTAAATTTTTATGTTTTAAATATAATGAGAAGTTTTAATAATACTTTGATCTACCTAATTAGGGTTAACATTTCAGAAACAGTAATCGGCCCAAATTAGGGTTTTGATGACATGAATACAGAATTTGATAAGTATAGTGTCTCACTAAATGATTTTTAGTACTTTATGTATAACTCTTATTTACTTCAAATTTGTATATGATTTGGATATATAAAATATAAACAATATTGCAAAATATCAGAATTTTTGAAGAATGTTCTGACCTGTTTATCGGTCGAGTTTCAAACTCGACCGATCATATTTTCAGATTAAGATAGCAATGTGGTAATTGAATTATATAGTTTTATTGGTATATCCAATTGATCTCAAATTTTAATTGTGCTTTATAAACTCAATTATAGAGAACCTTCTAAATTGGCGTAATTTTTGGATGACTTTTGATCTCTGAAGAGAGGGTGTCGGTCGAGTTCTGTGCAGGAAAAACGCGACCGACCATGCTGTTGACTGCAGTATAGCAGTGTAGTATTTTATTTTTTATAATTTATTGGATTATCCAATTATGCTCAAATTTTAACTGAAGTTTTGATGCTCAGTTTTCAACAAGATATTAAATGTTTAGAATTTTTTAAAGAATATTTGTATCACAACAGACCTTGATCGGTCGAGTTCTGCGGGAGACAAACTCGACCGACTAGATTTTTCTGGAAAATAAAAAAGACTGAAAAATGTTTATAATTAATTATTCCAAGCACCTTAATGAGTATATAGGACTCTTTTATGACCCAAGAACCTCTCATTTCCGTCCCACACTTCCTAGCTTCGTAATTCTTGAGAGAGGAGGAGATTTTCTGGTTTGGAGAATCTGAAGTGGAAATTTCATATTTCTGGGTTTTCTCTTTCCAAGGTTGGTAAATTCTATACAGATCATAAATCTTTACTAGGTTTATTTGCTTCTATTCTCTCCTATGTATAGAACTCGTCACTTCCCTGATTTGGATCAAAAGAATCCAAATTGATCTCTTCTTTCATTCTGTCTTCTTCAATTCTTCTTCTTCTAGGTTCTTGAGTGAAGAGGAGCAGGAAGCAACTGTTTTCTTGAAGCAAGGACTTGATTCAAGAATTAGTAGTAGTTGGGCTATGAATTTCAGGTGTTTCACACCTGAGGTGAGAGTTTTTCTCCCTCCTAAGCTTTGTATTCATGTTGAAATCCTAATTCAATCCGGCTAAAACAATCAGAAACCTTGTTTGTATATGTATGTGATTGGATTTGATTTGGGAAAGATATTGGGGAATTCAATTTTTACTGATTTTGATTATTTTCCATTAATTGAAACTTGATTAGTTCTTGTTATATTGATTTAGGATGCATGAGTATTGTTATGGGTAGATGAATATGGTATTTCATGTGAATTTTGCCTAAAAATCAGCACAATGGCCGATATGCTTGGAATTGAAGTGACATGTATAAAGTCATATTTGAATTGTACTAGATTGTATTATACAAGTATATTGTTGAATATTAATGGAATTGAATGACCAAATATCCTGATTAGGATTTGTGTTGAGGAAATGAATCAAATGAGTCAATTAATCGATGTATACTCATGATTGATGAATGAAATGTGTGAAAATGGAAACTAGGGTTTCCATGTTTGTGAATAACCCTAATGAACCCTTGGGTCATGATTGGATTACTAAATGATATGATTATTATGATATGTTCAACTAAGGAATGACTTCTTGAAAACCCTAAAAGTTTATTACTAAGACAATTATGAGTAATAAAGCTAGAACTTGTATATGATGTTTGAAATCTGATCAAATGCTGAAATTGAAAGTATTAATACTTCAATTGAATATGATGAGTCTTACTATATCATCTAAGTCTAATGCATTTGTTTTAATATAATAAAGAATGATCATTGTTGATTATGGGAATGACATTAGTAGTCAACATTAAGGTACACTTATCTGAATATAAGAGACAATATGAACATGATGTACGTAATGGTGATTGCAAGATAAAGATGAAACTAATGAAGATAATATGATGAAGTATTTTATCTTTTATTTTAATTACATGTGGCTTAACCCAAATTAAATGAAAAATACTAAGAACTGTATTTTGGTAAATGTTATGTAGAAGAGAAGCATTGTATGTAAAGTGAATCAAGAAAGATTGGTCCAGATAATGTAATGAAGATGAAATGAAAGAAGTTGAGACTACTGAGTATAAAATGATGGAAAAAGATAGGAATTAATAGATGATTCTAATAATGTAACTCTTACCCTAAAATGATGAGTTTGATGATGCTAGTGAATGATAATATCAAATGGGGAATTAAGAGATGAACATAACTGTAATTGAATTCAACTAAAAGATGAAAGTCAAGTATTTGAATTGATTTATAAGAATGTGTGCTTGAATTGTGAATTGTACTCTGAGAATGGACTAATAGTACAAACTTCAATTTATAGTGAACATGTGATGACTAGTAACCCCATATGAAGAATGTGAAATAAAGAAGAAGAGAACTAAGTCTGGTATGCATGTATATGTATGAAATTTATTGGCATCTATTCAGATTGGATGGAATAGGCATATGTTGTATGATAAATCCATTCTTAGTATGAGGAATGATACATGATATCTATATGCTTTTACTGATGCTAATTTTAATGCCTCTTCTAATATTTGTTCTGAACTGTGATATACAATGAGCTGATAAGATTTATGTTGAAATGGAATTTAATATGCACTTCTTACATTGAGAAACCCTGATAAGGGTAAATGTTGCATAATGAGATTATGTCTAGGGTTGAAGGCCCAGTGATGATGATAAAACCCTGATGGGGTAAATGATGGACAATAAGATTAAGTCTTGGGTTGAAGGCCCACTATTTATGATTGCTATGAGTTGATGCAGAAGATAGAAATAATCATATTTGTTACAATTTATAGACTTATTGTGATTCTTGCTTTGATCATTGCCCTTATTGATAAACTTAATATGTTTCATGTTATCATAGTTACGCGAGAATACACAGATATGATATATGATGTTTTGAATTCTTGTAAGATGAGTAAAAGAGATTAATAACAGGTGAAATGATGGAACATCTAGTTAGGTGCCATGAACACCGTGAGTTTCCCCCGAGGACCACACTGGGGAAACAAAACGGATCTCCTTGTAGTAATCGATGAATTATGAGAAGGATTTTCGGAGTGTGGATTGATACCTTAAAGGTTAGACCACCAAGATTTAGGAGTGAGTCATCTAGAATGGCTCTGGCCCTAAATCCTTGTTGTGAAAGTCTATGTCCAGATGGAATAGACTCTGTTGAAATGAAATATGTGAAATGTGAAATGAAAAATATGTGAAATATTGTGATATGTGATATACTGTTTTCCTGGTTCCTATCTCGTGTACCCGAGATGAGGATGTCAGCCTCTTTAGGCAGCCCTGAGGTGGCCAGGGTCTATTGTTGATATCTTCGGGTGGCCAGCTAAACCCTAAGATAGTGACGGTGAGTCGTTGACACGAGAATCAGGCGTGGAGACTTCTACTTGGTGAGGTACAAGCCAAGTAGTTTCAGGGCAAATGAATAAAAGATGATAAGCCGTGTAGAACATGATATGAATGGTTATTACATTCTTTGTACTGCTACTTGATGATTTGTCATTGTTGATTATGCTTCTTGTTGAGGAAAGTAATCATGTTGATATGGATAGTTTCTATTTCATATTATGATATGTCATGATGACAAGTTAAAAATGATGGGATTTATATCCATTCTGAATAAGAGTTGGATTGCCTGCTATTTGATAGTATTGTTTGGTCAAAATGTTTTATGTGTACTTTAGCTTCAGGACTACAGGATGTGTTCCTGGTCCGGCTGATGGAGTGTCACAAAGATAATGTTATTCTTATGTATTGGTTCAAATGCTTAGAACATGACTTATTACTCATGTAGTAAGATTCTTAATATGAACTAGGAGTATCTGTTGATTTGTTCATGTCCAGCTGGTGGAGTGTCGCAAGGGTAATGTTATTGTTATGTATTGATTCAAAAATGCTTAGAACTTATCTTATTTCACATGTAGTAGGGCTTTTAATCTATACTGAGAAGTATATGTTGATTTGTTCATAGACATGCTCTAAAAGATGTTTCAAAGTTATAATTGGTTTAAGTGATTATATTATCTGTCGGATTATATTACCATTGTAAGATAGATTTGACTCATGATAGAACTATCTTCTATACTTTTAAATATCTGCATGTTTATGTTAAGTTTATTATACTTAATCTGATGCTGATGCATGTACCTAGCTTGAGTGGGAGGTATCCACTCACTGGGGCTCTATATGAGTCTCATGAGGTTGTTTCAAATATTTTTAGGTATAATGTTGTCCAGCAGAGAGGTCGTGACAAAGAAGATATAAATAGTATAATCTAGATAGATTAGAATGTCCCTGTACTCTCTCTTTCTCGGGATGGGTTGTAGATTTTGTTTGTTCATCAATGTACATGTATCTGATGTAAACTAAATTGCATATAAGAACAAGATTTGATTCTGGATTTAATGGAGTTGAATATGATTTGTGATATCTGAATGTGATGTCCTTGATGTGGCATTGATTTATGAGTTTGTGAACAAAGAAAAAGGAAAAATTTATCTGTGTTTTTCGTATATTGTTTAATCGCCTTTGTCGAGAATTCATTATTTTATTTCATAATCTGGGTTTAGGTTTTGGGATTACCTCTAATGGTTGGTATTTGTGCTGATCAAAAGAGTGGGTCCCGACAATATGCTTATCTTGGATCTTGGAGGATTTTCATGGTTGTCATCATTGGACCTCTTGATCATCACTCTTGGAGGTGAGTGATATGAGATTTTTTAGCTGATATTGCCTACATGTGCATGCAAATCCATACACTATCTCTTTTTTTTAGAGAAGTGAGGAGGCTATCTTATTCATCCCGCCCTCCTCTTCTGAGCTTCATTAAAACTAAAATTACATTCACTAATCAATGCATTAACTGGAAATAAGGTAGTACTACTACCCTTACAAAGATCCCTAGCCAATTGGGGTTGGATTTTAATAGGGGGGATGGCGTACCAAACTTGCCCAACTCGGTTACGGTGGAGTTTAGCAAAAAATCCATACATTATCTCTAAACTTGATTAGCATGCATAAAAGTTGAATATTTAGGGATGTTTTGTTGCTCTTTTATCCTATTCTCATGGTTATAACTAATAAATACCACATGGGCTTAACATCTGGGCTACATGCCCCTTTATCTTAGATATATATTCAACATCAACATTAAGCAAGGCTTCAACATGATGTATTGCTCTTTCCACCATTCATATTTGGTATGCATGCATAAACTACCCAAGTAGCCCATTATTTCCTATCTAGAAATTCTCATAATCATCAACTAGATTAAGCACAATCATGTAAAAAAACACATCTTCACTCATAGAGTGCAAGGGTTATGATGAATCATATCACATTGGTATTTCCTTTAAGAATCATTAAATTATTATGGCATTTAATCATAATCATTTGTGATTAATTCATTTCCTCTATGGGTTATTTCCTTAGTTATGATCCCTTGCCAACATCCCAATGATGGTGCCAATATCATTACCCTCAAGGCATCAAGACTACAAGCCTCTCTCTTTCTGTGTGTTGATATTATATTGAATTCACGATATATCTACTAATGGAATGCCTTATATCACATCTATCCAAATAAAAAGATTATAGAAGAAGAAGAAGAAGAAGAAGAAGAAGAAGAGAAGAGTAGCATATGTCTTAATTTGAAGAGGATGGATATTTCCTTATGTGTCTTGTTTCATGTAAACTTATCATTGTATATTTAAACCATATCTTTTATTACCCCTACTTAACCTCGTTCTTAGTTTCTTATGTGAATCCTATCATAATCTACAATATTCATGTATGCACACCTTTTTATCTATATTTAAAGTAAGATTCATCAATTAACCCAAGTTGTGTATCAACAACTTCAAAAGATATCGAATGTATCATATGATATTTCAAAGTACCCATACATGGTAAATCTAATCATTTCAGACCCTCACAATGCCAATATTTTATATGGGTTTCACATTCACATCCTTGTATGTAAACAAAAATAAGTATGTGATATAATAACAGATAAGTGTAGGAAACTCAACAAATTAAGGGCAGTTCACAAATTACCATTTGCGGCTACAACAAGGCCCTACCTTATTGAAGGCTCAACTTTACCACCAAGGGTATAATATATTAATTTATAGTCATGGAACACCATAGAAAATCCATGGTTAAATTCCAATGTATGGGAAAGTTATGCATAAAACATGAATGAGCATAAAAATGTCATTTTTAGATCTAGATGGGCTACTTTTGGGTATATAACCTATGTTCAACATAATTTCAGTAGAATAACAGTTGGGGAAACGTGTCATATAAACCAAATGATTTAAAATAAAGTGGAAGTTCACGTAATCCATTTCCCACGAACATGTTACCACATAGCCATAACAGAGTTGTTTTAGGGGAAAATTGCAATTAACTTGAAATTTCATCTCTTAAGTCACTAAGGATGCATATGATTATCACCAATAATCACCTTAAGCATATAAGAGAATACATGCAAATCCAAAATAATTGCATGCATATGCATAATAGTCCAGAATATTTGCCCTTTTAGACACAGAACAAAATTCTAAGCAATTTAGGATGAGGCCTACGCATTTCTCTTTTATTTAGGCTATATATGCATGAATAATCAAGAAGGGAGTAAAGAATCCACCTTCACACATGATGGAAATTCTTCATCTTCAAGATCTCATCTGGATCAGCCTTCAAAGAACCATTACCAGCCCTCTAAAGCTCCATATACGCTCCACCTAGCTAGACTTAGCCCCACCTAAGTGTAGAAAAGGGAGAATATGTGATTTCTAGCGTTAGGAAGCTAATACCACCATGGATACCCATGGAGCTTGACCAAGAGAGAATAATGTATGAAGAATGGCAAGGAAAGATAGATAGGAAGGATGGTGTTGCATGGTTCAACTCAAGAACAAGGATAACAAGCTTTAGATCCACCAAGGGAACCTTAATACTCAACATGCATGCACATGCAAGAATTTAACAACCTCAAAGGTAGGATAAATACTTGAAATAGTAAGATATCGAGGGTCTTAGACTTCATGTTCTATCATATGTTTAGGATGCCAAACAAAGTGAGGGGGTTGATATGTGTGGCGTGTACATAGGCATGCAGGTAAATATTCCAAAACAACCCCCACATAAGTGAAGTTATCGAGGTGCAAATAAGGGAAAGTGTATCAAGGCTCTAAGGAAACTAATCTATTGAGGGTGAGTTGTAGAGGGTCCACCCTATTGAGGTTCATCACCCGAAGAGCGTCAAAGCTCTCTCATGAGGCTATCAGAGTCACAATCCTCCCATCCATTGATGTTCATCACATAGCTAGCTATCAAAACACCTCTTCAACCCAACGAGGTTCCTTCAAACTAGGCCTATAGAAGCATAAATTGACACCTAGATCTCAAGTCACCCTCTACATCCAACCTATCAAGGATTGGCAGAGTCCCAAGCCATTGAAGGTCAAACTCCCTCATTTATTGAAGCTTAAACTTCAAAGATATCAAGGTGTCTTCAGTTTACACCTTCTAGGACACCTTCAACAAACCCTATTGAAGCATTATATCCAACCCATCGAGGCACCCTCGATAGCTAGCTATCAAAGCACCTCTTCAAGCCAATGAGTTGCCTTCAAACTAGGCCTATAGAAGCATAACTCGACACCTAGATTTCAAGTCACCCTCTACATCCAACATATCAAGGATTGATAGGGTTCCAAGCCATTGAAGGTCAAACTCCCCCATTCATTGAAGCTCAAACTTCCAAGATATCAAGGTGTCTTCAATCTACACCTTCTAGGACACCTTCAACAGACCCTATTGAAGCATTATATCCAACCCATCGAGGCACCCTTAATAACTAGCCATCAAGGCATTATTGATAGTTGTGTTATTGGGGCTAGGTCCCCAAGCTATCTAGGCTCAAGGGTTTTCTATCAAGCCTCACCCATCCAGCCACTAGACCCTAGGTTAGGATCAGGATCAGAACCTTAAATTAAAATTAGATTAAACCATGGCACAAGGACAACCAAAACACATCAAATCAAGCATGAATATGAAGAAAAGTGAGCATAAATATTTTTCACTTGAGTTGCAAATAGATCCTCATATCATGATGCAAATTTAATTTACTCCACAAAATTGCATGAAACATGAATCATGGCAAACAAAGTGCAATTTGTGCTAAATTAGGGTTATATATTAACAAAATGATAAAACTTAATCAAGCATTCAATTAGAAAATCAAGCAAGATTAGATCTAGATTAAGGCTAAGCTAGGTTAGATGCCTTATAGACTGCTCATCCTCTTCATGTTCAATCTAAGTTTCTCAATTCTAAATATATTAGTAAAAGAAACATGAGATCAAATTATCTGCACTAACTCACATGGGCATGCAATGGATTTTCTACCTACCCTCATTAAGAGGCATAAGAATCACTCATGTTACATATGAAAGATTTCATCTTGACATGACTCACAACATACACAATGGCAACCTTTATACTGAGCTTCTTCAAGATGGTGTTGATTGGTCTCAAAGTATGTTGATTGTCATATGACCATTATCATGACCTTATATCAAGATATTACAATAATATTTATGAATTTAGATTCAACTGTATAGTTTGTATGGTAATTTATGAATCAATCTTAAAATAATTAGATGAAGTACATTAGTTTGTTGATAAATACCTATGTATCTTACTTGTAGTTCAATCTAATATAGTTCGTGAGAGTTGTGCATCAATCGCCGCCACACATACTAGTAAGAATGCCTAATTTTTATCGATATCCACAATAACTCTTGATCAGGGATTTTGAACAAAAAAATCTGAACATTAATAGGATCTCATGTTCATGTCACTTAATTAAGGTCTTATGGCTTAGAAATGATTGTTTTGTCAATTATTATATTAACTAAAATTGCAAAAACAAAATAAGCATAATAAATCTGAAGCAATTCAAATCAAAAGTAAAAATATACAGTAGTTATAATCATCATATGATGGCTTTGACGGCTTATAGACTAATGGAGGTTTGTCAGCAAAATCTCGTATGAGAATCTCCTAGAAACACGCATTACTGGCCGGAGGGTAGGCATGAAAAAGGAAAATTGGCAATTGGGGAAGCTCAAAGCACTAGGGCTACATGGCATGTTAGCATTTTTTTTTTCGCCAAGCCCATTGGAACCTAGTTCGTGAATCTGCTTGCTATTTTGTCAAGAGTATTTTCATTTCTCACAGCCTACCTGTAAGATAGTTGATGTCCTTATTGTGCTCAGGGAAGTTGCAATCAGCTTTGACTCACAAGTGTGTGAAACATAATCAATTACTCAATAAGGTGCTAGTTCAAAGAGTGACTGAGCTCCCTGCTGCTATCATCTGAAGAACAATCAGCCTTTGTTTATGGAAGACAGATCAATGGCAACATTATCGTTGTGTAAGAAGTAATTGTTACTGTGAAAAGACATAAACAAGGTACTAGTATGACGGCATTAAAAATTGAATTAGAAGGTTACGACAAATTAGCTGGGCTCTGCATAGCTAGTAAAGGTATAATCGTATAGCCACTCAGTTGATTCTGAGCACTGTCAACCAGGAATCTTGTAAGCAAAACAATGAAACCATCGTATTTTTGTTATTTAGCAGGGAAGAGTCTAAAACTTGTCCCATTTTGAATCCAGCTTTTGGTCTGTGTAGCAATATTCTTATACAAACAGGAAAGTTACACAAGTTGACTCTCTTTCACTGTCCCTTCAGATAACAGTACCGAAAAGCACTACTAGAGAAGAAAAAGTGGGAGCTTACTAAAATTTCTAGAGGCGGTTCAGGTCACAGAACTTTTTCTGACAAATGGAGATTTTTTGTGAAGCAACTGAAGAACAAATGCACAACATTGAATGTCTTTGGACTTTGGTGATAGTTCTGAATCAACCATTTCAAGAGTGAAATCCAGGATTTTCTGTCTACATAATATCCAATCAGGCCATTTCTAAGATTACAGAGTTAAAATAAACAAAATAAGTGGAAGGATACGTATAAGTCACCCTATAACATAAAAGAGTAACAAAGAATAGCTGTGATTACATAATTATTTCAGGAACATGTTTTTGTTTACAGAATCTAAGCATAGACAAGAAGATTTGAAGATCTTGAAATCAAGTGAAGGGGGGCAAAAATGGATGACAATTCTTTACCAGAGTTTTAGCTTTATTATCAGTTACATGCCAACTTTTATTCTTATTTAAGTTTATATATTCCCTCAAGGTTTTTACTTTTCTATCTTTTCATCCAAGTTTACGAATAAATTTCATGTCAACAAGTTGATTCCTACCCCTTTCCCTCCTTAGCTGGCCATTCCTCTCCTACAAAACATGCCCTAAGAGCAGCTGCAATTACATGGTCAAAAAACTCATGAAAATGATCAGTTTATAGAATGGTAAGCATATCTCCCTAGCAGGGCACCAAAAAGGGATCACAATTGTTTGGCAGATTTTAGCTTTAATTAACAAAATGCCGATACCATCCGGAAACAGAAATACACCAAAACTTCCCCCAAAACCTATCTGGGACAATACAATCCTGGAAAGGCAAATGTCACAGATCGTCACTGTAGATGCATACCATCACGCACAGCTAGACAACGTGTGAAACAGCACAAGATTCCCTATCATTCAGTCAAAGGTAAGTACTGCGGATACCTGACGACAAAATTATCGGGTTACACAAGAATCATGCCATCACAATTGTTTTCCATTAGCAACCACCACCAATTTACAATAAAGCTACCTAATGGTTAGCAGACATTCAACCTCAAATTCTAGTACCCAACCCCACCACAAAAACTAGCATCCCTACAACCGCTCCTCGTCGGAGATCCGCAACAAAAACTAGCATCCCCTACAACCGCTCCTCGTCGGAGATACGCTCTAACCGCCAAAGCCGTAGAGGGTCCTGCCCTGCCTCTTGAGGGCGTAGACAACGTCCATGGCCGTCACGGTCTTCCGGCGGGCGTGCTCAGTGTAGGTGACTGCGTCCCGGATGACGTTCTCGAGGAAGATCTTGAGCACTCCGCGGGTCTCCTCGTAGATGAGCCCGGAGATGCGCTTGACTCCTCCTCGGCGGGCGAGGCGCCGGATGGCAGGCTTAGTGATGCCCTGGATGTTGTCGCGGAGGACCTTCCGGTGGCGCTTCGCACCGCCCTTGCCGAGCCCCTTGCCACCTTTGCCGCGACCCGACATTGCTTGAACAGGTGAAGAGATTAAGAATCGAAAAAGAAAGGAGGAGCTGGACGATGTGGACTCGGTTGGAGGGATTGGGCTGGAAGAATCTTGTGTTGAGTAGCCGAAACTCGTAACCGTGGAGAACTTATACGGCCGTCCTTGTTTCCAAAAGCTGGCACACTAATGGCAAGTCGTGAATCGTGATCCGTGGTGCGCATAACCTGGACGGTAGGATGTGAAAGCAATGGACAAAAGCAAATACCGCGGACGCTTCGGATCGATGACGTGGTGTGCTTTAAGCTATAGCGAAAGGATGGAACTGTGTTTTCTCGTTGGGTTGTTGGCCAAACAGACGTGGCGACATTTTTTTCTTTTCTGGATTTGAATTTGGCCCCAAGATTTTGGCGCTACTTTGTACGAATTTCACCCTTGCTTTTGTAATAAGGATACCATGAGCTCACATGATCATTCTATTTTTTTATGAGCTACAAGGATGTACACTGTGAGAATTTTGGAGAGGGCAGAGTATATCTTCATAACTAGGTTGTAACATAAAACTCTTAGCTTTTGTTTGATAACAGACCACGGTTGAAACGTTTGGGTTCAACTTAGTCATGTTGATGGGACATTCGAAGTGCAGGTTGGCTAAATCCATATTTAGTAGCAAAGTTGCTCCCTAGTTGGTTTCAGTCATAATATCATAATATTACGTCAAATCGGTATCAGAAAAGAGAAGTCAATCATGATTGAGTTTCCAATATAGAAATAGCAAGATTGAGAAAAGTGAGGCTCGTCAATATATGGGGGGATTAAAATTTGACTAATTGACCTCGTCAGTTATGTTTCAACTCATGTATTGCCAAACACAAATATGACTGAAATGTAGTCACATCGCAGTTAAATAACTACATTTATTGACAAAAGACATACTATGATCCAGCTTCGATCTGAGTTCAGTGACTTACCAAACAGGATCTTAAGAGTTTTGGTGGATTTAGAGAACTAGAAGTTGCATGGAAGAAGTCTCGATTCTTAATAGAGACCAGGGTCGAGAGGTCGACCTACAAGGAGGTTAGCTGGAAGAAATGCCTCTTGGTTTGGTTAAATTGAATATAGAGGATACCATTTTGAGGATCCATGGAAGATTAATGTGGAATAACCGTTCTAAGCCGAACGACCATGTTGATGACTAAGCAGAATGTTTATTTTGTTCAGAATGTTCGTGCCAAATTATTTGAGAAAAATGGGAAGAGAAGCCAGTGAAAGTGCAAAAACGGGACAAATAAAATGGCCATTCTGCACTTAAAATAGACATGACGGACCTGAGGTAGAACGATCATGTTGCATCAAGAAAGAAGCAAAAAGGGGAAGTTTAGCCCGCGCTAGAATGGTTCTATCCTAAATGATCGTTCTTGTCCAGACCCATTACAAATTAAAGGGGTTAAGTGAGGGTTTCTCCAACAAGACCCTAACTCAACCCCAACTGTGAAGGACTCATGCATGGTTGTTCAGCTAATGAAGATGATGACACCACAACCCCTTGCTCCAATCATCCCTCCAAAGAACTTCAAGGTCCTTTGGTCTTCTCTAACCTTCCATGAAGCTTCCTCGAGCTTCAACAACCTCCATTCTCCTTCTCCACCTCCAATAATCCCTTCAATCCCCAAAACTAAGTAACTACAGTAAAAAATTTCCTATTACTCTCTAAATCCATGGATAGCCTAAAGAAGGTTTGCAAAAGATTGCGTCCTCCACCAAGAAATCCTTCACCTCCAGATGTCGATCCAAGAATGCCTCCATCATCATATCACATTCATGCTCCCCATCCATCTATATCAATTTTCACACTCAGACATCCTCATGTGGTGATGACAATTTTGTTGATCCAAACTACCACATAAGTGAAGATGAGTCTTTGCATGGGAACTTTGAAGATGTGCTTGATTCAGTGGAGGTGGAAACATGCCCAAGAGGAAGAGGAGGGAGTCGCACACCTCAAGCCACACAAACTCAAAAATCAAATGTGGTTGCCCAACCAAGATCACAAGCACCAACCACCATCTTGAGGCAATATGTATCAATATCACACCCAACGCCTCCACCGACTATAGTTGATCTAAGGAGGCAAGGGGCATCTTCATGTAGGGCACAACCTTCTCAAGCTCAGCAACCAAGAAGAAGTGGGGATGGGAAAAAAACAATTCCCAGTGGACTCCCAAAATCCAAACCAAACCACTTATGTTTTTCGTTAACCATTTCATAAGTGGGTGTTGGTGGTGTGGATGGTGAAATAATGTCATGGTAGTAGTTTGGGAGATGGGGATCCATACTATAAGGAGTGTGGTCCCAAAGGGGCACCACTCCCTACTAAAATAAAAAGGCAACATCCCAAACCAAACACCACCATAAAAAAATTTGCCAAAGGGATGAAACCAATTTATTCTACATGAATGTATCATAACACCAAAGTTTAGTAGCGGAATAAAAACATTAACTATTTTCAATTTATCATAAGATTATAAAAGTACCTCAACATCATCTCCCATAAGGGTTTACATAAAAGGTACATAATAAGGATCTAGTAGAGGGAGATCAAAACCATAACAACTTTGTCTCCAAGCTTCAACTTCATAAGCTAAGTCCATGCCCTCATTTCAAGTCATCCAAGTTCTTCACCTAGGGTTGGAAGCATACCCCCACAAGAAGAGAAAAGTAGAAGACATCAACAAAGGTTGGTATGTGCATACTAAATAGAAAATTGAGCAATTTAAAAGAATAAAGGTCATCAAGTTAAAAGGCTTCCCATAAAAAAGCAAAGTACTACCCAATCGGGCATAAAAGAATATAAACAACAAAATAAGAATGAAGCAAAAGAGTATATAAACAAGGCATCCATGTGTTTCACTTGTGACAAAACTAGATAATATAAACATGTAGGTAGGAAATAATACATCTACAAAAAATAATGTGATGTGAGCGGGAACTGTATACATCCTCTCTAAATATGGAGTGGGTAGGAACTATATACATCCACCCGAGAAGGACAAGATACACATTTTCTCAAATATATTTTTATATGCGGGAATTATCACCTCTGCACTCATATGTGGGAATGTTCACATTCACATAAAATAACATGTAAAATTATACTAGCAGTCACCACATGATGCATAACAAAAGATAAGCAAGTATACAAGAGATTAAGAGTATAAGAGAATAAGAAGGATGAGAACATCCATCCAAATACCATCATATAACGTGCCATATACACATCCACTACCATGGTGGGAAAATTAGCACGTATCATCAAATAAGTCCAACATGCACAAAGCATAAGTGAGAGTCTAAAAGAATATCCATGATCACAAGATCAATATCAAATAAGGTAGTTCTCATGAACTATGATTTTCAAAAGAAAAGATATTGTATATAGGCTAATGTCCATAGGATCAAGAGAAAGATAATTTAGGTTAATTGATCAACATAGAATAATAGGAGATGCAAAACCTACCTTATTTTACATCCTATACCAGTCCAAGTCACTTCTAGATCCAAGTTTAGGCCTTTAAAGAACCTATTAAGCATATATGTAGATTTTAGGTCAATTTCACATCAATTATTCAAACCCTTAAAATTACCTTTTTTCTTACATGCGATTTAGGTTATCAAAACCATGCCATATTTTACGTTACCTTTTTATGAGCCCAAAACACATTTTATCATATTTTTCTGACTTATAAATATTTAGTCATGAATTTTACAAGTTATTACTTATTTAGATTAATCCATTAAAATCACGGATTTTCAACATTTTATTTAGGTGATAAAACTAACACCATAAGATAGATCTTATTTTTCTAAATCCAGTGACTATTTATTTGAAATTTTTGGATAATCAGGGAGTTAGTTATGATTTTTAGAAATATCAGCCAATTAGAAAATACCAAAATCCCTATCAGTAGAGAAAATCTGGTCAAAGGTCAAGCTTTGCTTAGTTGGTCCAATCGGGCTTCGCCAACTGATGTGGGCCCTCTAGACAACTCAACACAGAGTCTTAGTGTTAAAAAAATGAGACTGGGTGAAAAGACAAAAAATACCCCTGATGTGAAAATCAGAAGCAGAAGGAAAAGAAGGACAAGAAGGTAAGCCAACACCCCACAAAGCTTACGACCTCTGCTCCTTGACAGAACTAACTAAAACTTAAGATTGAAGATCAAGTGTGGGAATCATCTGGAGATCTATCGGGATTGGATACAAACAACCCATCTTACAAGATTCCTCATCACCTTACGGTCTCAACGAGTCTGAACATGAGGCCTAATGCGATCAGCAGCTCGCCCAAGCCTAACCACCATGGCTGAGCAAGAGGGGGAAGTAAAAGTGGGGAAATTAACTCACATCACTACTACAAAAATGTCTTATAATGTCACTTTTAAAGGTGTCGGTTGTAATAATACACTGACACCTAAACAATACAGTGTTAGTTTATAAAATAAACCGACATCAATCTGTGAAGGGCGACCAGACACGGGTATCGCTTTTATTCGGTGTCGGTTACTTAATAACAAACTGACGCTGAAAACTAACCGCTAAATCCAAAATTTCCAGTGAAAAAAATTACCTCTAAAAATTTAACATATGGCGTCGGTCATTAACTAATAAACCGACGAGGAAAGGTTATTCGCAAAACAGAAATTGGGCACATTTTGATCGTCGGTTTTACAACAATGACCGACACTTATGGGTTTTCCCGCGCTCTTCGTGGGAAATTTTTCACACCCTTTGAGCGTCAGATTTAAAAAAAAACCGACGACTATGGTCATTAATCGAGAGCCAATTTTTTAATCGGCATATGTAGATAGACGTCATTTTTTTCTAGTTAAAATCGACGATTATCATGGGGCACATGTGTCGGTTTGTGTTGTTAACCGACACCGTTAGTATTATGTGTCGGTTTTTTTGAGTAACCGACACCGAATGTTAACTTAATATTGTGCGAGCGAGCCCGACTCTTCCCCTTTCTCTCTGTGTTGCAATCGGCTTAGGGTCTGGCGATTCTAGCGGTGAGCAAGCAGACTCCCTCTGCGCCGCCGCCCACCACTGCCGTTCTCCTTGATCGCCACCGCAGTTCTCCTTGATCGTCGCCGGCCACCTACTGCTCACCACTTGCTGGCCGTTCTCCTTGCTCGCCGCCGACCACCTGCTGCTCGCCGTCGGCCACCTACTTGCCGCCGCTTGCTGGCCGTTCTCCTTACCCGTCGTCGGCCACCTGCTGCTCGCCGCTTGCTGGTCTCTACTCCTCTACCACCGCCGCTCGCTGCTCCAGCGGCCTGATCTCCTGCTCTCCAGTGGCATGCTCTCTAATAGCTCTCTTGCCAACTCCGGTGACCTGCTCTGTTGCTGCTCCGGTGCCTCCGACAACCTGCTCTCTTACTACTCCGGCCAACTCCGGCGGCCTGCTCTCTAACTGCTCCAACTCTGGCGCCACCTTCCTTCTGCCTTCCGCCACCGCCACTGCTTCCACCACTGCTCCGGCCAATCAACGGTAATGGAACCATCTCTAAGGGAGTGTTTATTTAAATTGAACATTGTACACGAAATAAAATATTATTGTCTAGTAATTTTTCAATGATCACTTCCATTACGGTTCAGGAGCTCGCCGGCCTTCTGCCTGTTCACTGCTCTTCCACACTCGCCTACCCGCTCGGCCTGCCCGTTTGGTTTCCACGTGCACCCATCCGTCTCACCCTCTCTCCCTGCTCCAGAGCAAGATGCCCAACTGGGCTCAAATAGAGGTAAACATCCCCAAAAACCCTCTGTCCCACCCTCTCTCCAAGCTCCAGAGCAAGACGCTCTGATATGTATTTACTTAAATACTAATTTGTATTTACTTATCTACTCTTTCATCTAATGATTTTTTATTCATCACATTATTTAAATTTAGGGCTTTATATTTATCCATCTACTTTTTAAAATTATTTAATCATCTCTTGATTTATATTTGTTTATCAACTGAGATGTAATTTTTTATCTATTGCTTTGTATTTGTTTATCTACTGATTATATTTATTTATCTAATGTTTTGAGTTTACTTATTTAGATGTTGCTATTGTAAATCAACCTAGGATATGAATAAATCTTGTGCTTGCGTATATTTGTGCTTCTAATCCTCATGCTTGACCTAATTCAGTAAACCCTAGGAATTGATAGTATAAATGCATCTAAACATTCATAAGCTATTAATGTTGATTAATTTAGAAAGCATTGATATGTTGTTATGGCTGTCCACAAATATTTTTATAAGAAATTGCGTGTTGAATGGGGTTGTGAACAAGGAACTGGTGTTGTATTTGTTGGCCTAGAAATCCGTCCAAGATTTACTCATTAGGAGTAAATCTTGGATAGTCCCCGGTTTGGGACCGTTCTTGAAAACTAATCTCACTTAGGATGTAAGTGTATAATGTGTATTGGGTTTTCAAGAAAATTTTGACAGCATTTCCCCATTTGTTCTCTAAGTACATATGTACTTGGAGAACAGCGGGGAAATGCTGCCGAAATTTTCTTGAAAACCCAATACACATTATACACTTACTAGTGAGATTAGGTGTTCAAGAATGGGATAGGTGGTACACATTTAAGAATGACATCACATGTATAAACCCTAAAGTTTTAACCATAAACTCTAATCTGTTTACCCTAGACCCTAATCTTGTTGTAATATATACTTATTTTCTCTTTGATCATAGAATGGATAGATCATGGATGTCCATTCGCAATCGCTGCACCCCAGAGTTTATTTCTGATCTTGATCAGTTTGTTAGATTTGCCGAGGAACATAGGAAACAACCTGGAGATAGGTTCTACTGTCCATGTAGGCATTGCGGTAACAACTTGAAAGTCAGTACTGGTGACGAAATCAGAAGTCATGTCATGTGCAACGGGATTGTACAAGGCTATACATAATGGCACTGGCATGGAGAGATTTCAAACCTAAAACCAATGGATGTCGATAGCATTGCTTGTGTGGAAGAAGAAATTGCCTCCGATGATGTAGATGTTAATGAACCAGTTCCAGTAGACATCGTTGATGCGATGTTGGATAGTTGTGGGGTAGAGCACACTGATCCACCTCCCATGTTTAGAAATATTGTGCATGATGCTGAGATACCATTATACATGGGTTGTAAGTTTACGAAGCTTAGCGTTGTGTTGAGATTGTATAAACTAAAAGCTAACAATCGATGGAGCGACAAAAGCTTCACATCATTGTTGTCTTTGTTGAAAGAAATTCTTCCTGAAGGAAATGAGCTGCCGATCTCAACATACTGGTTAAAGAAATTGTTGTGCCCAATGGGAATGGAGGCCAAGAAGATACACACATGCAAGAATGATTGTGTATTATTTCAAAAGGACTATGTGGATTTGAAAGGTTGTCCAAAATGTGGTGTGTCAAGGTATAAATTGATGACTTCGGGGGAGTCCAAAACTGGTTCTCCCACCAAGGTGATGTGGTATCTACCTATAATACCACTGTTTCAATGCTTGTTTACCAATCCTATAGATGCAAAGAATATGAGGTGGCATGCAGATGTTAAAAAAAATAATGATGGGATCCTACGACATGCGTATGATTCCCCACAGTGGAAGAAGATTGATCTATTGTACCCTAAATTTGGTGAAGAGGACAAGAATCTAAGACTTGGGCTTTGTACAGATGGGATAAATCCGTACAGGACATTGAGCAGCCAACATAGCACTTAGCCAGTCATGCTTGTTAAATACAATCTTCCTCCCTGGTTGTGTATGAAAAATAAGTATGTTATGTTGTCATTGTTGATATCGGGCCCTAAACAACCTGGAAAGGATATCAATGTTTATCTTGAACCTCTGATTGATGACTTAAAGAAACTCTGGGGTGAAGGTGTGATGACCTATGATGCTTCACGAAGAGAGACATTTTGTTTGCACACTATTTTGTTTTGCACTGTGAATGACTTTCCAACATATGGGAATTTGTCTGGATATAGTGTCAAAAGATCTAAAGCGTGTCCTATATGTGAAGAGAACACTGATTCAATACGACTAAAATACGGTGGCAAGACTGTATATCTTGGTCATCGAAGGTTTCTTCCAAAATTTCATCCGTATCGTAGGTTGCGCAAAGCATTCAATGGACGGAATGAGGAACGTAGTGCACCTAAACCTATATCAGAGGAGGATGTTTATGAAAGAGTGAAAGACATCGGCAATGAATTTGGTAAGAGATCACAATGTACGATGGCCACAACAAGTGACAAGTATTTATTCAAGAAGAAGTCGATATTTTGGGATCTTCCTTATTGGAGTTCTTTGACAGTCAAGCATTGTATCGATGTCATGCACGTTAAGAAAAATGTATGTGATAGCGTCATCGGTACTCTGTTGAATATACCAGGTAAGACTAAAGATGGGATAAAATCCAGAATGGACCTACGTGAATTGGGAATAAGGACAGAATTAACATAAGTAGTTAGTAGCGATCGAAGAACATACTTACCTCCTGCTTGTTACACATTGTTAGAAAGGAGAAGAAAGCATTTTGTGAATGCTTGGTAAATGTTAAGGTGCCACAGGGTTACTCATCCAACATCCATACATTGGTATCAATGAAAGATCTGAAGTTGATAGGTCTTAAATCTCATGATTGTCACATTCTAATGCAACAAATATTTCCTGTGGCAATTAGATCTATATTGCCGAAGCATGTAAGGTTTGCAATCACCAGACTTTGTTTCTTTTTCAACAGTCTGTGCAGCAAAGTTATTGACCCTGATACTCTCGATAATTTGCAAAGAGAAGTGGTTGTTACCCTATGTCAGCTTGAGATGTATTTTCCTCCTTCATTCTTTGATACCATGGTACATCTTGTTGTCCACTTGACTAGGGAAGTGAAAATGTTGGGACCCATTTTCTTGCATTGGATGTATCCCTTTGAATGATACATGATTGTTTTTAAAGGTGATGTTTGAAACCGTTATCGGCCTGAAGGGAGTATTATTGAGGGTTATGTGGCGAGAGAGGTTATGGATTTTTGCAATGACTTTCTCAGTGGTAATGACGCTCCTGTGAATGACAAGAATATTGAGGAGCATTTTAGTAAAGGAGTTTTGGGATCACGGGTGAAAGTAATCAGCCGTGAGCAGTTGGAGCAAGGTCACTTATATATTTTACACAACATCGATGAAGTGAGTGTTTATATCGAGGAACATACCAATTTCATCAAGAGACAATATCCTCGATCCAATTCAATGTGGCTTGCTAGAGAGCATAACAAGACATTTATTAAGTGGTTTGAAGATAAAGTCTTACATCAACTATCTCAAACACCAGATAATGTTACTGAAACCATCAAATGCCTCGCCTTTAAACCAAAATTGAATGTTATGTCTTATGAAGGGTTCAACATAAATGGTTTCTCACATTACACAAAGCATCAAGATGATAAGAGTGTCGTCCAAAACAGCGGGGTCACCCTTCAAGCGTCTTCATTGTTTTTTGCAAGTACAAAGGATAAAAGTCCACGTGAAGCTAAAATGTCATATTACGGTGTCATTGAAGACATATGGGAGTTTGACTATGTAGATTTCAGAATTCCACTCTTTAAATGTAATTGGGTTGACAACAACAAAGGAGTCATAGTGGATGAATTGGGTTTCACGTTAGTGAACTTTGAAAAGATTGGCGAGAAGGGTGAACCATTCATATTGGCATCACAGGCAAAACAAGTATTTTATATCGATGATCCTGCAAATGATAAATGGTCGGTTGTTCTTCATGGTAAAAGGCAGTTCATTGAAGATCCTATAGATGAAGAAGAGTACTATGATAAGTATGATGACTCCAATCCATTCTCAGTTGGGTTGCCAACACCACCAAACATTGAAGTTGGGGATCACAAGGACTTGTATATTCGTGGGGATCATAATGAAGGATTGTTAATTGATAAAAGATCACAATATTAGAGGCATGGATGTTTATATTTTTATTATGTTCCCATGATGACCGTGTTGATGATCACCGTGAGGGTGAGGACGTGCTTGCACCGCCTGATAATGTAAGTTTTAAGAATATATCCCTGAGGTTTCTATCTATATGTTCATTTATAATTATATTATGTAAGTGTGTTTTTTATCAAAATTTTAGGATACTAGTTAATAGCAATTCTATTTAATTTGCAGGCGTTCACCAAAGACTACAGGCTATGCAGGACAGCCATGACATAGCTATGCAGGCTATCGACATTGCTTTGTAAATCCAAAGCGCAACATTTGGAGAGAAAGCAAGCACTCACACTAAGGTTATATAGATATATAGTGGGACTAAGGTGACGATCCCACCTACTAAAACAGGTTACCGACAACTACATTTTATGACTGGGAGGTCGTGATTTAGCAACCGTATGCATTATCAGGAGGACAAACATATTTCACCATGAGTTAACATTGAAGAAGGTCTACTAACCTACAGTGACCTAAACAAGTTTATCACTATATAGCTCAGTGTAGGTTAGTAGACCTTCTTCAATGTTAACTCATGGTGAAATCTGTTTGTCCTCCTGATAATGCATACGGTTGCTGAATCACGACCTCCCAGTCGTAACATGTAGTTGTCGGTAACCTGTTTTAGCAGGTGGGATCGTCACCTTAGTCCCACTATATATGTACTAAGCTATAGTGTTGTATGTAAATTTGGCACTGCTGTTGTTATGCACTATATATGTGTTAGTTTTTCATGTTGTTATATGAATCTGAAACACTTGTGCATGCTGTACTTTATGTATTGTATTTGTATCATGCTTCACTTCATTGTGGCTTCTTTTACTATTTCATGGCTCTTTCAATATGATTTTGTTGACAATGATGATAATGATGACAATGATGAATAAAGAATAGCTTTGTTCTCATAATTAATTTTGTGTGAATGTGAATGAATTTTTATGAATTGTGTGTGAAAATCATCGATACATGAATGTTTCTACATGTGTCTGAATGTGAAAAGAGATGAAATAAATGGAACTATAGGTTGCTACTGGTTTCTACATGCGTGTGATGAAAAAAACTAATATGGATTAAATGTTCTTATACATGAGTGTGAATCACATATATATAATATTGTCCATCATGTTAATTTTGTAGGTTTGTGGCATGTTTTTGGCTGATATCAATGGATGTCGTAAAACCTACAGTTCATAACTGAACTACATGTTTCTCATCCTGCGATCAGCCACAGCAGGTCTGCAGACTGACAGAAAAAAAAAACATAGGCGTCGATTATTTGAACAAAACCGATGACATATGGTTACAATGTCGATTTCCATACTAGTAACCGACGTCGATTTCCCTAATGAGGCCAGACACCATGGCCATGCTGGCCAGCACAACTGTGGCAGCGGACCAGACATAAAACATGTGTCAGATATTTGTATAAAACCGACGACATAGGGTAACAGTGTCAGTTGCACTACTAGTAACTGACGTCGATTTCCCTAGAGGCCAGACAACATGGTCGTACTGGTCAGCACGGCCGTGGTAGCGGGTGAGATGGTTTTGGTTATCACTAATAAACTGACACCGATAGTGCCCCAGATGGCACCCTTTCTGTGGCGCGAAGGTATATGGCGTCAGTTTCGGAGCTAATAACCGACACCTATACCCCCTGCTGGCGCATTTTCGACGCGTTTTCGGTGGCACACGAAGGGTTGTGGCATCGGTTTGAGAACCTACGCGTAACGGTTGGGCTTTTAGCGGTGCCCATATAGGTTTCACTTAGAAACCGACACTAAAGGCATTAAAAATTTGACACTAAAGGCTGGTTATGTACTAGTGCATGTGTTGGGAATGAATTGACTATCCAAGAAGCTCTGGGTGCTCATGAGGATCTCTCCTAGACAATCTTTGGTCCCCATATAAGACAAGAGGCATGGTCTCGGTTTGAGTTCTCTATCGAGGGTGACTGGAGTCAGGGAACAACTTATGGCGAAGACAATAGGCAAACCAATGCCAGCTTCCAGCACGGTGAGGTGCGATGGAGGTCAGGGAGGGGTTTAAGAGGGTCTGAAGCCCTATAGTTGAGAGGAGGCTAAGAACGAAGGTGAAGTAGGGGACAGACAACGGAGGTGAATGGCAGTGTGCAAACTAGAGCCAAAACCTCATAATCCTAATACTTATAGGATTAAAGAGTACAGTTTGATTTGAGGGAGTTGGGGGAGAAGGAATCTGAGAGAATAGGAAGAAGGGAGAGGGGAGCGAAGAGAGAAAATCAGAGAAGGGAAGGACTAGGCCGCCTCTTCCGATAACCAAAGCGGAAGGAAAGAGATGATACCTGAGCCACATGATCCGAATTTGATCACTACACAGAAATGGCTTATAAAGTCACATTTACAGGCGTCGGTTTTTTGTCAAAACTGACGCCTAAACCCTAAAACGTCAGTTAAGTACACAAACCGACATATATATGTTAGGAGTGACTAGACACGGGTACCACTTTTTATTTAGCATCGGTTCCTAAATAAGCAACTGACGCCTAAAAACACCCGCCAAATCCAATCTTTTCAATGAAAAAAATTACCTCCAAAATTTAATATATGGCGTCAGTTGTTAATTAAACAACCGACGAATAAATGTTTTCCGTGAGACAGAAATTGGGCCCATTTTAATCGTCAGTTTGGTTGTAATAACCGACGCCGATGTGTTTTCACACATTGTACCCGTGAAAATTTCCACCCCTATTTGGAGTCGGTTCCCTACGGAAACTGACGACTATGGTCAGAATTCGAAAACATTTTGTTTTTGTCGGCATATGAGGATAGAGTATAGGTGTTGATTTTTTATTTATAATCGACACCTTTTGTTATAAGCATCATTTTTTTTAATTAACTGACGCCTATTGGTAACTTAATAGCACCCGCGCGAAGCAGACTCTTCCCCTTCCTCTATTTCATTACGATTGAGAATAGGTCTGGCGATTCTGTGATTCCACCGCCACCCTCTCCCTACTCACCACCACCACCCTCTCCCTACTCACCGCCGTCGATGCTCCCTGCCCTCCGCCAGCTCCCTGCCCTCTATGCTCACTGGCTCCCTGCCCTCCGCTTCCCGGACACCTGCTGCTGCCCTCTGCCTCCCAAGGATGCACGCCTAGCTGCTCCGGCTGTGGGATGCATGCCTAGCTGCTTCGGCTGCCAGCTCGCTGCTCGATTCTCGCCACCGCTGCTGCTCCTCACACCATTGCTGCTCTTCTCCACGCTGCTAGATGCTCCACAGGTAGCCCTCTTCTTCTTCCTCCATGCCCCTCTTCTTCTTCCTTCTCCCTCATTACCAACAGTAAGCACGACCGTGGCTGTGTTGTCCGACCACGGCCGTGGTCGGCCAACACAGCCACGGTTGTGCTTGTTGTTGGTAAGGAGGGAGAAGGAAGAAAAGAGGGTATTTTTTCATGTACTTTTTTATCTATTGCTTTGTATTTGTTTATCTACTGATTATATTTATTTATCTAATGCTTTGAGTTTACTTATTTAGATGTTGTTATTGTAAATCAACCTAGGATATGAACAAATCTTTTGCTTGCATATATTTGTGCTTCTAATGCTAATGCTTGACCTAATTCAGTAAATTTTGATGCATGTTGAAATAAGATTTAAACTTGTCCATTCTAGCATCCTAATTTGATTTGATTAAACCCTAATATTGATGAAACCCTAACATCAATTGTGATGAAACCCTAACATGTACATATCTATCATTGTGTTTGTTGGCCTAGAAACCCGTATAAGATTTACTCATTAGGAGTAAATCTTGGATAGTCCCCGGTTTGGGACTATTCTTGAACACCTAATCTCACTTAGGATGTAAGTTTATAATGTGCATTGGGTTTTCAAGAAAATTTCGGCAGCATTTCCCCGTTTGTTCTCTAAGTACATATGTACTTAGAGAACAGCGGGGAAATGCTGCCAAAATTTTCTTGAAAACCCAATACACATTATACACTTACTAGTGAGATTAGGTGTTCAAGAATGGGATAGGTGGTACACATTTATTATATATAAGAATGACAACACATGTATTTGTTGGCCTAGAAACCCGTCCAAGATTTACTCATTAGGAGTAAATCTTGGATAATCCCTAGTTTGAGACTGTTCTTGAACACCTAATCCCACTTAGGATGTAAGTGTATAATGTGTATTGGGTTTTCAAGAAAATTTTAGCAGCATTTCCCCGTTTGTTCTCTAAGTACATATGTACTTAGAGAACAACGGGGAAATGTTGCCGAAATTTTCTTGAAAACCCAATAAACATTATACACTTACTAGTGAGATTAGGTGTTCAAGAATGGGATAGGTGGTACACATTTATTATATATAAGAATGACAACACATGTATTTGTTGGCCTAATGTTTTAAACATGTAAAAACCAGTTCTCCTACCAAGGTGATGTGGTATCTACCTATAATATCACATTTTCAATGCTTGTTTGCTAATCCGATAGATGTGAAGAATTTGAGGTGGCATACAGATGTTAAGAAAAATAATGATGGGATCCTACGACATGCGTATGATTCCCCACAGTGGAAGAAGATTGATCAATTGTACCCTAAATTTGGTGAAGAAGTCAGGAATCTAAGAGTTGGGTTTTGTACAGATGGGATGAATCTGTGAGACATTGAGCAGCCAACATAGCACTTGGCCAATCATGCTTGTTATATACAATCTTCCTCCCTGGTTGTGTATGAAAAATAAGTACGTAATGTTGTCGTTGTTGATATCAGGCCCTAAACAACCTGGAAATGATATCAATGTTTATCTTGAACCTCTGATTGATGACTTAAAGAAACTCTGGGGTGAAGGTGTGATGACCTATGATGCTTCACGAAGAGAGACATTTCATTTGCACGCTATGTTGTTTTGCACTATTAATGACTTTCCAGCATATGGGAATTTGTCTAGATATAGTGTCAAAGGAGCTAAAGTGTGTCCTATATGTGAAGAGAACACTGATTTAACAAGACTAAAACATGGCGGTAAGACTGTATATCTTGGTCATCGAAGGTTTCTTACAAAATTCCATCTGTATCATAGGAAGCGCAAAGCATTCAATGGATTGAATGAGGAACAGAGTGCACCTAAACCTATACCAGGGGAGGTTGTTTATGAAAGAGTAAAAGACTTTGTCAATGAATTTGGTAAGAAATCACAATGTACTATGGCCACACGGAGTGACAAATCTTTATTCAAGAAGAAGTCAATATTTTGGGATCTTCCTTATTGGAGTTCTTTGACAGTCAGGCATTGTATCGATGTCATGCACGTTGAGAAAAATGTCTGTGATAGTGTCATCGATACTTTGTTGAATATACCAGGTAAGACTAAAGATGGGATAAAATCTAGACTGGACCTACGTGAAATGGGAATAAGGTCAGAATTAACAAAATTATATGAAATGGGAAATCAGAGAACATACTTACCTCCCGCTTGTTACATGTTGTCTAGAAAGGAGAAGAAAGCTTTTTGTGAATGCTTGGTAAATGTTAAGGTGCCACAGGGTTACTCATCCAACATCCATAGATTGGTATCAATGAAAGATCTGAAGTTGATAGGTCTTAAATCTCATGATCGTCACACTCTAATGCAACAAATATTGCCCGTGGCAATTCGATCTATATTGCCAAAGTATGTAAGGTTTGCAATCACCAAACTTTGTTTCTTTTTCAACAGTCTGTGCAGCAAAGGTATTGACCCTGATACTCTTGATAATTTGCAAAGAGAAGTGGTTGTTACCCTATGTCAGCTTGAGATGTATTTCCCTCCTTCTTTCTTTGATATCATGGTACATCTTTTTGTCCACTTGACTAGGGAAGTGAAAATGTTGGGACCAATTTTCTTGCATTGGATGTATCCCTTTGAATGGTACATGAGCATTTTTAAAAGTGATGTTCAAAACCGTTATCGGCCTGAAGGGAGTATTATTGAGGGTTATGTGGTGAGAGAGGTTATGGATTTTTGCAATGACGTTCTCAGTGGTAATGACACTCCTGGTAATGACAAGAATATTGAGGAGCAATTTGGCAAAGGAATTTTGGGATCACGGGTGAAAGTAATCAGCCGTGAGTAGTTGGAACAAGGTCACTTGTATATTTTACACAACATGGATAAAGTGAGTGTTTATATCGAGGAACATACCAATTTCATCAAGAGACAGTATCCTCGAGCCAATACAATGTGGCTTGCTAGAGAGCATAACAAGACATTTATTAAGTGGTTTGAAGATAAAGTCTCACATCAACTATCTCAAACACCAGATGATATTACTGAAACTATCAAATGCCTCGCCTTTAAACCAAAATTGAATGTTATGTCTTATGAAGGGTATGACATTAATGGATTCACATATTACACAAAGCGCCAACATGATAAGAGTGTCGTCCAAAATAGTGGGGTCACCATTCAAGCGTAGACTATGTTTTTTGCAAGTGCAAATGATAAGAGTCTACGTGAAGCTAAAATGTCATATTACGGTGTCATTGAAGACATATGGGAGTTTGACTACATAGATTTCAGAATTCCGCTCTTCAAATGTAATTGGGTTGATAACACCAAAGGAGTTATAGTGGATGAATTGGGTTTCACTTTAGTGAACTTTGAAAAGATTAGCGAGAAGGGTGAACCATTCATATTGGCAACACATGCAAAATAAGTATTTTATATCGACGATCCTACAAATGATAAATGGTCGGTTGTTCTTCATGGTAAAAGAAAGTTCATTGAAGATCCTATAGATGAAGAAGAGTACTATGATAAGTATGATGACTCCAGTCCATTCTCGGTTGGGTTGCCAACACCAGCAAATATTGAAGCTAATGATGACTTGTATGTGCGCGAAGATCACAATGAAGGATTATTAATTGATAAAAAATCGCAATATTAGAGGCATGTTTATATTTTTTTATATGTTTTATTTTTCTGAATGTGAACTTTACAATGTGAATTACTTTACAATGTGAATGTGAACTTTACAATGTGAATTACTTTACAATGTGAATTACTTTACAATGTGAATGTGAACTTTACAATGTGAGCTTTATAATGTGAATTACTTTACAATGCGAATGTGAACTTTTAGATGGCAGAGCATTCTCCTGATGACCGTGCTGATGATTACCATGAGGGTGAGGACATCAATGCGCTACCTCACAATGTAAGTTTTAAAAATATATCATATACTTATATCTATATGTCCATTTATAGTTATATCATGTAAGTGTGTTTATTTTGTCAAATTTTAGGTTGATGATGCACATGTACCCTCTGAAGCACTTGAGGCACTTGATGAGCAACACCAAAAAGTTGACAAGAGAAGGGGCATCACTATGATGAAGAAGTTAATAGCACAAAGGGGCAATGGACCCAAACTTGTTGTGGATTTTGATAATACAGGAAATGCAAATGGAGTGAATCGCAATTCGTTTATTTCATATCTTGGGTATGTTACTCGTAGCCATTGCGGTTGTAAGATAGATTCTTGGCATAAAGTTCCTAAGGGGAAGAAAGACGTAATATGGAAGGATTTATGTGTGAGTTATTATTAATTTGCAATTCTATTTTGTAGATTACTAATTTTTTGGATACTAGTTAATAGCAATTCTATTTTGCAGAGTATATTTGAATTGGATGAAAAGCTGCATCGTAAATGCACGATGCAACGCTGTGGGAGAGTCCTAAGGAACTATAGGACAAATATCACCCGAGAATACATAAAAGAAGGTGACAAGAGGAAGAAGACAACCACTGAACAGTGGAACTTCCTGGACCAAGAAGAATGGGACGTGTTTGTTGCTTCAAGAAAAACTGATGAATTCAAGGTATTAGGCGACACTCCCAATTTAATTAATATATGTTGTATTCACCTATTCAAGATTAACATTTAGTGTTACTAACCAAATCATTAATGTGCATACTAACTAGGCCCTCAGTGAGGCACAAAAAGCAAGGCATGCACTGAATGTGCATGACCACACAATGGGTCCAAAGGGGTATGCAGGCATTCACCAAAGACTACAGGCTGAGTCTACTGCTCAGTCTGCTACTACTCAGGAGTCCTCTACTATAGGTACCACACCTCTACCTCGCCATGATGTTTGGATAACTGGGAGGAAAAATAAGAAGGGAGAAATAAGGAAGCCCGCAACTGCTGAGGCGGCTGCAAAAATGGTAAAATACAACTCTTAGAGCAATCGTTCGAATATTGATTATTTGTGGTGTTTATTACAAATTTTTGTTTTGACGATTAGAGGGAGCTGCACGAGATGAGGAAACAAGGCAAGTTCAACCCTGAGGGCACAAGGGATGAATTGACAGTTGCTCTAGGTAACCCAGAGCATCCTGGACGCGTTAGGGCTACAGGCGCTGGTGTGGGCATCAAAGCATTCTTTAGGCCATCCCAGCGCAAACATGTCCCAAAAGTGGAAATTTCACAAGAAGAGGTAACATATTCTTTCTTTATAATGTTACTGTAAAAGAGAATTCAATAATCAGAAGCTAACATTTCTTTTATCCACGTATAGGTAGATAAGATAGTTGATAGGAGAGTCGATGAAGTAGTTGATAAGAGAATCAAGGAAGTAGTTGATAAAACACTCCATGAAGCAATTAGCAAGTGGTAGGCATCTCTGACTGCCACTCAGCAGACAATACCTATGGCATCCCGCTCTACTCCTACTGCAGAGGTTGGGAGTAATCTTATAGACCCACCACCTAGCACATCCACTGTAAGTATTTTTATGACATAGTAACTAGTCTTTTCAAGATGATATGTTTTCAAGATGATATGTATATATGTATATAACATTCTTTACACAAAATTTTGTAGGGGTTGAAGCCATGCCATCTAAAAAGTAAAGAATTTGTCATTGCAGAGGTGTCGGCTTACCCATCCCTACCAGGGGAAATGTCATGGGTCTCCATTACCAGCTGGTTGGGTTCGTGTGAGCCCTCTACGTATATTCCCCAATTGGATGGATCTTCCATTGCCATATGCCCACCCAGATTGTGAAACGCTTGGTGAGGCAGAAGGCAGAGTGATATTGTGGCCAAAAGCGGATGTCCTCTATACTGAAACTATATGGTAAATTTACATTACGTTAAATTGTTAGTGTATGTATGTGATGTCAATTGATCTAAAATTATATATATATATACAGGTTAAAAAGAAGACACCCAGAGCATCTAGGCCTCCACCTCCACCTCCTACATTACCAAGTTGGGTTCCACATGACCTACCTGTCCCGTTAGGTCCTAATTGTAGGGGTATGGCAATATGGTTAGGCGAACATTATAGAAATTGCCCTATAACTGTTTCTATAGATGCAGATGTTGTAGGTCAATCATACGAAAGCAAACTATTTATACAAGATATTTTGGAGTTGTTTCGATATGATTGGTTGAATACATCTGTGATAGAGCTATGGATAAGGTGAGATCTTCTTTATACATCCATATACCTTGTGTAGGATCTGGTGATCTAGTTTCTTATTTATTAATGCATACATAATACATGTTTTACAACTACTTAGACAAGATATGTACAGATTTTTCATTCGAACATGTAGGATTTTTTATTCCATCTTTGATTAGTCTAGTAGCTAAAGACCCTTCGTCAGTTCAACAATACTGCTGTGATGCTTTTACAAATTTTGCTCAAAATAACAAGACAGTGATAATAGCTCCATTCAATGTGGAGTAAGTTTACTTTGCTTATAATTTGAACTTAAGAAAATTACATTTTTATTGTGGATTTTAAGTTATTAATTTTTAACTTTTTTACCTCTAGTGGTATGCATTATGAGTTACTAGTTATTGTCCCTGAGACGTTCATTGTATATTATCGAGATCCTAAGGGGACTAAATTGAATTCAAAATATGGACACACAATGAAAATGGCATTATTCCGGTGAGAAATATTTCATTTTCATATCCGTTAACATATGTTATTACATTACTATTTAATTATGCAATGTATTGTGTTACATTAACATGTAGGGGTTTAGATGAGTTCAAAAAGGCTGGAGGAAAGGTCCCTAGGAAAAAGAACCAACTAATAATTTGGAAGAATGTGGAAGTAAGTTCCCGACTGCAATGTATATATTATTTATGTGAACAGTGCTTAATTAGTTGTATTTTTAATATTTTGTATGTTTCAATTTATAGTGTGCTACACAAGACAACGGATGGGCATGTGCATACTATGTGATGCGATTTATGCACATGATTATCAAATATGCCGCAGTGGACATTGATACCATTCCTGAGGTATTATATATAGTCTCATTAGATAATATGAAATATATCAATCTTATTTATATATTATTAATTATATATATACATCATTCTCTTTGTAGGTGTTTAAAACTGACCACACTACAGAAAAGGCCTTACTAGATGTACATGCTCCCTATACGACAGAAGAATTAATTGATGTAAGAGAAGAATGGGTAAAAGCCATACAAGTAGTGGGGTTTTTAAAATATAATTGGGATGTTGATAGCGAATAATGACTAAAGAATGATATTTTGTAAATGAATTTCTGAATTGTAATATGTGTGAATGTTTCTACATGTCTGAATGTTTCTACATGTCTGAATGTTTCTACATGTGTGAATGTGAAAATGAATGAAACTGCTGGTTGCTATATGAATGTTTCTACATGTGTGAATGTGAAAATGAATGGAACTGCAGATTGCTACATGAATGTTTCTACATGTGTGAAATTTGAATGGAACTACAGGTTGCTAAATGTCTGAAAATTAATGTTGTTAGCTTTGCATGTTTGTGGCCTATTGTTGACTGATATCAATGGATGTCGTAAAACCTGCAGTTTATAAATGAACTGCATGTTTCTCATCCTGCGACCAGCCACAACAGGCCTGCAGACTGATTAAAATAAAAACATACAATAGGCATCGGTTATTTGAAAAAAATGACGACACATGCTTACAGCGTTGGATAACAGCTAAAACCGACGCCTAATGAGACCAGACACCACGGCCGTGCTGGCCAGCACGGCCATGCCAGCAGGTGATATGGCGTCAGTTATAAATAAAAAACCGACGCTGATTGTGCCCTAAATGATGCCCTTTCTATAGCATGAATGTTTATGGCATCGGTTTCAAAACTAATAACCGACGCCTATACCCCCCTGCTGGTGCGTTTTCGGTGGCGCGCGAAGGGTTGTGGCGTCGGTTTGAAAACCGACGCCTAATGGTTTGCCTTTTAGCGGCGCCCACATAGGTGTTGCATTAAAACTGACACTAAAGGCCTTAAATAACCGACACTAAAGGTCGGTTATGTACTAGTGGATGGTCAGGAGTAAACTTGAATTTAGAAAGTATGTGAAACAAGCGTGACTCCAGATAAACCTAACTTTAGGAAATCAGATTTCAAAATTAATGGAACATTGCTACTTTATTTCCCTTTCTTTTCTCCTCAAATAAGGGTTCAAACTCTATCTAAATTAGGTGAAATTTTGTATAGAGGTTAAATAAGAAATGTAGATTTTGATTATGTAATTATATTTGCCTTTTAAGAACTTTAGATGTGTTAAATAAACCAAATCCTAATTTCTCTTTCCTCATGCATTAATGAATAAGATTCTCCAACTTTTATGAAACTTCACCCACAAGTCATATTTAATGTCTTGGATACAAATTTGCCATTAATTTTACATGTTGGAGTTGTTTGCACATTTATTTAATATTTTTAAGATTCTACACACTTTCTCTCACTTGATTCTACCTTTTAATCAAACATCTTCCAAATTGGATGAAAATTCACCCAAAGGCTATATTTATTATGTAGATCACGAATCCAAGATTATTTTCCTCTTTTGTACTCATTTATTATTTTATTTGATATATTGGGGAAAACTTAGATCTTCTCTTTCCAAATTGCATTAACTTAATTATTATTATGTGAATAATGTGAAACTTGACCCCCAAGGTAATTGGGACCCAAGGAATATGATTTTAACTTGAATTTTGCAATTGGGGCTTCCTTTAATGAGTTATGACACAATTAGTATTTATGGTCATTATTATCACGTTATTTCATTATTATCACTTTTGCTTAATCCATTATATTTCATAACTTAATATTATCACCAAAAGAATTACGTGGGATTATTAGCACGATTTTTTTATTTCTTCATGTGACATATTTTATGTGTCCATTATTGGTCTAAGACTAATGTGAGAATATGAGGTTACATTAGAGAGATTTATACATGCATTATATCATTAGGGTTATACTAAACATCTATTAGATCTAACCTCAACCATGTTTGGCTAAGTCTAAGAGATTAAACTTCTAGGGTAGGGTTTGAGATCTAGTATGTTACAACACTCCACCCCTTAAAAGGATTTTGTCCTCGAGATCTATTGATCCAAACATCGAACAACCAACTACTCTCCTCCACTTAAAAGGTTTAATCTAACAATTCAAACTAATCAACATTTAGGGTTACTCATATACCTTTTAGTGGTGAAAGTTCAAGATATTCATGTTCTTTATGTATCCAAACTAAGAGTCAGAACCAACTAGGGTTGAGTTTTAGTTCCTCATGTCTCTAACCTAACAACCCTGAGATCTAAAAAGTCATAGGGTACAAAGGGTAGGTACACTACACCTTAACATTATCTCACATATTCCTAGTCACTTCTTCAAAACTAGGGTTAGGATTCTACTCCAACTAATTCTAAGGGTTCTCCAGAAAACTTCACATATCTCTTTATTGTGACTTAGTTCAGGAAATCATCGAGAAAATTCGAGATATTTTTTTGTATATATAGTAGTATAATGAAAATAATTTTTATTGGTGAAAAACTTTGCGATGTAAATCAAACATGCCGACAAAACTAAACATGAAAACCAAGTGACAATTTATCCATATCAAGGTCTTATTAACCTATTACTTCCTCGTAACCTAATTTCATCCTCAAATCAAAACCTCATTACATCAAAAGATACATGCCATTATTATATATCAAAGGGTGGACATCTCATCTAAAGGTAACTTACTAAGTCAAGGGTTCTAACAAGAGAGACAAAATTGAAATAGTCAGATTCTGACTACCATGGGCTCTAATACCATGTTGTAAGGAGTGGGATCCCAAAGGGGAATGTGTAACATACTAAAATCTACTATGTACCTCTTTGTACTCTTTTTCAATAAGATTTGTTCTTCATTTTCATCCTATATGTCTTTGGAGTTGAATTAGTAGAACTATGATGGTTATTGGGTAAATATTTCCCATATATTCTTAAGAAAGGGTTTTATGCACAAATACCTCAGTAGAAACCTAAGTAATGGGCTTGTAGTGCAAATGTCCACTTAAGTAATAAAAATAATGATGGAATTCGTACTAGAACTTTCTAGGACTTTTTAGAATAGGGAAAAAGAAGAAATCCCTAATATGCATAAAGGAGATAATAAATGGATAAAAGAAGATAATATGGAATGTATTAGATAAAAGGAGCTAATAGGGGATATATTGTTTCAAAAATCACAAATAGAAAACCCACAAGATAATTTGATACACAATTTTGTTTTCTTGAACTAAAAGTTGCTTGAGGGCCAAGTATCACCCAATGTGGAAAATATAAATATTTATAAAAGTCTTTATTAAAGGAAAATAGGAAATAAGCCAAGAAAAAGAAATAAAATATCTAATGTTCTCAAATTGGAAAAATAACTCCAAATTCGTAAACTAGAAATAAAAATAAGCCTTTGGACAAGTTTTCAACTAATTTGGATAATATTTGGATAATGTGAAAAAGTAGGAGAGAGAAAGTGTGTAGAACCTTCATTTTGATATGTAATTAAATAAATGGCACAAACATGATAAAATAATGGAAAATTGTATCTAAGACATTAATTGGGACAAGTGGGTGAAATTTCATTATATTTGGATAATCTTAGGGCCATAAATGAAGGAGGAAAGAGAAAATGATTTTTGAATTATTTAAACCAGTAAAAGTCCTCAAAAGGTAAAACTAATACCATACTCAGATTCTACACCTCAAAATCACTCAGGGTGTCAATTTTGATTAAATTTGGAGATTGTTTGAGCCCTCAAAAGAAGAAAGAGAAAATCATTTAATAATATGTGTCACTTTATAATTGAATTAGATTTATAATCGATTTAAGACATTAGTGCCCAATTGGATGGTCCAGATCGACCATGGATGTGTGTTCATGGGATCAGATGGCTGAGGGTTCATCCCCTACCTCAGTTCAAAGAAAGAAACAAAAATAGTTTTCACGATTTTTCAAAATCAAATATCTCCCTCTACACTCAACCAAATTGCAATTTTTTTCCCTGGACTTATCTCTCGAAACTACACCACATTATCCCAAGATTTTTGTGTTTTGATGAATAATCGAGAAATCCCCAATTTTCCCAAAGCTTCCCTCTCACCCAGACTATGTAAACCCTAAACTACACCCCTAGCCTATAAATACCCATACCCCGAGCTTCTCCATCACCTTTGCAACTATTTACACTTTTCAATTGCACATTTCATTATTGTTTGACCCCTCGATGAGTGGCCAATAGTGATGGGCTTGCGGTGGTGTTTCCTTTCACCTCTCTCCATCTTCGGTTGAATTCAAGGTACTAACGAGTCCGTTTTACTTTGCTCTTTCTTTTGGTTACTTGAAAGTTTGTTTTCATCGAGTATCCTAGATTCCCCCAAGTCCCACACAAGCAACAACTTGCTCTCTACACCATGGCATGTGGGTGAAGGAGGAACAAACCTCCACATGATTTTACTACTTTGCCCTCACTCATCTTTTCTCGCCTTTGACTCGCGCAAGGACACACCTGTCCTTTTATCTCGTGTTGACCGACCTTGACCCGACTTTGACCGGTGCTAGCTAGTGAGGTGGGCCACTGACTTGGCTCAGGGTGATTTGGCCAAGCAGTGGGCCCAACACCACTCTCTCTCTCACTTCTTAAAATGAAAATTGAATTTTCTAATTTTCCTATTGGTCGGACTTAAATAATTCATAGAAATTAATTCCCAGGTCCAAAATTAAAAATAAAATATGTCATGAACTCAAAAAAATCCCCTATATCTAATAAAAATAATTTTGATGCTTGATTCTGAGTTTTCAAAAAAGTATTTTTTTGAAGGATTAAAATGATTAAAAATCACTAAAAATACCCCTAAAAGTCCATATCTCTAAAATATATAAAATTATATGTTATTTTTATCAAAAAAATCCTAACAAAGATAGTGGTGATGGTTTTAAGACCAAAATAGATGTTTTTTTGGAAAAGTTAGTCACTTTAGGGTTTTTAAGTCTTTAATTAATGTATATAGTTTGAATACATGAACATGGTTATGATAGTAGGACAAGTGGACCCTGATCTCATTTGAAGGTTTTGAAAAGTGGTTTATAGGGCTCTAAGGAAAAGGTATGTGAATCTAACACCTTAGGTGGGAAATTTATGCCTTAACCTAATATTCCCTAATGAGGCTTAATTGAACCTAACTCTCTTTTCTTGAAACCCTAATTTCTTATGCCTCAAATTAGATTATAGTTTCTTATTATTTGGGTTTTAAACCCCACTACCATGCTTATTAATTCATATGATTATTCTTTCCATGACTAATTTTTTAGTATGTAGATTTATGTTCTATTTAATTTAAAGTAGAGGTACTTATGTACAACCACCCACAAAGGGCATGTATTTATTTACCTTGGGGAATGTTTTTAAGTCACCCCATATTTTTGTAGGTGACTGGGAATGTCTTATTCTCCCCTCGCCTAAGGTTAGAGGTCCGGTAGGTGCCTCAACCATACTTAGTTAGGTAGACATAGTTATCTTACATGCAAATCATTTTTAATTTAATTGTTAATGGCAAGTTTCTTTTGATATAGCCCCATACTCTTGTTATCTTCATCTTATGATGAACCCTAGCATGTTTTCATTTACTTATCTTATCTTGTTATCATAGACTAGTTTTTGTGACACATACTTTTTCTTCCCTTTCCCTTTTGTTGGGTGCTTTCCCAACCACCCAGGTGCTGGTGCTGAGCAAGGAGAAGGAGAAGCTTGAAGGAAGTCATCCCAGGAGTAGATCTCAAGCTGTTTGGAAGGATGTCTAGGTTGCTATAGCTAGATCCTTTTCTCTTATCTTTTTCTTTTGGGAACAATCATGTAATGAACAATAAAATCCATGTAATAGGCTTAGTATTTTATTTCCACAGTTATCTTCATCTTATGATGAACCCTAGCATGTTTTCATTTACTTATCTTATCTTGTTATCCTAGACTAGTTTTTGTGACACATACTTTTTCTTCCCTTTCCCTTTTTTTGGGTGTTTTCCCAACCACCCAGGTGCTGGTGCTGAGTAAGGAGAAGGAGAAGCTTGAAGGAAGTCATCCCAGGAGTAGATCTCAAGCTATTTGGAAGGATGCATAGGTTTCTATAGCTAGATCCTTTTCTCTTGTCTTTTAATTTTGGGAACAATCATGTAGTGAATAATAAAAGCCATGTCATAGGCTTAGTATTTTATTTCCATAGCTATTGACATTTTATAATGTACTTGAATCATGCTTATTTATTTGGATTATTATGCAAGCATCCCAAAGTCTCTCTTTTTGTGAAAAGTGTGGATGTTTTGTATGTCCTTTAAATTTTAGTAAGGAGGTGATCTCGCCTCTTTACAACATGGTATCAGAGCCTTTCGGCAACTATTAGGGCATGAAGGTGAATCAAGGGTGTCTAGAAAGGATCAGGGTTTCGAGGGCTGACAATATTTTCCTTCGCGCCACTAGCTTGGGTTATGAGGACTCTCATGCCCATATGATACCGGCCTGGACTGAGTTGATATGAATTACCCAAAATAGTATGCTCTTAGGCAATATCATTCTAGATATCATTTTCTCATCTATGCCTCTATTCTATTCTCATCTATGATTCTATACTACTGGGAACCTAATATGTTAACCCTACCTTTCACGAGATATGACTTGTTCGACACTCTGAACAACATGAATAAGGAAACAAAGTTGAACCCTAATGACCCCAACACTCTGGTGATTCCTGTGGTCAACCATACTACTCTGGGCATCCCTGCCTTCAAACCGGAGAAAGAGCTAGCAATGCTGCGGCATGTGTTATCTTCCACCCTGATGGGGAAGCTCAACACAATGGCCGCCAACGTCAACAAGCTGAAGGAGTTCACCCTCACCGACTTCATAAAGATGAAGCCACCCTACTTCAAGGGTAAGAGTGAACCCAACATGGTGGACAAAGCCAATGACTAGGTGTTGGCCTTGGATCAGACCTTCGAGGGAATGACATGCCCTCCTCACTAGAAGGTTTACTTTGTGACTTATGTGTTGGACGACCCGACACATGTCTAGTGGAATGGTGTCACTCGTACTCAGGACACCTCTACCATGGAGTGGGATAGTTTCCGAAGCTCTTCAAGGAGAAATACATCTGCCCCACCTTCCTGAGAAAGAAGGAAGTCGAGTTCTACAGCCTCAAGTAGGAAGGAATGGGTGTGGTCGACTACATCCAACAGTTCCTACTGTTGGAACGTTACACCACCGACCTTGGAGCCGATAGAAGGGCAACACTATTCTTGGAGGGCCTGAACTACCAGGTGGGCCGAAGTCTTGTCCAATAGCTTCCACTCACCTTCCTGCATATGGTGGATAAGGCCCTAGCCATAGAGTCCTATATGAGATTCCAAGCTTCTGGACACAGTAATGGCTACAACAATAAGAGGAAGAATCTAAACTAGAATGAGAATTGCAGACGTGACCGGTGCAATAGGTGCTCTCACAACCATCCTCTAGGGATATGCTCTACCAATAATGCACCTTCTCATAAAGAAAACCAACCTCCACCGACCTGCCATGAGTGTGGCCAAGTTGAGCACATCTGACCATTCTTCCCTCATTTCCAGCAAGGACAAAATAATGCTTAGTAAAATAATGCCCTGTACCCATAGCAACCAAGGCAGAACCCACCTCCGCAGAATAACAACAACAACAACAACAACAACAACAACCAGAACCCAAGGTGAATGCTAGTGGAGAGGTAGAATGGGAGAGTGTTTTCTCTCAATGCTGAGGAAAAAGGTGAAGTCAATGAAGTTATTGAAGGTACCTTGCACCTTAACATGCATCCTTTAAAGGCACTGTTTGATTCTGGCTCATCCAATACCTTCATATCCTATCAGTTTGCTTCTATGTTAGAAATAGAATATGAGTTTATGAATCATGTATTAGATGTTTAAACCCCTAGTGGTAAGATCTGCTCTTCGTACCTCCAAACATTGACCATGGACCTATGTATATCTGGAATAATGTTGCCAACAGATTTTGTCTTGCTCAACATGACCGCCTTTGACATCATCCTAGGAATGGATTGGTTGAAGAGGTATAAAGTGGTTTTGTTTTGTGAAGAATCCAAGGTTAGTTCGTTACATCCTGTTGTGGGAAGAATGCGTGTCAAGAGTAGGAAGCGAGAGGAGCAAAAATTTGTCATCTCTGATACCAAAGCAGAAAAGCTTGTCTCGTAGGGTGTAAAGCTTTCCTAGATGCTATAGTCCTCAATGCTACACCTCCTTCTCTCGACCACATTGGTGTGGGGAAGGACTTCCCAAACATCTTACCCGAGGAGTTACCTGGGTTGCCACCAACTCGCGAGGTGGAGTTTTCCATCAAGCTTGTACCAGGAACTTTGCCAATATCAAAACTGCCTTACCGCTTGGCCCCTGTCGAGCTTGCCTAACTGAAAAAGAAACTTGAAGAGATTCTCGACATGGGCTTCATCCACCCCAGTGTTTTGCCATGGGGAGCCCCTATCCTATTTGTGAAGAAGAAGGATGGTTCAATGTGGATGTGTATGGACTACCACATGCTTAACCAAGTGACGGTGAAGAACAGTTACCCTTTATCTCGCATCGATGATCTGTTTGACCAGCTAAAGTCAGCCACCGTATTCTCCAAGATGGATATGCAGAGTGGGTACTACCAGATGCGCGTGAAGGATGATGATGTCTCAAAGACGGTGTTTAGAAATTTCTATGGGCATTACGAATTCATGGTCATGCCTTTTGGTTTGACGAATGCCCCTACTACCTCCATGGATTTGATGAACTGAGTATTCCGCCCATACCTCAACAAATTCATTGTGGTGTTTATCAACAATGTTTTGGTTTATTTTGAGATGTTAGAACAACATCGCGAGCATCTACAGATTGTACTCAACATGCTGTGAGAAAATCAACTCTATGAAAAATTCTCGAAGTGTGAGAATCTGTTACAGTAAATGAGATTACTCAAAACATAAATCACAATCGATCACTAATTAATCACATACCCAAAAATATAGGTAAATTAAAACCGATTTCAATGTCAGCACCTACTTAAAAACATTTGATAAGAGCCCAACATCTTTATTTTATCCATATTATGCCAAGAATTTGATACAAATTGTTCTATCGCCTTTGCTACAACATATATGCATAGGAGAAAAATATTCATATATGCCACACAAACAAACATTAATATGCTAATAAAAGTTTGATTTGTTTGAAACACCATATACAAACTTTTCCTGCCCATACCTGAGAGTACATGGATGACTCTAGGACACACTAGACATGTAATCAACTTTCTCAAAGATTCATTACTATAACTCCTCTTTGCTACCACATGTTTGTTTTCTTCACTTCCGATTACCTAAAAAAATGTGGTGAACCACAAGGGTGAGACCCATATCCCAGAAAGAGATATAACCTCTAACACCACTTATTGATTACAACATTTTAAATAGTAGATAACTAAGAAATTGTAGTATTTAATAATCAATTGAACAGATTGAACAGTTCAAGTATACTAAATAGATTAAGCAAATCATCTTAGCAACAAGTATGATCATCAATGCATATATAGATAACAAATAAATCCATTTCTTTGGATAGATATCTACTCAAATATCATCAAATCGCATCTAAAAACAATCATTATCATTAGTCTAAATATAATCACATTCCTTGCTAACATTACAAGCAATCTAGTAGCATAAGCATCCCTGACATCATGAATATGTCTAGTAACATAACATGGCTATCAATATTGGCATCTCAAATAAAGGGAATAGATCTATATCATAAGTAGAACTAACATCATAACACAATGAACTACATAGGCATGATAAGTAGTTTAAGTATTTCTAATTACATAGGCATGGCTTGCAATATTAAACATAGCTAGAAACAACATCTTAACCATCAGTGTCAGTATATTTGACAACATAAGTATGTTTATAACATGAGCATAACTACAATATAAGCATATCTATTGTCTCTTATTGTACTACACATGATCTCAGTGAAAAAAAGCAAATAAGGGTTTTCATCCAATATGAAGCATCGTGTATAACCCTAAATAGATATGCTACACGGTTGTCTTACATCTTTTATTATGCCCTGAGGAAATTGAGGATACCAACTGACCACTGTTAAGTCAAAATCAGTGCCATACAAGATCTAGGAAGAGACAGACTCCTAAGATCTTCTCCACCCCTAGTCAGTACAGGTCTGTCATAATGACACATAAGGTCAAGCTGCTAACAACCTAGTTCGTCCTTGGTATAGGTCATGACACTAGTGAAAGGAGGTGGGTACGCATACCCTACCATCTGAGGTACAACCGCAGTTGTCCTCCAATCTTATCACATATATAATCACTAAGACATGAATGCAATCATTCTCTATCACATCAGATGTATGAGGCATGACCATATCCATCCTCCACAACCTACATTGTGGATGACAAGGATATATCCTCAACTTTCCACCCTCACATACTCAATAGTATGTGCTATGAGTTTCCCTTAGGAATACTCGTTTCACCATCTGGCAAGTTCTGACACTCAGATGGATCTATGGCACAGGGCACTACATGATTAGAGTTTCACTTGATTAGTTATGCCAATTGGGTGAATTAAGGCTGCACCAAACAAGTGGACATACAAACCCTAATTCACTTCTAGCAAGCATATAAATATCACAACTTTTAAAAGATATAAAATGTGTGAAACATAATTTCTCATCTCATCATCACATGGTACTATTCACTTGCCATTCATGAGACCACACTAGTCATCATACTATCACAATATATAAATCCTTTTCACAATATCACAAGGTATCAACCTTATCAACACAAGAGGATTACACCTCATTCAGGGATCAACCATGCCCAAAGATCATTAAGACCATAATACTATCACATGATATAAATCCTTTTCAAAATATCACAGGGTATCAACCCTTATCAACACAAGAGTATTTCACCTCATTCAGGGCTCAACCATGCCCAAAGGTCATTAAGACCATCATATTATTCCCTATAAGATCATCATTATCTTTGCATGCCTTATAACAAGGCTCAACAACATCACTTACATATAATACACCAGATCAACACAATATTTCATTAATGAGCTAGGAGATATTCATAAACAATCATAGCAGGGTTATATTAACATTAAGAACATTTCTTTATTATGTCAACATGCAAGGAATCTAGATATGATTAACCCTCATCATATTCATAATGCACATATTTAGCATAAGAAAGTATCAACCATGTGGCTATGATAACCACCAATTAACATATTAAGGTTATGATAATATTAAGGAGGTTATTTCACCATCATTCCATCATATAAGAATGTTAAACACGAATACTCATATTTATCTATTTGAATTAGAGTTGGGTTCAACAAGATAAATTATATTAATGTTACTAATCAACACTTATACCCAAACCATAACTCACGACATCCCCATTGGATCATGGATGCATAAGGTGAAGCATCGACATCACATTCCATACTATTCTCAAGTATGAACCCACACATATATCAAGGTGTAACCATTTGGTTATAGCATACTAGGGTTTCAACAATAATAAGAGAGTACTACATGATTGTATTAATCATTCAAGGACTATCCATACCCAATTACCATCATTTAGTTATATTAAATCTAGGTATAACAAGCTATACCTCATTAGGGTTACATATCAATACAATATGGTTATCATCCCTTCTATTCATACGAGTGAATAGGTAAGACTGCCTTATTAAGAGTAACCCTCCATTTGTTCCATCATCATTCAACCCATATCTCCATACCACAATGTCACCCAGAACCTTTGGATGTTTAAAAGGTAAGACCATTGGTTGTTTACATAAGTAAACACCTTGGATAAATTACCTATGAAGTCCTTGATTTGTTCTCTAGAAAGAGTCACCATATAACCCTAGACATCCCTTGATTAACAAAACAAAAAGTTCCATTGAGAGTAGGGTAAAACCCACAATCGACTGTTCATTTAAAACAAGCCATCCATTGTCAACAAGTAAGCTCCTTATGTTGATAATATAAAGGAAACCATCTAAATCACATTATTAGGACCAACATATTACATTATCCATCGTTCCACTTTATTGTAGGAATAAACATTAGATCTTGACCATTGGGTCAAGTTCATGTGTTAAAACCATCAATTACAGTATAGGTCTGACCATTGCATCAAGTGACCCAAGAAACCATTAGTCTAAGGCTTAATTGATGCTACAACTATATGATTAACTCACCATAGGTTTTGAAGACCTGATCCACCATCATTAGTGACCATTAAGTCACCATAGGTTGTTAGATCAGCACTATATTCATTAATCATCATCAAATATTAAGCTAATGTCATCATTGATTGATAACATCAGTAGGGTACTTAATGGTTGATCATTAATATTCTAATTCATCCAAAACCTGACCTAAGGGGGTGACCATAGGTTTTCACCATCATATGACACCTTTTATCTTAACCATAAGTTGTCATGAAAACAACACCATAGGGTTTTTGCAATGGTACCATCATTGGGTCATGGGTTTATAGAAGAAATCAGCTTAAAACCTTAAAATTGACCATTGGTTTATAGGCGCTTAGCACCATAGGTTGTCAAACTAACCTCATCCAAGTCATATTATACCTTAGGAATAATGTACACATGATCACAGGTTCATCTAGAACCGAAATAAGAATAGAGAACATTATAAAAATCGAAATCCAAGTCAAGCATAACTTTTTAGTGCATGGATCATCGTTTAAAAGCAAGAACATGAGATAGCAAGCTTATGGTAAGAAATAAATGTGGAGCAAGTTATAAAACTTGCCTCTAATTAGAATATAAACTCCTAAATAGAAGAAAACATGAGCAGGTAGGGTAGGAAATCCAAGCATAAGTTGTGAACTCGTCCATCTAGCACCTTTCTTCATCAAATGAGCAAACCCTAAGCATAAGGAGCAAGAAAGGTAGGGTTTAGAGCTTTAGAGAAATTTCTACCATGGAATAGCAAGGTTCCGACCTGGAGAAAGGTAGGAGGAAGGATTTAAAAGAAATAAATGGAGGAAGGAAGGGTATTCTTACTCTTTTAGGTCAAGATCACTAGAAGAAATCTTTTCAAACCCTAAAAGGAAGTCAGTTGCAACCCTAGATTCTTTTTCCAAGAAGATCCCCTATTTCTTCTTCCTTGGACAGAAAATTCATAGTATCATAGAGGGAAAATGATGTTCATATAAGGAGGGAAGTGGTGGAGATAAAATGGCTCGTTTGGGTACTTATGGATAAGTATATGAAACTTTAAGATAAAGAAAAAGAAAAGGTTGAAGTTCTAGTATCTTTCCAAGTGTCCATGGATTTAAACTATTAAGAGTATACAAGCAAACACACAAGAAGCTCCCCCACTGTCCATAAAGACATTCTTATCCCTTGTTTCTTGAATTTCCAAGCAAAACAAATAATTCATTAGTTGATAGCTACTAAAGGTAGCTCATCCATGAAGGGGTAAATCCTAAAATACCCTTGAGGAAAACACCTTCAAACCAAGGTTTAAATAGGAGCCCCATGGATCAAAAAGCTCAATAATGATGATATAATGTCCAAGGAAAATAATGCAAGTGATAAATTGCAAACAAAACCTATCAATTGGGTAAATTGCAGAAAAGTCCAAAATGTGCATGAATTGCATAACTTGCTCAAATAATGTCCAAATTGGACCAAATTTGAAACTTAAGCTTGTATTATGATTTAAAATCATATCACAATGTTAGATTAGGGTTATAAGAATTAAATTATGATAATTAAGCTTATTCAACTCATTAAGCAAGTTTAGGGGCCTTACAACTATAAACCCCTAATAGGGATTTTGCCCCCAAAATCCAAGGTACACAAAGATGGGTACTTCCTTTACACCCAATCCTATTAACTTCACATGGTTACTTTCATATAATGGTGATGTCACATCATTCATACATATCTCATCTTGGGTCAGCACAAAAACCCCCACCTAAGAAGACATTCTCAATATGGAATTCAGAAACTTGTTGTGTCATCTGTACAACTCTAGTAGTAATGTTCAACTTTAAATTCTAGCTATCATCCTAAAATTATATCTATTGTATCAACACATTACCCAAAAGTCATACTTTCTAGATTTTTACCAATTATGGCATGTGTCCCATACTATTCCTTGAAGCATAAAAAAGAGCGATCTATCCATCCTTTTTTTTTCTTTTTTTTCTAGATTCACTAACACTGGAACACTTATTAGTTTTTTTTCAACATCAAAAGAAATGTTGACACTAGAATCTATCATTCCATACAAGGAAACATTATTCCTAGTCAACCTTATTAGGGGTGAAACAACAACACTATCTTCACCTTACTAGGATTTACACAACCTACTTAGAAGACATATCATGATACCATAAAGACATTTAATCAACCCCATCTCACTCTTATTCAACTTGTCTCATAACTATTGCTTCTTTCAGCAACCCTAAGGTTTTTGAAGAAATATTGATCATATTTTTGACCATATTTGAAATACTTTGACATTTCATCATTCAAAGCTTGATGTAACTTGTATGACATGACTGGAACACTTTGTTCCTCCTATTCATAAATTTTATTTGTACATTGGTTAGTCTAAAGAACATAATTCTAAACTCATCATGGTCATGTGAATTATGTCATCCAATCTAACTCTTATGCATTGATATTTTATCATAGGTTTATCTTAAAGGAACACAATATCACATATCCATTGACCAACAAACCATCTATCATTGATAGTGGTCTTGCCCAGCTATCACTGAACCATACACAACATTATAGAATCACTTTTGTTTTTTTTCTCCTTCCAAACAACATTTAGAGGGACATCATCAAATCTCTCTCTCTAAGGGAGAGGAACACTTGGAATGTTCATTTAATAAACATCTCCAACCTTCACATACTTCTCATATTGTTGATACATCTTGGATACTAGGATTCATTACCTTGTCATCCACCTCATGTGCTATAAGGAACTCACATCCTTATCTCATCCAACTTTACCAACATAACAAATATAGAGACATATAAGATGATTCTTCCTAATTATTAGAAGGCTCAAAAGCAAAATCATCACAAACTTTATGATCTTGGAACCATAGTCCAAACAACCTTATGATATAATAAGCTATCCACACTCATGTTTACAATAAATCCACACATACCAAGTGGCAGTGATCCATTTTAAAGTTGTACCCTGGAAAGGAAAGACACAAAGGAAAAAAAACTTCCCACATCATAGGATTATTGTTCAAGGGTCACTAGCAAAAAGGTAACCAAATTTTATTTTCAATATGCAAGTTACAACTTCTTATGTATCATTTTACCCTTTTTATTTTGGGTTCCTTGCCATTAGCATAGAAATCATCATGAGTAACATATTTCATTACTCCTTCCTTGATGACTATGTATCACACTTGGGTATGTTATCTTATTTTATTATGTTTTTCAACCACTTAACAATAGGTAAATCATCATATTCCACATTTTCTTCATTAAACATGGATCATCTGCCTTAATTTCTTTCAAATGCCATGCTTATTTTACATTAATACTTTCTTACACACATAGGTTGGTCTGAGATTAACTCAGGTTCCACCTTATTATTTTGTCATTGTTCTCATTTATCTTCTCATTTTATACTTATCATTGGAGTTCTCTCCATCTTATGTGGATTTCATACCTTGAATCACTTTATAAGCATAGACTTATATGTCCTTTACTTTATTATCTTATTGAATCACATCTTCAAGAACTCCTCTTTTCCTTATTTGTATTCATATTTAGATTTCATGGTGTTGTATCTTTCTCTTATAGTTACCAAACATTCAAGTTTTGATAGATAATGATGCAATTCTCATCTTCTTTAAGGTAGGATTGAGATATTTACATCATGATTGTCTCAAAATGACTACTTGATCAGAGTAACCAGAAAGATAACAATCTAAGAGTTCCATACTTACCTTTCTTCAATAATTGAATACCTGTCCAGGACTTCCAAGTACTAAGATTAGGCAGTATGCACCATGTTTTTGTGTCACGTTCCTAACTTAGACATCATCCTAGTCTTAAGTCCTAGTCTCCCTGTAGACTCAATGAACCTAAAGCTCTGATACCAACTTGTGAGAACCCATTACAGTAAACAAGATTACTCAAAACATAAAGCACAATCAATCACTAATTAATCACATATAAAAAAATATGGGTAAATTAAAATCAATTTCAATGTCAGCACCTGCTCAGAGTTATTTGCATAAGAGCCCAACATCTTTCTTTTATCCATACTATGCCAAGAATTTGATACAAACTATTCTATCACCTTAGCCACAACATATATGCACAAGAGAACAATATTTGTATATGCCACACAAACAAGCATTAATATACTAAAAAAAGTTTGATTTGTTTGAAACACCATATACAAACTTTTTCTACCCGAACCTGAGAGTACATGGACGACTCTAGGACACACTAGACATCTAATCATCTTTCTCTAAGATTCATTACTATAGCTCCTCTTTGCTGCCACATGTTTGTTTTTGTCACTTCTGATTACCTAAAAAGATGTGGCGAACCACAAGGGTGAGACCCATGTCCCAGCAAGAGATATAACCTCCAATAACGCTTATTGATTACAATATTTTAAATAGTAGATGACTAAGTAGTTGGAGTATTTAATAATCAATTGAACAGTTCAAGTATACTAAACAGATCGAGCAAATCATCTTATCAACAAGTATGATCATCCGTGCATATATAGATAACAAATAAATCCATTTCTTTGGATAGATATCTACCCAAATATCATCAAATTGCATTTAAAAACAACCATTATCATTAATATGACTATCATCATGTTCCTTGCTAACAGTACAAGCAATCTAGTAGCATAAGCATCCCTGACATCATGAATATGTCTAATAACATAACATGGATATCGATATTGGCATATCAAATAAAGGGAACATATCTATATCATAAGTAGAACTAACATCATAACACAATAAACTACATAGGCATGATTAGCAGTTTAAGCATTTTTAATTACATAGGCATGGCTAGCAATATTAAACATAGCTAGCAGCAACATCTTAACCATCAATGTCAGTATATTTGACAACATAAGTATGTTTACAACATGAGCATAACTACAACATAAGCATATCTATTATCTCTTATTATACTATACATGATCTCAGTGAAAAGAAAGCAAACAAGGGTTTTCATCCAGTATGAAGCATTGTGTATAACCATAAACAAATATGCTACAATGTTGTCTTACATCTTTTATTATGCCCTGAGGAAATTGAGGATACCACTCAAAATCAAACTTACCACTGCTAAGTCAAAATCAATGCCATACAAGATCTAGGAAGAGCCAGACTCCTAAGATCTTCTCCACCCCCAGTTAGTACAGGTCCGACACAGTGAAACATAAGGTCAAGCTTCTAACAACCTAGTCTGTCCGTGGTATAGGTCATGACACTAGAGAAAGGAGGTGGGTACACATACCCTACCATCTGAGGTACAACCGCAGTTGTCCTCCAATCTTATCACATATATAATCACCGAGACACGACCAAAATCATTCTCAATCACATCAAATGTATGAGGCATGACCATAGCCATCCTCCACAACTTGCATTGTAGATGACAAGGATATATCCTCAACTTTCCACCCCCACATACTCAACAATATGCACTCTGAGTTTCCTTTAGGAATACTCATTTCACCATATGGCACGTTCTGACACTCAGATGGATCTATGGCATAGGGCACTACATGATTAGAGTTTCACTTGATTAGTTATTCCAATCAGGTGAATTAAGGCTCCATCAAACAAGTGGACATATAAGCCCTAATTCACTTCTAGCAAGCATATAAATATCACAACTTTTAAAAGATATAAAACATGTGAAACATAATTTCTCATCTCATCATCTCATGGTACTATTCACTTACCATTCATGAGACTACACTAGTCATCATACTATCACAATATATAAATCCTTTTCACAATATCACAAGGTATCAACCTTATTAACACAAGAGGATTACACCTCATTCAGGGCTCAACCATGCCCAAAGGTCATTAAGACCATCATACTATCACATGATATAAATCCTTTTCACAATATCACAGGGTATCAACCCTTATCAACACAAGAGTATTACACCTCATTCAGGACTCAACCATTCCCAAAGGTCATTAAGACCATCATACTATTCCCTACAAGATCATCATTATCTTTGCATGCCCTATAACAAGGCTCAACAACATCACCTACATATAATACACCAGATTAACACAATATTTCATTAATGAGCTAGGAGATATTCATAAACAATCATAACAGGGTTTTATTAACATTAAGAACATTCCTTTATTACGTCAACATGCAAGGAATCTAGATATGAGTAACCCTCATCATATTCATAATGCACATGATTAGCATAAGAAAGTATCAATCGTGTGACTATGAAAACCACCAATTAACACATTAAGGTTATGATCATGTTAAGGAGGTTGTTTCACCATCATGCCGTCATATAAGAATGTTAAACATAAATTCACATCTTTGTCTATTTGCATTAGAATACATGATTTTATTAATCATTCAAGGACTATTCATACCTAATTACCATCATTTAGTTATATTAAAGCTAGGTATAACAAGCTATACCTCATTAGGGCTACATATCAACACAATATGGTTATCATCCCTTCTATTCATATGAGTGAATAGGTAAGACTACCTTATTAAGGGTAACCCTCCATTTGTTCCATTATCATTCAACCCATATCTCCATACCACAATGTCACCCAGAACCATTGGATGTTTAAAAGGTAAGACCATTGGTTGTTTACATAAGTAAACACCTTGTATAAACCACCTATGAAGTCCTTGATTTGTGCTCTAGAAAGAGTCACCATATAACCCTAGACATCCGTTGATTAAAAAAACAAAAAGTTCCATTAAGAGTAGGGTAAAACCCACAATCGACTATTCATTTAAAACAATCCATCCATTGCCAACAAGTAAGCTCCTTAAGTTGATCATATAAAGGAAACCATCTAAATCACATTATTAGGACCAACATATTACATTATCCATTGTTCCACTTTATTGGAGGAATAAACATTAGATCTTGACCATTGGGTCAAGTTCATGTGTTAAAACCATCAATTACAGTATAGGTCTGACCATTGCATCAAGTGACCCAAGAAACCCTTGGTCTAAGGCTTAATTGATGCTACAATTATATGATTAACTCACCATAGGTTTTGGAGACCTGATCCACCATCATTAGTGACCATTAAGTCACCATAGGTTGTTAGATCATCACTATATTCATTAATTAGCATCAAATATTAAGCTAATGTCATCATTGATTGATAACATCAGTAGGGTACTTAATGGTTGATCAATAAACTTCTAGTTGATCCAAAAACTGACCTAAGGGGGTAACCATAGGTTGTCACCATCATCTGACACCTTTGATATCAACCATCAGTTGTCATGAAGACAACACCATAGGGTTGTTTCAATGGTACCATCATTGGGTCATGGATTTATAGAAGAAATCAACTTAAAACCCTAAAATTGACCATTGGTTGATAGGCGCTTAGCATCATAGGTTGTCAAACCAACCTGATACAAGTCATATTATACCTTAGGAATAATTTACACATGATCATAGGTTCATATAGAACTGAAATAAAAAAAGGGAACATTATAAAAATCGAAATCCAAGTCAAGCATAACTTTTTAGTGCATGGATCATCATTTAAAAGCAAGAACATGAGCTAGCAAGCTTATGGTAAGTAATAAAAGTGGAGCAAGTTATAAAACTTGCCTCTAATTAGAATATAGACTCCAAAATAGAATAAAAAATGAGTAGATAGGGTAGGAAATCCTAGCATAAGCTGTGAACTCGTCTATCTAGCACCTTTTTTCATCAAATGAGCAAACCCTAAGCATGAGGAGTAAGAAATGTAGGGTTTTAGAGCTTTTGAGCAATTTCTACCATGGAACAACAAGTTTTCGACCTGGATAAAGGTATGAGGAAGGATAACAAAGAAATAAATGGAGGAAAGAAGGGTATTCTTACTCTTTTAGGTCAAGATCACTAGAAGGAAGCTTTTCAAACCCTAAAAGGAAGTCGATTGCAACCCTAGATTCTTTTTCCAAGAAGATCCCCTCTTTCTTCTTACTTGGAAAGGAAATTCACAACAACACATAGGGAGAAAGTGGTTCATAGAAGGAGGGAAGTGGTGGAGAGAAAATGGCTCGTTTGGGTGCTTATGGATAAGTATACGAAACTTTAAGATAAAGAAAAAGAAAAAGTTGAAGTTCTAGTATCTTTCCAAGTGTCCATGGCCTTAAACCATTAAGAATATACAAGCACACACACAAGAAGCTCCCCCACCATCCATAGAGACATTATTATCCCTTGTTTCTTGAATTTCCAAGCAAAACAAATAATTCATTAGTTGATAGCTACTAAAGGTAGATCATCCATGAAGGGGTAAACCCTAAAATACCTTGAGGAAAACACCTTCAAACCAAGGTTTAAATAGGTGCCCCATGGCTCAAAAAAATAAAGAATGATGAGTTAATATCCAAGGAACATAATGCAAGTGATAAATTGCAAAGAAAACCTCTCATTTGGGTAAATTGCAGAAAAGTCCAAAATGTGCATAAATTGCATAACTTGCTCAAACAATGCCCAAATTGGACTAAATTTGAAACTTAAGCTTGTATTATGATTTCAAAGCATATCACAAGGTTATATTAGGGTTTATAAGAATTAAATTATTATATTTAAGCTTATTCAACTCATTAAGCAAGTTTAGGGGCCTTACACTAAGTGTGAGTTCTGGATAAAGGAAGTTATGTTTTTGGGTCACGCGATTTCTGCCAGACATATAGATGTTGATCCTGCAAAGGTAGAAACTGTGACAAAGTGGAAGGCTCCAAAGAACCCATATGAGATCTGTAGTTTCCTCGGTTTTTCCTGTTACTATTGGAGGTTTATCAAGAGCTTCTCTAAATTTGCCTTGCCTTTGACCAAGCTGACACGAAAGGAGGTCCAATTTTCATGGACACCTATGTGTGAGAACGGTTTTCAGAAGCTGAAGGAGTGTTTGACTTCTGCTCATGTACTTGCTTTGCTTGTTGATGGCATACCCTATGTCATTTACACCGACAAATCCAAATAAGGCTTAGGGTGTGTCTTGATGCAAGAAGGAAAGGTGATTGCCTATGCTTCCCTCCAATTGAAACCTAATGAAGCTAATTGACCTATACATGATTTGGAGATTGCCACTATAGTTCATGATTTGAGAATTTGGTGACACTATCTTTATGGCAAAAAGTTCAAAGTCTTCTTTGACCACAATAGTCTGTGATACCCGCTGACTTAGAGGGATCTGAATTTGCAACAACGTAGGAGGATGGAGTATCTCAAATATTATGACTTCACCATCACCTATCATCCCGGTAAAGTGAACATCATAGCTGATGCTTTGAGTCATAAGAAGGATGTTGTTTGTGCTGCTCTAAGATATTCAGTGTGGGAAAATCTCAAACATGTGGCTAGTTGGTGACCTTAGCATGTCGATTCAGTGGATGAAGACAAGTTGTGTGTTCATATGGCTAGCTTGACTATTACACCGACCTAGATCTCAGAAGTCGTTGTTGCATAGTTGGAAAGTTCTGAGCTGGAAGAGAAGAAGGCCTTGACTGAGAAACCACAAACTAACTTCTTTATCAGAGTGGATGGTGTTGTCTGCTTTAGATGAAGGTTGTGGATTCCTGATGTGGGAGATTTGAGATAGAAGATTCTGAGCGAAGCTCATGGTTCAAAGTACACTATTCATCCTGGCACAACAAAAATGTACAAGGACTTATAGTGAAGCTTCTGGTGGAAGAACACGAAGAATGATATAGCTCTGTTCTTCAAGAAGTGCTTGACATGTCAACAAGTCAAGATCGAACATCAACGACCTGGTGGTCTTCTTCATCCTCTTGAAATTCTGGAATGGAAATGGGAGAAGATGACAATGGAATTTGTTACTGGTTTTCCTAAGTCCAAGAAAGGTTATGATGATGTTTGGGTGGTCATTTATCGGCTTACAAAAGCTGCTCATTTATTGCCTTTCAAAACCACATACAAAGTTGATGAGATGACTCAATTTTATGTGGACTGGATAGTTCGTATGCATGGTGTGCCTGTTGTGATAGGTTCTGATCAAGACCCAAAATTCACTTCTCATCTATGGGGTCAGATTCAGGAAGAGATGGGTATTGATCTCCGTTTCAATACTACTTACCACCCGCAAACTGATGGACAGTCTGAGAGAACAGTTCAGATTCTGGAGGACTTACTACGTGCTTGTGTGATGGATTGGGGTGTTGCATGGGATTGGTATCTACCATTAGCAGAGTTTGCTTACAATAACAACTACCAAGCCAGTATTGGTATGCCATCTTTTGAAGCTCTCTATGGTAGACCATGTCGTTCACCTTTGCATTGGGATGATGTTGGTGAATGGTCCCTGGTGAAGATAGATGATATGCAGATGATGCTCGAGAAGGTACAACTGATAAAGAAATGGATGAAAGCTGCTCAAGACTGACAGAAGATGTGCTGAGTCTAAAGCCCAAAATACATTTGACGGGGAATCTGAACTGCGACGGGGGCTCACTTCGCTCAGTTCCATCCTCCATTTTCTCCTTTAAGCTTATAACATGATTCTGTGCCTTTACTTGAACGAGTTACGAAATAGAGTGACGAAACTTGTCTCTGTTTCAACAGAAACGGTGAGTCGCTAGGGATGATTTCTTCTATTATTTCACACTACTACAGAAATGGCTTATAATGTCACATTTAAAGGCGTTAGTTATATATAAAAACTGACGCCTAATCAGTATAGCGTCGGTTAAAAATGAAACCGACATCAATCTGTGAAGGGCAACCAGACACGCGTATCACTTTTTATTTAGCGTCGGTCACCAAATAACAAACCGACGCTAAAAATTGACTGCCAAATCCAATTTTTTGAGAGAAAAAATTACCTCCAAAATTTAACATTCAGCGTCGGTTATTAACAAAGAAATCGACGACTAAATTTTTTTTGCAAAATAGAAATTTGACCAATTTTTGTCGTCGGTTTTCTTACAGTCACCGACGCTGATGTGTTTTTATGCGTTTAACCATGAAAATTTTCATCACCATATAGCGTCAGTTTTTACAAGGAAATCGAAAACTATGGTCTTAATTCAAGAACATTTATTTTTGTTGGCATATATATATAGACGTCAGTTTTTCTGGTTTGAACCGACGACTATAATCGAATATAAGTGTCAGTTTGTTGTTGGTAACCAACGCCGATAGTTTTCAGCAGTGGTTGCTTCTAATAACCGACGCCTATTGTTAACTTAACAACACCCGCGCGAGCCAGACTTTCCCCTTTCCTTCTGTTTCATTCATTCTCCGATTGAGGGTTTTAGCCTCCAACGATTCCTCTGCTCACCACCGCTAGCTGCTCCTGTGCCGCCACTCACCTCTACCACCGCCATTTGCTGGTGCTCTGGCCACTGCTCTCTAGGCTGGCCACCGCCACGAAGGCCCTCTCTGCTCGTCGGCCACCACCCTCCATCTCTGCTCACCCTGTGTGCTCGCCGGCGCCCTAGCTACCACCGTTCTCTTCTGCCACCGTGCCTGCTCTGCACCTGTTGGTCGGTGTCGCCACTCTCTGGAGCTCCTCTCTTGCTCGCTGCTCACACCTGCTGCTCTCTAGACTGGCCGCAGCTCTCCTAGGCCTACTCCCTGTGTTCTCTGCTCCCTGCTCTCCAGAGATGCTCTGACCACAACTCATGTGCGCCTATTTTCTGTCAGTACCGCCACGAAGGCCTTCTTCCTCCTCTTCTTCCTCCACCCTCAAGGTACCCTGCTCCTGCCTGACCACCATTGGCTGGTCATATTCACATTAATATTGCAAATAATGTAGGAAATGAATGCTGGCTCCAATTATAGACATATTAATGTATATGGTTTTGATCAGAAAAATGCATAGATTGTGAATAAAATATACTTAAATCTCTATTATTCTTCTTGTTACAAAGGTATAGTTAGTACATGAATATTAGATGATTATTCAAGAAAACCCTAGTTTGATATGCATGTTGTTAATAATGTTAATTATGGTTTTTATATATTTTGATGTCAGTATATAATTATGCGATCCCAACATCTTAAACTGAATTAGAATGATTTCAATGAATTATATGGTTTTAAAGTTGATAATCATGTACATGCAGAAATAGGTTATTAAACCAATGGTTATAACATAGTATGATCTTAATCTGATCTGGATGTTCATAATAACGTAGTATGTTAAATATGATGATTAGGGCTACATATAATGTCTAGTAAAGATTTCTAGCCCTTTTGTCATTAGGGTAATTTTTATACATGTTTGAGTAAATTAGGGTTCTAATCTACCCTTTTGTCATATATTTGATGCTAATTGTGCATATATGTTGAGTTTGGGACTTTAGTGATGGACTTTGTCCTAAGTTGTTATTTTTTCATCTAATATGAACTCTAGTCTCGTCTATCCTATCTTGGAAATAAGTAGTACATTGATGTAATATCAACTAAGGGCCCAAGGTCAGCCCCACCCTCCCTCACTTTTCTATATTATCAATGAGCTTCATCTTACTCTTACCTAAGAATTTTTTTTCTTAATCTCTTATACATCACTATATTTAAGGTTAGTTTGTCTACTAGAGTGTGGGGATTAACCATATTGCCTGTAGTTTATAACATTGCATTGTGAATTATTGCATGTTTGAAACTATTGATTTCTTGATTTGTTATTTAATAATGCTCTATAGATTAGGATTAACCATGTTGCCTATAGTTTATACAAATTTATTATATATAAGAATGACAACACATGTATTTGTTGGCCTAGAAACCTGTCCAAGATTTACTCATTAGGAGTAAATCTTGGATTGTCCCCGGTTTGGGACTATTCTTGAACACCTAATCTCACTTAGGATGTAAGTGTATAATGTGTATTGGGTTTTCAAGGAAATTTCAGTAGCATTTCCCCGTTTGTTCTCTAAGTACATATGTACTTGGAGAACAGTGGGGAAATGCTGCAGAAATTTTCTTGAAAACCCAATACACATTATACACTTACTAGTGATATTAGGTGTTCAAGAATGGGATAGGTGGTACACATTTATTATATATAAGAATGACAAAACATGTATTTGTGGTTTGGGACTATTTTTGAACACCTAATCTCACTTAGTATGTTTTAGCCATTAATTATATATAAGACCGTAAACCCTAAAGTTTTAACCATAAACCCTAATCTTTTAACCCTAGACCCTAATCTTGTTCTAATATATACTTGTTTTCTCTTTGATCATAGAATGGATAGATCATGGATGTCCATTCCAAATCGCTGCACCCCTGAGTTTATTTCTGGTCTTGACCAATTTATAATATTTGCTGAGGAACATAGGAAACAACCTAGAGATAGGTTCTACTGTCCATGTAGGCATTGCGGTAACAACTTGAAAGTCAACACTGGTGACGAAATCAAAAGTCATGTCATGTGCAACGGGATTGTACAAGGCTATACAGAATGACACTGGCATGGAGAGATTTCAAACATGAAATCAGTGGATGTCGATAGCATTGCTTGTGTGGAAGAAGAAATTGCCTTCGATGATGTAGATGTGAACGAACCAGTTCTAGTAGACATCGTTGATGCAATGCTGGATATTTGTGGGGTAGAGCACACCGATCCACCTCCCATGTTTAGAAACATCGTGCATGATGCTGAGATACCGATATACACAGGTTGTAAGTTTATGAAGCTTATCACTATGTTGAGATTATATAAAGTGAAAGCTAACAATCGATGGAGGGATAAAAGCTTCACGTCATTGTTGACTTTGTTGAAAGAAATTCTTCCTGAAGGAAACGAGCTGCCAATCTCAACATACCAGTTAAAGAAATTGTTGTGCCCAATGGGAATGGAGGCCAAGAAGATACACGCATGCCCGAATGATTGTGTATTATTTTAAAAGGACTATGTGGATTTGAAAGATTGTTCAAAATGTGGTGCGTCAAGGTATAAATTGATGACTTTGGGGGAGTCCAACACTGGTTCTCCTGCCAAGGTGATGTGGTATCTACCTATAATACCACAGTTTCAACGCTTGTTTGCCAATCCTATAGATGCGAAGAATTTGAGGTGGCATGTAAATGTTAAGAAAAATAATGATGGAATCCTACGACATGCGTCTGACTCCCCACAGTGGAAGAAGATTGATTTATTGTACCCTTAATTTGGTGAAGAAGACAAGAATCTAAGACTTGGGCTTTGTACAGATGGGATGAATCTGTACGGGACATTGAGAAGCCAACATAGCACTTGGCCAGTTATGCTTATTATATACAATCTTCCTCCCTGGTTGTGTATGAAAAATAAGTATGTTATGTTGTCGTCTTTGATATCGGGCCCTAAACAACCTGGAAATGATATTTACGTTTATCTTGAACCTATGATTGATGACTTGATAAAGCTCTGGGGTGAAGGTGTGATGACCTATGATGCTTCACGAAGAGAGACATTTCATGGGTCCTCTACTACTGCTCAGCCTATTGCTACTCAGGAGACTACAGAGTCCTCTACTACTGCTCCCGCACCTCAGCCTCGCCATGCTATGTGGATAGCTGGGAGGCAAAACAAGAAGGGAGACATACCGAAGCCCGTAACCGCTGAGGAGGCTACAAAAATGGTAAAAATCAACTCTTAGAGCAATCGATCAATATTGATTATTGTTATGTTTAATTACTTACTAATTTTTGTTGATGGTGATTAGTGGGAGCTGCACGAGAAGAGGAAGGAAGGCAAGTTCATCCCTCAGGGTATAAGGGATGAACTAACAATTGCTCTGGGTAACCAAGAGCATCCTGGACGTGTTAAGGGTGCAGGCACTGGTGTGGGCATCAAAGCATTCTTTGGGCCATCCCAGTGCAAACCTATCCCAAAAGAGGGACTTTCACAAGTTGAGGTAACCTATTCTCTTATTTTAGAATGTTATTGTGAAAGGGAATTCAATAATCAGAAGCTAGCATTTCTTTTATCCATGTATAGGTAGATTAGTTAATTAATAGGAAAGTTGAGGGAGTACTTGATCATACACTCCATGAAGCAATTAGCAAGTGGCAGGTGTCTCAGACTGCCACTCAGACAGTACCTGTGGTGGGCCACTCTTCTCCTACTGCTCGTACTACAGAGGTTGGGAGTAATCCTATAGACCCACCACCTAGCACGTCCTCTGTAAGTATTTTTATGACATAATAGCTAGTCTGTTCATGTAACATCCCTAACCTGGGTTATGAATTAACCCTAGGTGTTTTGCCTAAATATGTAATTAAATCCTTGAGATTATCTTTTGGCATGTAATTAAGTTCCTAAGGAACATACATTTTCATTTCTGTCCTTTTTAAACAATGATTGTAGTATTGTTTGGTAATACAGGGACCTATGTGCAAATTAACCAATTAGAGGGGTTAACTTGCAAATTACACAGGTTAAGATGTTCCTCTAACAAAGAGACATCATATGAATGAATATGATGAGGTATGATGGATTTCCCAAGTTTGGGCACCAAGGTGCAGCTTGTGGAGCAATCCTTGTGCTTAAAACCCTAATTTTGGTGTAAAAGTGCAATTTACCCAAAATGAGGGGTGCAACTTGTGATATACACTTTCTAGAATATCTTTTATGACTTTTTACATCATTTAAAGTTATAATAATGAAGGAGGCACTTCATTTGAATAATCATATTATAAGAAATACCTTTGTAATTAAACCACCAAAGTTGTAAGTAAAGGAGACCCTTATATGCATATGTGCACCATAGTGACAAGTTGACCTTCCTTGCCTTTAGTCCTTGGTCTTAGAAGAATTTTTACCTTATATATGAAGAGGAGGGACGTGCCTAAAAGAAAGGAAGGACCTAGTTGTAAAAAGGAGGAGTAAGTTGTCCTTATGATGAAAATAACCTCAAAGTATATATGATCCTTTCCTTTGCAACCAAAGGCAACGTTTCCTTTCTTCCCTTATTATTCCCTTGCTTAGACCGACTTAGGACATAGCTTAGGAGTAGAGGAAGATGACCAAGTTCATCTAGGTAAGCTTTTATCATCATCTTGCTCGAATTCATGGAGGAAACCAGGTTACAAGGTTGGTTTCATGGTTATCTTACTTAGCTTTCTCTTCCTAGCCGATCCTTCCCAACTTTTCCTTGAAGAAACAACCTTGGATGACCTTTGGAGCTCAAGCCACCATTAAAATTTCGAAGCTTGGAAGCTTGGAGTTCTAAGAACAACATTTGAGGCGGGTTTTATAACTCTACACCTTCCTTTGTTATGCATACTTTTATTCTTGCAAATAATAGTTAGTTCTTCTTCTTCCCCATCTTTCTTTGCACTCTTGCAAGCTTTTTCATGAAGAACAGACCTTGGTTTCAAGGTTGAAGATGAAGGGCGTTAATACCTATGTTGGTCCTTATCCAACTTTACTAAACGATCTTGGACCAATAAGTCTAAACAGTTTGCACTCGTTTCAACTCAAATGGGTTCACACTCATTTCAACCCAAATGGGTTCACACTCGTTTCAACCCAAATGGGTTCACACTCGTTTCAACTCAAATGGGTTCACACTCGTTTCAACCCAAATGGGTTCACACTCGTTTCAACTCAAATGGGTTCACACTCGTTTCAACTCAAATGGGTTCACACTCGTTTCAACTCAAATGGGTTCACACTCATTTCAACCCAAATGGGTTCACACTCATTTCAACTCAAATGGGTTCACACTCGTTTCAGCTCAAATGGGTTCACACTCGTTTCAGCTCAAATGGGTTCACACTCGTTTCCACTTAAATGGGTTCAATTAAAGGATACCTTGTTTTATGTAAACCCTAATGACATGATAGTGGTGATTTGGTTTATGTTAATCAATAAGGACTTAACCCAACCCTATCTAGAGTGATGTAATCACCATCCATTAGTAAGGAGAGAGAGAAAGTACCATTTATGGTTAAAACTCAAATAAAGTACCTTCAATGTATATGAATATGCAGGATTAGGGTATGATCCACTTATGAGAGAATCATGAAAACCCTAATTAAGATAATTGATGAGTCTTAACCTAATTTGAAAGCATCAATGATGATGTTTCTCATTCATGATGATGCTATGAGCTCATTTCACTATGAAGTGAATAGTAAACCCTAATTCTAGGGTAATCATGAGTAATGTGAATAGTAAACCCTAATTCTAGGGTAATCATGAGTAATGTGAATAGTAAACCCTAGTTCATAGTAATATGTTGAAATGAACAATAAACTCTAAACTCATGTTATTCCTTTAAGCATGAATTGTATGATCAAGATATGAGATGAGGAATTATTATTCCCAATCATAATGCAAGGGGTGAATAACCCTAAATGATGTAAACAAGGAATCTTACCCTTTGTAAGGACATAAAAGTATAACCTTTGAATTGAAGGGTTAATTCTGTCTTATTGACTGCTGATCTGATTATGAATTGTTGATTATTATCAATTGAATTAATCATGCAGGTTCTTATAAGAGAATAATCATATCCAGGTAAGGATCATGACATCATATTCATTGAAAGCATGTCAATAGCTTATGAACAGAAATAACTATGTTGCCTAGATGCAAGTGGCATCATATGAAATTGATATGCCTTAAGGGCCATGAATGACATCAAGGTCATGCTAATAGATGACTTGATGCTGACATGTCATGTGATAGCAAGTGTTATGATGATATAAGGGCGTGAACACCCATGTTCCTAAATTATAGTGATAAGATGATTAAGAATTGATATCCATCTGATAACTGATATGAGTAATACCTGTTACATTTAGTATTCTTCTGTTATAGCCATGTTTAGTACTTAAATGTTTGGAAACATGTATGATGCTAAAAGAATACTGAAATGTACCTAATAATCAAGTATAATCATATCATGTAGATCCCTGATCATAGATCCATCATTGTCAGAGTTTAAATGATGGTGAAACAGGTTTTCCTAAGGGAACTCCTGGATCACATACTTTAGAGTATGTGGGGGAATATGGACGTGTATATCCTTACATCCTAGTGTAGGAGTTGATGTGGATGTATCTTAATCCATCAGCCCTTCACTATATGCTTATACCGGGATGATGTAACACTATTCTCCCAAAGGAATCTTTATACCGCATCGATGAGAGATAAACATGAAATCTTTCGATAGCGAAGAGAGTGCATAATGCCACTGTGACTCTAATAGCGAAGTACCAGAATACCCTGGTGAGCTATATTAGCAGAGACACTAGATGTCCTGCATGTTTATCCTCATTCTGACTGAGGTAGTTGAAGGTCATGAGAATCTGGCTCTTTCAATGACCTAGTATGATACCGATGCGACTTACTAGTGATCGGTTGGAGCATGAGCGGTATACCTCATCTCCGCAGGGCATAATGATGTTTGTAAAACATAATCAACCGCGTAGCATAACTACTTAGGCTGAACTACGAGGAACATTGATTGATATTACATTGCTTGCATTTAATATCCTGTTCAAGTATTAGTATACATGTTCTTCATATTCCTTAATAAAGATGAGTAATTGTTATCAAGCCTGCTGTGAGTAATATAAGTTACCTGCTCATGATATTCCTTGATTGCTTTTAACAAAGTTTCTGGCGGAGAGTTATAACTCTCGCTGGGACAATTATTTGAAATTGTCTCACCATGTAGATTTTCTACCTTTAGGTGGATGTCGAGGTCGAAGAAACTGATCTGCAGGTGGACAGCAGCAGCAACGGCAAAACCAGGAGCAGCAGTGATTTCAGGTGGAAACACTATGCTGTCTAGTCTTGTAGATAGAATAGTCTTATGTCGTCTCTGTACACTCAGGTCCTAGGAGTTTGTTGATCTGAGAATTTTGAAGTCTTGAGATTTTGTATCACAATGTATATAATCACTCGAGAAGTGATTTATCAGAGATGTAAACAGTTCATCTTACTTTTATGAAAGGAGTTTCAAGTTTTCGAGATCTCATTTTCGAAAGGTTTTAATTTATCGTGATTTTTCGTATTCCGCTGTTAATCGAACCGCTTCCGCTACGTTTATCTTGTGTTTTAGAGATCAGAGCCCACAGTCCAAGATGATATGTTTGTGTATATATGCATATAACATTCTTTACGTAAATTTGTAGGGGTTGAAGCCATGCCGACTAAAAAATCAAGAATATATCGTTGCAGAGGCGTCGGCTTACCCACCCCTTAAAGGGTGCATGTTTCATGGGTATCCAATACCAGATGGTGTGATACGTGTGAGCCCGATACATGTACTCCCCGACTGGACGGATCTTGCACTGCCTCATGCACACCCAGATGTTGAAACACTTGGTGAGGCAGTAGGCGAAGTGATACTGTGGCCCGAAGCGGATGTCCTCTATACTGATATTGTATGATAAATTTCCATTACTTTAATTTGTTAGTGTGTATATATGAGTCAATTGATATGAAATTATATATACAGGTCAAAAAGACGAGACCCACTACATCTCGGCCTCCACCTCCTTGACTACCAAGTTGGCTTCCAAGGGACCTACACACCTTGATAGGTCCTAATTGTAGGGGTGTGGCAGTATGGATCGACGAACATGATACAAATTGCCCTATAATTGTTACTATTCCGGAGGATGTTGTAGGTAAATCATATGATAACAATCTATTTATAAACGTTTAGCATACGTATTAATGCATACATAATACAAGTTCTGCATACGTACATATTAATGTATAGGTATTAATGCAGGTCAATCATACGAAAACAAGATATTTATACAAGATATTTTGGAGTTGTTTAGTTATGAGTGGCTGAACACATCTATGATAGAGCTGTGGATATGGTGAGATCTTATTTATACATCCATATACCTTGTTTTATATATGGTGATCTAGTTTCTTATATATTAATGCATACGTAATACATGTTTTGCAGCCACTTACATAAGATATGTATAGATTTTGGGTTTTCCCATGTGGGATTTTTGGTTCCATCTTTGATTAGTCTTGTAGATGCAGACCCATATTCAATTACTTTATACTGCTGTGATGCTTTTCAATATTTTGGTAAAAATAATAAGATGGTGATAATAGCTCCATTCAATGTCGAGTAAGTTTACTTTTCTTATAATTTGGACTTCAGCAAATTACATTATTATTGTGGATTTTGAGTTATTAATTTTCTACTTTCTTACCTGTAGTGGTAAGCATTAAGAGTTACTAGTTATTGTCCCCAAGACATTCACTATCTATTATCTAGATCCTACGGGGAATGAGTTGGATACATTATATGGACATGCAATTAAAAAGCCATTATTCTTGTGAGAAATATTTCATGTTTTTATATTTGTTAACATCTGTAACTACATTACTATTTAATTATACAATTTATTGGGTTACATTAACATATGTAGGGATTTAAAAGAGTACAAAAAAGCTATAGGAAAGGTCCCCAGGAAAAAGAATCTGTCACTAATTTGGGAGAATGTGAAAGTAATTTCCTGAATCCAATGTATATTATTTATGTGAACTATGCTTATTTGTATTTTTGAATATTTTGTATGTTTCAATTTATAGTGTGCTACCCAAGACAACAGCTGGGCATGTACCTACTATGTGATGCTATTTATGGACCTAATCATCAAACATGTCGTAATAGAAATCGATAAGATACAGCAGGTATTATACATAGTCTCATTAGATAATATGAAATATATCAATCTTATTATATATTATTAATTATATATATACGCCATTCTCTTTGCATGTCTTTAAAACTGCTAACTTCAGCACAGGTGGAAAGCATTTCAATGTACATGCTCCCTATACGAGAGATGAATTAGATGTTGTAAGAGAAGAACGGGCAAAAGCCCTATAAAGAGTGGGAATTTTTAGATATAATTTTATTGACAATGATGACAATGATGAATAAAGAATAACTTTGTTCTCATAATTATTTTTGTGTGAATGTGAATGAATTTTTATGAATTGTCATATGTGTGTGAAGATGATCAAAACATAAATGTTTCTACATGTGTCTGAATGTGAAAAGAGATGAAATGAATGGAACTGCAGATTGCTACTGGTTTCTACATGTGTGTGATGAAAAAATAATATGAATTAAATGTGCTTATACATGTGTGTGAATCACATATATATAATATTGTCCATCTTGTTAATTTTGTAGGTTTGTGGTCTGTTGTTGGCTGATATCAATGGATGTCATATACCTGCAGTTTAGAACTGAACTGCAGGTTCTCATCCTACTGACCAGCCATACAGCAGGCCTGCAAACTCATAAGAAAAAAAATCAAAACATAGGTTTCAGTTATTTGAACAAAACCAACACTTAAGACATATGACGACAATTTTTGACCTAAAACCGACGTCTATTGGACCAGGTACCACGGCCGTGCTGGGAAGCACGACCGTGGTGGCATGCAGGGGATATGGCGTCGGTTATTAGCACAAAATCGACGTCGGTTTAGATGATATGACATTGATTATATTTAAAAACCGATGCCCATAGGCCCTTTGCTAGAGCATTTTTCAGTGGCGGGAAGCATTTTGACGTCAGTTATTTGAACAAAACTGACACCTAAGACATACGACGACGATTTTGACATAAAACTGACATCTACGTGACCAGGTACCACGGACGTGCTGGGAAGCACGACCGTGGTGACAGGCAGGGGATATGATGATATGGCATTAGTTATATTTAAAAACTAACACCATAGGCCCTTTACTAGTGTGTTTTTCAGTATCTTTTAATAACCGACGTCTATAACTTTTCTATAGTGTCAATTTTAGTAAACAACTGAAGCTTATAGTCCTTTTGCTGATGCGTTTTCAGTGGCGGGAAGCATTTTGGCGTCGTCGGGGTCCACCTTTAGCGGCGCCCACTTAGGTGTCGCTTGGAAACCGACACTAAAAGCCCTTAATTAACTGACATTAAAGGCCTATTCTGTAGTAGTGTGTATGCTGATAAAAAGAGATTTGATGTAAGTTTTTTAGTGGGAGACTATGCATTTTTGAAGATCAAGCCTATACATTATATTGCAAGATATAAAGTAAAAGGAAAGTTGAGTCCCCTCTATGTTGGACCATTTGAAATCTTAGATAAAGTTGGAGATGGTGCATACCGCTTAGCCTTACCTCCTAATTATGATAATATTCATAATGTGTTCTGTGTCTCTGTGCTGAGGAAGTATGTGAAAGACCCTTCTCGTGTACTCACGATTGAGCCTGTTGAGATTCATGAGAATCTAACCTATGAAGAGCTACCTGTGAAGATCATTGACTCCCGACTAAAGTAGTTGAAGAAGAATGAGATAGAGCTAGTGAAGGTTGTATGGAGATATCATGGTTTGGAAGAAACCACTTGGGAGTTGAAAGATGAGATGTAAATACTCACCCTTTACTTTTTTTTTTTCTGAGCTTTCGGGGTCAAAATCATTTTTAAGGGGTGGAGTGTTGTAACATACTGAAATCTATTATGTACCTTTTTGTACTCTTTTTCAATAAGATTTGTTCTTCATTTTCATCCTATATGTCTTTGGAGTTGAATTAGTGGAACTATGATGGTTATTGGGTAAATATTTCCCATATATTCTCAATAAAGGGTTTTATGCACAAATACCTCAGTAGAAACCTACCTATTGGCTTGTAATGCAAATGTCCACTTAATCAATAAAAATAATGATGGAATTCATGCTAGAACTTTATAGGACTTTTTGGAATAGAAAAAAAATCCCAAAATATGCATAAAGGAGATAATAAATGGATAAAAGAAGATAATATGGAATGTATTAGATAAAAGGAGCTAATAGAGGATATATTATTTCCAAAAATCACAAATAGAAAACCCATGAGATAATTTGATACACAATTTCGTTTTCTTGAACTAAAAGTTACTTAAGGGCCAAGTATCACCCAATGTGGAAAATATAAATATATATAAAAGCCTTTATTAAAAGAAAAATGGAAATAAGCCAAGAAAGAGAAATAAAATATCTAATATTCTCAAATTGGAAAACTAACTCCAAATTCGTAATCTAGAAATAAAAATAAGCCTTTGGGCAAGTTTTCATCTAATTTGGATGATATTTGGATAATGTGAAAAAGTAGGAGCGAGAAAGTGTGTAGAAATTTTATTTTGATAACTAATTAAGTCAATGGCACAAACATGATCAAATAATGACAAAATCATATCTAAGACATTAATTGGGACAAATGGGTGAAATTTCATCATTTTTGGAGAATCTTAGGGCCATAAATGAAGGAGGAAAGAGAAAATGAGTTTTGAATTATTTAACCCATTAAAATCCTCAAAAGGAAAAACTAATACCATATTCAGATTTACACCTCAAAATCAGTCAGGGTATCACTTTTTATTAAATTTGGAGATTGTTTTAGCCCTTAAAAGAAAAAAAAATAAAATCATTTAATAATATGTGTCACTTTACAATTGAGTTATATTTATAATCGATTTAGGACATTATCACCCGATCGGACGGTCCAGATCGATCACATACACATGTCTGCAGGGTCGAACGGTTGAGGGTTTATCGCCTACCTCGGTTTGAAGAAGGAAACAACAGTAGTTTTGGTGTTTTTCAAAATCGAATATCTCCCTCTACACTCAATCAAATAGTGAAATTTTTGTTTCCCTGGACTCCTCTCTAAATTCCACACCACATTATCCCAAGATTTTTATGTTTTGATGAATAATCGAGAAATCCCTAATTTTCCAGAAGCTTCCCTCTCACCCCGACTATGTAAACCCTAAACTACACCCCCTTGCCTATAAATACCCATACCCCGAGATTCTCTATCACCTTTGCAACTCTTTACACTTTTCATCATTGTTTGACCCCTCTACAAGCGGCCATTGATGCTGGGATTGTGGTAGTGTTTCCTCTCACCTCTCTCCATCTCTGGTTGAATTCAAGGTACCATCGAGTCCGTTTTACTTTGCTCTTTTTTTGGTTACTTGAAAGTTTGTTTTCGTCGAGTATCCTGGATTTCCCCAAATTCCATATAAGAAATAGCTTGCTCTCGGTGCCATGGCACACGGGCGAAGGAGGAAGAAACCTCCACACAATTTACTACTTTGCCCTCGCTCGTCTTTTCTCGCCTTTAACTTACGTAAGGACACGCCTGTCCTTTTGTCTCGTGTTGACCGACCTTGACTTGGCTTTGACCGGTGCTAGCCAGCGAGGTGGGCCACTAACTTGGCTCACGGTGATTGGGCCAAGCAGTGGGCCCGACCCCACTCTCTCTCTCACTTTTTAAAATGAAAATGAAAATTTCTAGTTTTCCTATTGGTCAGACTTAAATAATTCATAGAAATTAATTCATAGGTCCAAAATAAAAAATAAAATATGTTCTAAACTAATAAAAATCCCCTCTATGTAATAAAAATAATTTTGATGCTTGATTTTGAGTTTTTTGAAAAAGTATTTTTGGGAAGGATTAAAATGATTAAAAATCACTAAAAATACCCCTAAAAGTCCATATCTCTAAAATATATAAAATTATATGTTATTTTGATCAGAAAACCCTAACTAAGATAGTGGTGATGGTTTCAGGACCAAAATTGATGGTTTGTAGGAAAATTTGGTCACTTTAGGGGTTTTAGGTCTTTAATGAATGTATATAGTTCAAATACATGAACATGGTTATGATATTAGGACAAGTGGACCCTGATCTCATTTAAAGGTTTTGAAAAATGGGTTCTAGGGCTCTAAGGAAGAGGTATGTGCATCTAACACCTTAGTTGGGAAATTTATGCCTTAACCTAATATTCCCTAATGAGGCTTAATTGAATCTAACTCTCTTTTCTTGAGACCCTAATTTCGTATGCCTCAAATTAGATTATAGTTTCTTATTGTTAGGGTTTTAAACCCCACTGTCATGCTTGTTGATTCATATGATTATTGTTTCCATGACTACTTTTCTAGCATGTAGATTTATGTTCTATTTAATTTAAAGTAGCGGTACTTTTGTACAACCACCCACAGAGGACATGTATTTATTCTTCCTGGTGTTGGTCTATTACACTAACGAGTTTCAATCTTAAGAAAGATCTTTTACTCAACTAACCGATTTCTAAAAGTATACAGAAGCAGTCGTAGTCGAGATCGAACACAAGGAGCTTTAGCAAACAATTAAACACATCAGTGCTAAGATTCAACAATCTAGATCGCTTTAAAGGTGATTTGGTTGATTAAACTAGAAAATTTCAGAATTAAGCAAAATTGTAAATGGCTTACTAAAAGAGATTAAAATTCAGACATGGAAGTATCTTGGAGTTAGTATTTCATCTGCATATCATAACATAGAACATGAGTACGAAATTTAAACATACTAAGCACTTGTTTTAAAGGAGAGTTATATGTTTCACTTCACCTCTCAGTGCAATTACAACGATCCTAATTCAATTCAACATTCCCATGTATGAATTTCATTTTGGATCACAAACCTACTCCTCAACTCCATAATTTCCACTCTCGTGGTAAAGAAGGAGTTGCCAAGAGAGTACCTCCTTACTCTCCTACCTATCTTCTCAGATCAAGCAAAAGAGCATAAAACATACACATAAGGTGGCCAACCATACATGCAGAAAAGAAGAAATTGATAATCACAAGGTGGAAAAACAAGCAACATAGCATTTAGTACGAAATTTTCATGTTCCATACATGCTATGACATGGGAGCTACTCTCCCATGTCCAAGAAAAGGAAACTACTCGTCCATGATAGTGTACATCAGAAAATGCACATAAATTTTCAGAGTTCAACATGATTTAGAGAAGGAAAATCTAAGAAAACCCAAGGTGTAACCCAAGAGGAGTAGAATTCTAGCTTTAGCACAAAATCCCACTCCTACAGCTGCTCCAAACTGGACAAACCTCTATCCCAAGAAGCTTTGTGGAGTGGAGAAGCTCTACTGCACCTTGGAGAAGAAGATTGGAGAAGTAAAGAAGAAGAATGGGGTTCTTTAGTAAGAAACCACCTTCTACCACCTCCAAAAATACCCTCCTTTCTCTAGCCTTGCTCTGGGACGAAAGAGTTTTGAATAATGACCAAAGATAACTGCTCCATAGAGTAGTTTCGTCTTTTAAAATGAAAAGAGTCATATTTGAAAATTGCTGAAATTGATTGGCACACGACATGTCTTTCTCCAGACACGGCGTGTCCTATCCCCGACAGTTGTTTCTGAGTGTGAAGCACATGGTGTGTCTAATTTACTACATGCTGTGTACGTTACCAGAAAGGCTGGACTCAGTTCTGAATTCCCAGGTACACATTGTATCTTTTGTGGACACGTCGTGTACTTTTCTTTAGAGTCTGAAGTCATCGATCGTCTGGAATTTTAGACATCGTGTCTTAAATAAGACATGTCGTGTGCATTGCTGTTTCAGTAGAAATAAATTTCTCAATGTCTGCAAAGTGTGGAGAAGTCCCAGTAATGATGAATTTGAGTTTGGCTATCTCCAATTTGATCCTTTTGATACAAATCTGCAATACACATCATGTGATAAGAAAAATAACAAAAAGGCAGAAAGAGTAATATGAATGGAGGCTAAATGAGAACAAAATGAACTGAATTTATGTTGTGAAATTATGTGAAAATTTGATGTGGAAACCACACAACAAATCCCCCTAAGCTTGAACCATTGCTTGTCCTCAAGCAAAAAGAGCACAATCACACAAATGAAGGAATATTCAAGCTCATGCATGGATGAAACAAAATGAGGATATGTAATAAACTCAACCCATCATGCACCTTAGTTTTGTTTTCATAGCCATTGTCTCAATTTAAACATCAAAGATAGAGAAGTTTTAGTTCGTCAAAGGTGTTCACAAATTAAGCGAAACAATCAACTAAACAACACTAAACATGATATGGATAATCGAGCCAAACAACTAGTGGATGTACAACACACAATTTTCAACTATTATGGATGTTATGATGATATATTAGCTAACTTTAACAATCTCAGTTGAGCTCTCTTCGCAAAAGATATGACAATTGCTTTTTGGGATTCCGGCACTCGGCTGCTAATTTAGACTTACACACACTTGGGGTGCCGATTGGGGTGTTATCTTTACCCTCTTTTGATTTTCATACCACCTAACTATCGTTTCCGGATCGGACTTACACTAGGCTAGCATGATATGTGGGCTGTTTTCCATCTTTTATTGGGTAAAGTGAGAAAAAGATAAAAGAGATCTTTACACAACACAAGGGAGTCAACGAGAAAGTTAAGTTAACAAGATTCCATTCATAATTTTTTGCAAATTTTTCATTGAAAAAATGGTTGTATATGCACTAAAAGTTTGGCAAGAGTATCCCATATTCTGAACAGTGCTCTAGAGTTGGTTTATTCACTAAAATTTGAGTATGTTACATGAATTTAGCAATCAAAGATGTGAAAATTGAGAGTTCAAGATACAATTACACACCAGGATCATGTTCATGGGGAATTTCATTTTCCATTTGATTCGTGCATGCTCTTTACTAATTCTTTCATATGGACAAAATAAATACAAGGTACAAGGTAGTTCAAGCATACAAGGTGCAAAAGTTCATTCTATCACAATATCCTCATTTCATACTAAACTTTCCATGAAGGGAAATACTGAACATGAACATAAAAGACTGAAATAAAAAACTGACATGACCAACAAAAGCAAATGAAATAGAAACTACATTACAGGCCAGTTGCACCCCCCTAAGATTGAAATCTACAGTGTCCTCACTGCATCAATCGAGCTCATGAAGGTAACAACCAGATACCTGTCATGGGTGTAAATCAATAAGAGGGGCCAGCACCCCCGTGGTCAGTCTGAAAGAACTAATTGACAAGATCATCCTCTAGGACATCTATTAGAGTGGGATGTAGGGTAGACTCTGGCTGCTGCGGTGGCTACTGATACGGCTGTGGGATGGAGTAGTGGCCCTGTGAGATGTACCACGAATCCATGCAGTGGACCATGTCATGCATTACAGTATACTACATGCCCATATGATGTAGGTAGCCGTCGATGTGATCGAACCACTGCTGCACATAGCCGTATAGATGCCTGACATTAGGCATCAACTAGGAGTACTCCTTCTGGGTGTTGGTGGAGGGAGGCAGTGGAACAGAAGAAGCAGAAGGGTTTGAAGGACCTACCCCAGTATCATCAGCAACTCTAGTTGCGTCTCTTCCCTCATCAACGTTCAAAATGCATTTCCAGTTATCCTTGTTCTCCAGGGTGATATTCTCAGGATCTGGAATGTCAATGTACGGATCATCATCGAAAAACTCACAGAACTTATTTTCACAGTTGGGAATCTTCGTGATCAACCCTACAGAGAGAAGATACTAAATATCTACCAGGTTTCTACCTGGTGCAGCCTCAAGCCCTATCAAATCAACCTCAAGTTTCTATGCAATCAAAGTAATTAAACCGCCACACATGATGTCATTGATGTCCCTCTTCTTCACCTTCTTGATGTCAAAGAAACGTTGAAGAATATAGAAAGCAACATTAATTTCATGCTCATACATCATGCCCCACAAGAATAAAAGATCCTGCTTCCCCACAACCCCTTCGGTTTCCTTCTTGGAAAAAACCCTGGTACTAAGAAGGCGAAGAATATATTGGAAGATAGGGTTGTGAATGGCGGACGCCCTGGCTTGCTTGGCCTCGGGGTGTTCCTCATCAAAAATCTCAAACCAAAACTTGTCGCTATTAAAAGTAGGCGGGTAACTAATCGCGCCATCATAATGACACTCTAGTAACTCACAAAAATGCCAAAATGTGAGTTTGAAAGCGTGACCCAAAAGCCTAAAATGTATAATAAAAAAGGGCTCAAGCTTCTTCTGTGGGTCTTACTCAGCGACGAGTTTCATCAAAAACTCATATGCAAGTTGGGGGTAAGTGTTTGATATTGTGAGGCACATGTAGCTTAACTCAAATTCCTGTAGGCGCATGATGACTTCATATTTGAAGCCCAGAGTCATCATCATTTGCTGGAAAGCAAACCGAGAAGGGAGAACTCTCCTTGCAATCAGGAACTGGTATGTTGGGTCTTCTTCAGGGGTGACCCAAAACTGCATAGTTGAGATGTATCCAGACGCTTGGGAGGAGTTGGCACCGTGCTTGCGGTTGCTAGTTTGCTTGAATGGAGCCATATGTGTTGTTGATAGACTAACACACATCATGTGTTAGGATGAACACGACGTGTATCTGAAATAGAAGATTGGCTGAGACTGCGTTGCACACGGTGTGTGCAAAACTGAACACATTGTGTGCTTGGTGTTCTGTGAAATTCTACAGGTCGCGATGGTAGCCGTTTTGGGAGAAAAAGAAATGGAGGATGGCGACGGCAATGGAATAGCTTGCTTGGTGAAGGACCTTGCATGATGAAGGAGAGAGCTGCAACACTTCTTCTTATTCATGCCCTTTTAGGAGAAGATGATGGCGGCATGATCAAGATGAAGATGATGGCGCTTGTTGCTATTTGCTTCTTTGGGGCCGACAATGGTGGAAACTTGATGGAGAGTAGCCCCTTGTGCTAGGGCACATGATGAGCAAGAAAAAGAAACGTCGAGGGTGATTGTAGCTCAAGGTAGACATACCATAAGCAAGGAACATGACGGTGGCTTGGCTGTTAGCTTGAGGAAGAAGGAGACACGACCAACGAATACGGCATGGTGGCGGCGCTCGAGTGTGCTAGGGCACACGATAGCAAGGAGGTAGAGGGCCGGGGCACACAGTAGCTCTGAAGGTTCACACGACTCGAATGAGAGTGTGAGTGACAGGGGCGGTCATGTGCTGGGTTAAAACCCTACATTTTTTTAAAAAAAGACACAGTGTGTTCAAATAAAGACACACAGTGTGTCTTATCAGAACTCCTTTTCTGTAATAAAAGACACGACGTGTTTTAATTTGTACATGTTGAGTGACTTTCCAAAATTGCAAAATGCCCATTTTTACTGATAACTACATGGCATGTGCTACTAAAGACACGTCGTGTACTTTTTCCAGATAGCTCATGCTTTCTCCTTCTGCTGTGATACACGTCGTGTACTTTTTCAGAATTCTTGACATTTCCTTTTCTGCTTCAGAACACGACGTGTGAAAATAAGGACACATCGTGTTTGTGTTCTAGGTTTCTTACTCCTTCCTCTTCTGCTTGATGACACGACGTGTGTAAAATCTGACACGCCATGTTCTTTATTCCAGTTGAGAAAACTTGTAGCTGCTGGATTATGACACATCGTGTCTAAATTAAGACACGTCATGTACCTAGAGATATAACTCGTATGCTGAATTCTAAGAGTGGGGACACGCCATGTCTAAATTAAGACACGCCATGTCTTCTGTAGTTTCTACAGAAAATAGCCTTTTATCAACACCGAATTTATAACAAATATGTAATGGAATTGTCTAAATTATTACATTCATCCATGACAAGCTTATTTACAAAACTAAAGAGTGTTTTTGACTCAAATGACTTGAAAAGAAATCTATCCTAATGTGGGTTAAACCCCCACGAGGTCCTCCATTTAGAGTCTGGAGTGAGACTCTTCAATTGTTCATTCATGCATCTTGAAGGGAGCAAGAGGCCCCCTTACGAACTTCGTTGCCTGAGGTATATAGCTTGCAACATTGACCGTTTACTTTGAAGGCTCCATATTTTCCTTGTAACTCAACAACACCATAAGGAAAAATCTTCAATACGAGAAAAGGGTCGGACCACTTTGACTTTAGTTTTCTAGGAAATAGCTTAAGTCTTGAGTTGAACAACAACACTTTGTCTCCTTCTTTGAAATCCTTCCTCTGGATTCTCTTGTCATGCCACATCTTGGTTCTTTCTTTGTAGAGCCTTGCATTTTCATAAGTATCAAGCCGTAGCTCTTCCAGTTCTTACAGCTATAAAATACACTTCTCACCAGCCTTCTTCATGTCAAAATTTCAGAACTTAATATCCCATAGAGCATAGTGTTCTAGCTCTAGCAAAATATGACAAGATTTACCATATATCAGCTTAAATGGGGTTGTGCCTATGATGGTCTTGTAAGCCGTCCAGTATGCTCATAGTGCGTCATCTATCTTTAATGCCCAATCTTTCCTTGAGCTAGACACTGTCTTCTCTATAATGCTTTTCAGCTTCCGATTGGAGACCTCTACTTGCCCGAAAGTTTGAGGATGGTAGGGCATAGAGACTTTATGTGTGACCCCACATTTAGAAAGAAGATTATTGAATTGTTTCTCAACAAAATGCGTGCCACCATATGAGATTATAGCTCTTAGAACTCCAAAGTGAGGGAAGATGATTTTATGAAAAAGCTTTACTACAGACTTTGCATCTGATGCTTGGGTTGGGATGGCCTCAACCCATTTAGAGATGTACTCAACCTCGACAAGAATATATTGGTAACCACATGAAGATGGGAATGGTCCCATATAATCAACTCCCCATATGTCGAATACCTCAATCTCCAAGATAGAGTTAAGAGGCATATCATCACGTCTAGAAATTCCTCCAGTTCTTTGACATTTATCACAAGCTTTGACAAATAGATTGACATCTTTAAATAATGTTGGCCAATAGAAACTGACCTGTAGGATCTTAGCTGCAATCTTCTCTCCTCCAAAGTGACCTTCGTAAGGAGAGGCATGGCATTCAGAAATAATGGTAGCAATCTCTTCTTCAATGACACACCTTCAAATAAGTCCATCACTCCCATGTTTGAACAACAAGGGGTCGTCCCAATAGTAAAACTTCACATTATGGAAGAACCTCTTCTTTTGTTGGTATGTCAAGCCCGACGACAACTGTCCTGTAGTAAGGAAATTTGCAATGTCCGCAAATCATGGAACTTGGGTGGACGATAGTGCATAAAGTTTCTCAATAGGAAAATGATCCTCAATAGGCAAGCAATCTCCAGCATCTGTAGTCAATCTAGAAATATGGTCGACAACATTGTTCTTTGTCCCCTTCTTATCCCGGATTTCAAGATCAAACTCTTGCAGAAGCAATATCCAGTGGATGAGATGAGGTTTTACATCCTTCTTGTTGAGCAAATACTTTATGGCAGCATGATCGGTATACACAATTACCTTAGATCCTACTAGGCATTATCAGAACTTGTCGAAGGCATACACTATAGCGAGCATCTCCTTTTCTGTGATTGTGTAATTTATTTGTGTTTCATCTAGGGTCTTGCTTGCATAGTATATGGCATGAAGCTTCTTATCTTTCCTTTTTCCTAGAACTACTCCCACTGCATAGTCACTTGTGTCACACATCAGTTCAAATGGAGCATTCCAGTCTGGTGGTTGAATGATTGGTGCAGAAATAAGAGCTTCCTTTAGCTTGGTGAAGGCAGTATGGCAGTCATCATTGAATATGAATTCAACATATTTGGCAAGTAAGGAACATAATGGCTTTGTGATTTTGGAGAAATCTTTAATAAATCTTCTATAGAAACCTGCATGACCAAGGAAACTACGGATGTCTTTGACTGAAGAAGGAGCAGACATCTTTTTAATAGCTTCCACTTTGGTCCTGTCAACCTCAATACCCTTATTAGATACAACATGACCTAATACTACACTGAATTGTACCATGAAATGGCACTTCTCCCAGTTTAGTACTAGGTTAACCTCTTTACAACGGGCTAAGACTAATGATTGGTTGCATAAACATTGATCAAATGAATCTCCATAGACACTAAAATCATCCATAAAAATTTCCATTATGTTTTCAATGAAATTAGAAAAAATAGCCATCATGCATCGTTGGAACGTCGCAGGAGCATTGCAAAGGCCAAAGGGCATACGACGATAAGCCTAAGTTCCATACGTGCATGTGAAAGTGGTTTTCTCTTGGTCGGGAGGGTAGATAGGAATCTGGAAAAACCCGGAGTACCCGTTCAAGTAACAGAAATAAGAGTGTTTTGCAAGATGTTTAGGCATTAAGTCGATAAACGACAATGGAAAATGGTCCTTTCGGGTCACTTTGTTCAAACGCCAGTAGTCAATACACATATGCCAACCCGTGACTATACGTGTTTGAATCAACTCATCATTGTCTCCCTTGATGACAGTTGCACCCCCCTTCTTAGGTACCACATGGATGGCTCTAACCCAAGGGCTGTCACTTATGTGATAGATGATACCGACATCAACCAACTTAAAGATTTCCTTTTTGACCACCTCAAGCATATTTTGATTTAAGCATCTAGGCAGTTCAATTGTGGGTTTAGCATCATCCTCCATATTTATTCTATGCATACAAATCGAGGGATGAATGCCTTTCAAATCATCAATAGAATAACCAATGACGTCTTTATACAAATGCAATTTGGCAAGCAATTTACTTTCTTGTTCATTGGTAAACTCGTTATTAATTATGTCAGGAGAAGTAGAGTTAGAATCAAGGAATGCATACCTCAGCCCTGGTGGAAGGTCTTTCAGTTCTACCTTTCTTCCGGCTGTATTTTCCTTGACTTTGTCATCAGTAGGTGGAGTGTCTTCTTCAGTAGCATCTGAGTGGGAAATAGAAAATACCCTAGAATTTTTAGATCCATTATTAATACCTTCATCATCATCATTACAGTAGTTCAATATCAAATTGGTAACATCATGATCTTCTTGTACAACATAATCAACGAAGTCCATAAAACATATTTCTTCTACATGAGAGGGTGCTTTCATAGCATCATATACAGAAAATTCCATGGCTTCATTGCCAACTCGAAGTGTGAGTTTGACTTCATGAACATCAACTAGACATCCAACAGTTCTCAGTAAAGGCCTCCCAAAAAGAATAGGATTAGAAGGAACTTCTACCATATCTATCACTACAAAATCACAAGGAAAATAAAGTTTACCAATCTGAACTAACACATCTTCCATGATACCTTTAGGGGATTTAATAGAATGATCGACCAATTCAATGACCATCTTTGTAGGCTTTAGATCTCCAAGAACTAGCTCTTGACATAGGGTAGAAGGGATGAGACTGATACTAGATCTGAGGTCTACAAGACCTTTGTCAAAAGTTGTATTGCTAATCTTGCATGGTTGAGTGAATGCTACCAAGTCATCTAGCTTCTCAAGAAGTCTATTTTGAATGATAGAACTGATTCTTTTAGAAATCATCACGACCTCCACCTGTTCCACCTTCCTCCTCTTGGTGAGGATGTCTTTAAGAAACTTATCATATGATGACATCTCTGCAATAACTTCAGCTAATGGAAGGTTGACATAGAGTTTGTTTAGAATGTCCATGAACTTCCTAAACTTTGAATCCTCCTTCATGTTAGCAAGCCTTTGTGGAAATGGTGCATTTGCTTTAATAGAAGATGGTACCTCAGTTGTACCTTTACCTTTTTCACCCATAGGGGTGTCAAGCTTCTCATCATCGGTGATCTATGCACTCTTCTCATTGGGTGGAGAATGTATGTAGATTTTAGCTCCACATCTTAAGGTGATGGCATTTGCTTGCTGTCTCGGATTCACCTCTGGTTGGCTTGGAAGAGAACCAGATTGGGTGTTATTTTTATACGTCAAGGCTTGTTGGGCAATCTGGTTTTCCAATATCCTTGTGTGAGTGGAAATGCCATCCACTTTTGTGGAGAGTTGGGCAATCACATCTTTCAAGAGCTTGTTGTTGCCCCTTAACTCTTTATTCTGATGCATCTGCGTGGAGATAAATTTCTCCATCATGGCCTTCAAAGAAGAACTTTGGAGTTGTTGTTGCTGTTGGTAACCCCTGTTGTTGTTGAAACCCGACAGATTCCCATTGTTTTGCCGGTTGAAGTTCTGTTGTTGCTGCTCTCCATGTTGGAAATTATGAGCGTTGCTTGTGTTCCAGTACGAGAAATTAGGATGATCTCTCCATCCCGGATTGTAGGTGTTGGAATAAGAATTGTACTGCTTGTTCCCTTGCATCCCTATAGAATTGACTTGTTCAAGGCTCCCTTCATTTGCATTAGGAGAAAAGCATGAAGAATAAGTATGTCCCAAATTACCACAAGCTTCACATATCACTTCAACTAATTGGATTTGCAAAGTAGTCATCTTCTTGAACTTCTGTGTAAGAACATTAAGTTTTGCAGCAATAAGATCAACGACATCAACATTATGCTTCCCTCTTTGCTTCCCGGTTGAAGAGCTAGTTGTAGAGGATGATTGTGCTCTCCTATCTAATCCCCATTGGCAATGATTGAGCACTATGTCCTTGATGATGTCATAAGCCTCCCTATAAGACTTAGTCATCAATGCTCCATTAGCTGTGGCATCCAGTGTCATCTGGGTGTTGTAGAATAGTCCATTATAGAGCATTTGGAGTAGCATCCTGTTGGTCAACCCATGGTGAGGGCAAAGGTATTGAAATTCCTTAAACTGCTCCCATGTATCATACAGAGTTTCTCCATCATTTTGAGAGAAGTTGGTGAGCTGATTCCTTAGCTAGGTTGTCTTGCTCGGTGGGAAATACTTTGCAAGGAAAGCATTTAGAAGTTGGTCCTAGCTTTTTATTGACTTCTTTAGAAGAGACAAAAGCCACGCCTTGGCTCTATCTCTTAGGGTGAAGGGAAATAACATTAGTCTCACTCCTTCAGTGGATACACCATTGATCCTGAAAGTATTCATATACTCTAAGAACTCAGCCACATGAAGATTTGGATCTTCATTGACTATACCTCCAAAGAGGTTATGTTGTATCATCTGCATCATAGAAGGAGCAATAGAGAAATTGTTCGCTTCAACTGCAGGCAGGTCAATGGCTCCAAAAATATTTGTGGCAACTGGCATTGCAAAATCCTTCAAAGGACAATCATCCTCCATGGTTGGATCTCCTTGTACGGCTTCTTTAAAAGATGAAGAAGTTGGTGACGGTGATGATGGTGGAACACCTCTTAGCAGTGGTTGTTCTACTCTTCTTAAGCTTGAAAGAGTATGCTCGATCTCAAGGTCTAGCAACACAGATGTTTGAAGACCTCTTTGTGAGCGACGCATACAACCTAAAAAATAGTAAGAGAAATTGAGAACACAACTAAAAGGTATATGGAAATTTGAAAATAGAAATAATGATCTAGTCTCAAATACTAGTTAGCACTTGTTAATCTAATTAGATTAACTGTAGTTCCCCAAAAACGACGCCAAAAACTTGTTGGTCTATTACACTAATGAGTTTCAATCTTAAGAAAGATCTTTTACTCAACTAACCAATTTCTTCAAGTATACAGAAGTAGTTGTAGTCAAGATCAAACACAAGGAGATTTAGCAAACAATTAAATGCAGCAGTGCTAAGGTTCAACAATCTAGATCGCTTTAAAGGTGATTTGGTTGATTAAACTAGAAAATTTCAGAATTAAGCAAAATTGTAAATGGCTTACTAAAAGAGATTAAAATTCAGATACGGAAGTATCTTGGACTTAGGATTTCATCCGCATATCATAGAATAGAATAGGAGAATGAAATTTAAACACACTAAGCACTTATTTTAAAGGAGAGTTGTATGTTGCACTTCACCTCATGATGCAATTACAACGATCCTAACTCAATTCAACATTCCCATGTATGAATTTTGTTTTAGATCACAAACCTACTCCTCAACTCCATAATTTCCACTCTCGTGGTAAAGAAGGAGTTTCCAAGAGAGTACCTCCTTACTCTCCTACCTATCTTCTCAAATCAAGTAAAAGAGCATAAAACATACACATAAGGTGGCCAGCCATACATGCAAAAAAGAAGAAACCAATACTCACAAGGTGGAAAAACAAGCAACATAGCATTTAGTAAAAAATTGTCATGTTCCATACATGCTATGACATGGGAGCTACTCTCCCATGTCCAAGAAAAGGAAACTACTCGTCCATAATAGTGTACAACAAAAAATGCACAGAAATTTCAGAGTTCAATATGATTTAGAGAAGGAAAAGCTAAGAAAACCCAAGGTGTAACCCAAGAGGAGTAGAATTCTAGCTTTAGCATGAAATCCCACTCCTACATCTACTCCAAACCGGACAAACCTCTCTCCCAAGAAGCTTTGTGGAGTGGAGAAGCTTTGCTGCACCTTAGAGAAGAAGATTGGAGAAGAAAAGAAGAAGAATGGGGTTCTTTAGCAAGAAACCACCTTCGTACACCTCCAAAAATGCCCTCCTTGCTCTGGCCTTGCTCTGGGATGAAATAGTTTCGAATAATGACTAAAGATAACTGCTCCATTGAGTGGTTTCATCTTTTAAAATGAAAAGATTCGTATTTGAAAATTGCTGAAATTGACAGGCACACGACATGTCTTTCTCCGGACACGTCGTGTCCTATCCCCGACAATTGTTTCTGAGTGTGAAGCACATGGCATGTCTGATTTAATACAGATTGTGTACATTACCAAAAAGGTTGGACTCAATTCTGAATTCCTAGGTACACGTCGTGTCTTTTGTGGATATGCCATGTACTTTTCTTCAGAGTCTGAAGTAATAGGCTGTCTGGAATTTCACACGATGTCTTAAATAAGACACGTCGTGTGCATTGCTCTTTCTTTAGAAATAAATTTCTAAATGTCTGCAAGGCGTGGATAAGTCCCAATAATGATGAATTTGAGTTTGGCTATCTCTAATTTGATCCTTTTGATGCAAATCTGCAATACACATTGTTTGATAAGAAAAATAACAAAAAGGTGGCAAGAGTAATATGAATAGAGGCTAAATGAGAACAAAATGAACTGAATTTGTGTGTGAAATCATGTGAAAAGTTGATGTGGAAACCACACAAAACATGTGGAATGTTTTTATTCTCCCTATATTTTTGTAGGTGACTGTGAATGTCTTATTCTCCCCTCACCTAAGGTTAGAGGTCCTGTAGGTGCATCAACCCTACTTAGTTAGGTAGACATAATTATCTTACATGTAAATTCTTTTTTAATTTAATTGTTAATGGCAAGTTTCTTTTGATATAGCCTCATACTCTTGTTATCTTCATCTTGTGATGAACCCTAGCATGTTTTTATTTACTTATCTTATCTTGTTATCCTAGACTAGTTTTTGTGACACATACTTTTTCTTCCCTTTCCCTTTTGCTGGGTGCTTTCCCAACCACCCAGGTGCTGGTGCTAAGCAAGGAGAAGGACAAGCTTGAAGGAAGTCATCCCAGGAGTAGATCTCAAGCTGTTTGGAAGGATGTCTAGGTTGCTATTGTAAGGACCCTGACCTTCATTTAGGGTTTACCCTATTTTTTTTTGCTTAACCTTGATGCTTTAGTGCTTGCTAATCACCTTTAGTAGTGATTAGGGTTTGTTTGAGCTCTGTTGAGAGTTGGAGGTGCTACTTGCAATTAACCCAAGTATAGGGTTTGTGGGAAAGTTTGCCACCTTGTGAGGTGTTTCTCTCTCTCTTTGCTTCCTCTAGTGTAGAGAGGAAGGCTTGGGCTCGTTGCTTGGAGTTCTGTTGGGCTTGGTTGAGCTTTTTGGGCCTTGAGGTGCCTTGCTTTGGTTTGGTTGCACCTTGTATCGGCCAAGAGGGGGGTGTGTCGCCCATGGGGTGTTTCACCCATGAGGTGTGTCTCCCATGACCTTTGACCAAGCTTTAACCTCGTTTGTGTCACCACTAGTGGACACTTGGTGCTTGATGCTTGCATGTGGCAATAGCCTTGGACATGTGTTTAGGGCTTGCTAGAGTGGTGGCTCATGCACTAGGACAAGTGTCCCTAGGTGGGCGAAACCTTGGTTGGGTCTACCTTGTTTTCTCCTCCCTTCCCTTCTATATATGTGTTATTTTCCTCTTGCTAGGGATCCTTTAGTCTCTTGGTTTTCTCCTCTACCTTGGTGCACGATACCCTTATCCCTTGCAAGCTTGGTGGACGACACCCTTGGAGGATCTAGCTTGGAGCTTTCTTCTTCCTTGGAGCTTGGAGCTTGCTTAAGGCGGGTTGCATAACTCCTAACCCTAACTATACTATCTCCTTTCATGTTCTTATATGTTGCTAGCTTTGTTTCTTGCCTAGTTGTTCTTGTTGGCCGAACCATGTGTTCTAGGGTTCCTTGGTGAGCAATACTCTCTTCTCTCCTAGGTCTTCAGGAGTGAGCTTGAATCCTATCATCATGAGCAACACTCCTCTCTCGTTCAAGTTGAGAGGTGAGCTTGTGTTCTAGTTGTTTGAGCAACACTCTCCTCTCACCATGGACTAGAAGGGTGAGCTTGGTGATAATGGTGACTCTTTCTAGGGTTTTCCCTTGTGGCCGTTTGGTGATAGATGATGTGCAAAACCCCTCTTTCTTAGTCGATTGAGGTGAGCCATCTTCTTGACCCATTAGGGTTCTGGGTGTCCTTGTGCTTGAGGTAGAATATGATCTTGTGAGTTGTACCTTGGATGTTATGAGTTTGGGGAGGTGCTGCCCGACAGCCCTCTTGACCTAACCCCTTGGATGACATGGAGTGTTGGTGATGGGCGATATCCTTAGTTCATGTGACGGGCGTCACAATACCACTTTGCCCTGTGACGGCCGTTAGGCCATGGTTTGGATGGATGGACAATAGGTCTATGATGTCAGTTTGAGCTGTGCCCTTAGACGATACCTCCTGTGGGATAACCTTGACCAATATATCCTTGTGACGGGTTGCTAGCTGATGGTGACAAGCATCACCTTGGCTTTGTATCGGCCGATATGCCCCTTGTGACGGGCGTTGCTCTACGGCCCGACACATCGTCGTGGGATTGGCCGATAGGTCCTAGTATGACGGCCGTTGTGTGATGGTCGTTATGTGATGCAGAATAGGTGAGGGCATGCTGCCCGACATAGTTTTTAGTAAGGGTTCTTGGTGCTTCTAGTGAGAGTTCTGCTCACATATATATATGTCGTTTTACTCAATGGCAATGGTTATGGTAACCCTTGCTTATGTAACTCCATATCTTTATACATGAACATGACCATTTGGATTATTGGCAGTAAGTTGAGATAATGATAAGCATATAGTATGGTTTGCTTAATGATGTGTCTTATGCACATGATCATCAGTTAATGTATGATTGATATATAATCTTCAATGTCACTCTATATTGATAGCATGGTCTTCTGTTAAGACTACGATTATTGTGTACTCTAACCATGCAGGTATTGCATAGACAAGTAAAAAGGGCTATGAAGTATATGTATATGTTGAGTAACTCTGCTGTGATGGTTACTCTTGATATTGAGATAATCTGTACAATGTACTTGACTAAAGTATTGGGGATTGCTATCCCACGATGATGATGTAAGCCTTGAGAGGCAGTGGCACTATGTGATGAGGGATTGAGATCCCATGGTATGTGATGATCCTTGAGATGGATCTGGATGATTGGCGAGAGGCCAAGTGATAACATGTGATGTTGGATCCTTGTGATGGATCAGGATGATGTTGATTATAGTGAAAGCATAATGTTGAGTTTTATGTTATTTATTTCCTATTATAGTTTACATGTTATATAACTTGGTTGAATCTTGCAATCCATATAAAAGATATTAATTAATCATAGTGGAATATATCATGTAGTTGCCCTGGCCATAGATCCATCATCATCAGGAGCTGGTGATGGTGAAATGGGTTCTCCTACGGATTAACTCGGAGCGCATATTGTTGAGTATGCGAGGTTTCTCCTAGCCTAAAGTGAGGAGGTAAGAGTGCAACTTCGGTTGTAGACTCCAGGGTGCGGATTCAGGCCCGTAGCCCAAGTATGTGAAGAGCATGGTGAACAGGCCCATGGCTCAGGATATGTGATATGTTGAGCATGAATGCATTCATGGCTCAGAGCACGGTGAACAGGCCTGTGGCTCAGTTTCACTAGCGCCGATACCTGTACCGAGGTGGGCTAGGCAGAGGGTAGCCTAACCCTGTGGCTAAGACCACTTCAGCATGAGACAGCGCTCCTGCTAGTTTTGTACTCGTCCATGTGACCTTGTATGGCACTGACTCCGGGTTTCACAGCCGTCGGTTGGATTTGAACGGTACAGTTCACTTCCTCAGGGCATAAAAATACGTAATCCAGCCGCATAGTATTTATTGCTTAAGGCAAAACACGGAACATTGGTTGAGGCCTTGCTTGCGTAGTTAACTGTTATAACCTCAATTTTCCAAACTATGTAATGACTTTTGTAAATATCATTTAAAGATAAATGAATTTTCTTGATTGATGTGATGTAGTTTGGAATGGATTCCATGATTAATTGAAATGTATTTCATAGATGATTGGTTGTATAGTTCTTATTGGGCCTTGCTTTATTGGAAGCCCAAATTGAAATTAACAATGAAATACATAGAGAATCCCCTAAAATAAGGAAAAGAATATGACATATTTCCCTAAAAATAAGAATTCGAGTTGATTGATACCTTGGAGAGCAAGGAACTCAAAATCAGGGATTAATAATGAAAGAAATAATGAAAAGATGGAGAAATGTGAATAATATAATAATAACTTGCATTACAAGAAAAGGAATCGAATTAATATCATTATGAAACCAAATTTGGAGGAGTGAAGGATAATGCAATATCCGATTTTCCCTCAAAATTTGGGAAGGAAATGTCAATCCAATTGGGAGTTATGGAATTTCTAAGTTTCCATTGGAAATAAGCTTAATTGAATAATTTAGGAAATGTTTTCCTATTTTGGTTTGAACGCGGATAACCCGGATCGTTGGATCTGAATCCAACGATGAGCGGTCATCATCCAGAGTCCCAAAAGGACTCGGACTGTAGCGCGTCTCAGGGATTTTTCTCCGAGCTTTCCTAATGTTATCAGTTCACGAGCAATCATGGGAAGAGTCCCATTGGGATCGGGAGATCCTGGCGAAGGTTCCTGACCTAGGATTTGCGACCTTTCGAGGTGTATTCAGGAAACGCCCAATTGGGCTCGGACTGTGATCCTGGCTTGGTATGGGAATCCTAGAGGGGACCTCCCACGGTCTATATAAAGGGATGATTCGATCCCTGGGAACCTCACGAACTTGAACGACCTGCTCCTGCCCTCCCTCGCTCGCCCAGGCTCATGATTGGTTTTGTTCCGGTGAGAACGCCGCCGCGGCTCCGCCGCGTTTAGAAAGGGCAGGGTCGAAGGAGGACGAAGCTCCGTGGCGGTTAGATCGGAATCTAACGGTTGACCCGGGAGAGGACGCGACTTTGTTAAGTGACGTCGGCCACGACCGTTCGATTGAAATCGAACGCTGGGATCAAAGATAGGCGGAGACGGATAGATCGTGGACCACCGTGGACCAGCAAGATCCAACGGCTACGGTGTGAGGTGCTTAAGTGGAAAGGAGGCGCACGCGAGGATCGTCCGATCGAGGCGCGGACCACGGGTCTAACGATCGAACTGCCATAGAATTTCTGGTAATTCCCTCTCTGTGACAAATAATCAGAAAAATGCCTTTTCTTGCTAAATTCGTAATAATAGCTAGGAATATCAGATGAGAAAACTTAATATATGAAAGTTGTATAGAAAAATGCAAGGAACACGATAAAAATAATTCAAGAACCTAAATCTGCCTGGTTTTACAAAAGTACTTTAATTGGCTATAAAGTTTATTAAAATTAGATAAGAAACCCTAATTGGAAGTTGAAAGGGTATTTTGGTAATCTAGCAAGTCAAATCGGTAAGTTTGACCCCGATAATGTTAATGGCAGTTTATTTTGCTATTTAATTGCAAAAATGCTTAACTTGGAATTATAATGTTCAAAAGAAGGTTATTTTGTATGGAAACCCTAATTTGAGATAAAGAAAGATAAAAACCATGTTTCCATGAAATAAGGAAATCAATTGTCTAATAAAGGAAATTTAATGAGAAAGTAGGAGTTTTATGAGGATTGATAAATTAAGAATGTTAATGATGAAAGAAGAAGAAAAACCCTAATTTCTAAAAGAAACCCTAATTATGGAATTGGAATCCTAATTGGAATAATGGAAGTGGATAAATATTAATAAAAGGAAACTGTCCTTTTATTTCAGGTTTTGCTTGTTGATTGGATTTCTCTTTCTATCTTGAAAGTGAAATTGAAAGGTATGTGGTTACGCTTATGAATAATCACTTTACTTTCCCGGCGATTCCCGAATGATTTACCGGTTGCTTGAAATAACTGTTGAGTGTTTATTTATTTCATGCAACTATAAAGTGACTATGATTATCATCATAAGTATGCATATAACTGGCTAGATCCTTGTTCACCTCTGGTGTTTTAAAAAGGCTGAAAAGGGGGTAATACCTAGAGAAAGGTCTAGGATTGCCGTGAGTCAGAAACTGGATTGCCTTGTGCGTTCATGAGACTCTTCAGCATACCGAGAGTTAGAAACTGGATTGCCTTGTGCGTTCATGAGACTCTTCGGTTTACCATGTAACTCAATCCTAGAAATTGGTTTACCATTTTGGTGGATCATGAGGGGTTGTAGTTTGGTATACAGGTCCACTGCAGGGATAGCACAGAGGTTATGGAACTTGTGGATCGCTAATGTTATATTAAAATGTAATCTTGATTGTTAAAAAGATTAATTGCTTGATTACATTGTTAGTATAGTTTCTTGATTATTGGATCCTCCACATACCGACTGACCGTTGTTTTGTTTGTCGGCGTTTTAGGTACATATTCCAAAGTACAAAACAGTAAAGTGACACATTGTGAATTCAAGAACTAAAGAACAAGGAGGAGTTAGTTAGAGTAGTTCTCTTGTGGTTAGAAGTCTAGTAGTTCCAACTTTTCAAAGGTATGATTAAGAAAAATTTTATTACCATTTTCAGTATAGTATGTTGGAATTTAATAATTGTTATTGGTTATATGTTGAACCTTTGATCCGGAATTTTATGGGTGCGGCTTCAACCTCCCGGTCTCCCTTAATTGGGGGTTATCGGAAGGTGGGGTCATAACATTTGGTATCAGAGCATGGGTTCCTCATTTAACCATTAATAATTATTAAATTTTACAAACTCCATAGAACCCAAGGGAGTTATTAGAGGAGTATCCGAAAGACGGAGGTGTCTAGAAAGGGATCACGATCGGGGGCTGGCAAGATTTTCCTCCGCACCGCTAGTCGGAATACGAGGACTCCCGGACCCGTGTGACCGCCTGGCCAAAGTCTTAGGGTACGAATCGAAATAAGATACCTTTAGGACTCTCTCATCTTATTTCATCACTCCTCATCTCATATTCTATTAAGGTTTTAAGAGTAGGATTTTCTCTCTCTTCTCCACACTCATGTGGTATGGGCATATAAGATAAGGATTAAGGGTCCTCCATCAAATGAATAAAAGATATGTAATGAGATATCATTGAACATAAGTATAACTAGTTTAAATGATAAACTAAAGATTTGTTTGTTATGCTTATGTAGATGGCTCGAACCAAGACTGTTGCTATTCCGGTGGGTTCTGGGAACCAATCTAGGAGTGTTTGTCCTCCCCGGAAGATTAAGGAATCTTCTGAGAAGAGGAAGAGGAACCATGAGGGTGGGTCATCTAAGAAGAGGAAGAGATCTGAAGAAACCACTCATGAGGTCCCTAACCCTAACCCAGTTCCATTTAGCAACCTTGACCAGGAAGAGGACCAAGGATATGAGGAACAACATGTGTTTGAGGAAGAAGCCAGGATGGAAGAAGACCAGGTTGATGAACCAACCATGATGATCCCTACACCTGAGGTCATGTGGATTGAGCAATAAAAGAAGTTGACAGAAGCTATAAATGCTTTGGCCCTTCGAGACTTAGCTAGAGCTGAGAATGGTGAAACACATCCTGTTCGTCCCCGTGTTGGAGCCACCATTCTAGACTTTGTCAAGCTGAACATAGAGAAGTTCTGGGGTGAAGACAAATCTGAGGTAGTTGACAAGGCGGAAGCATGGGTGCTTGCAATAGAGAATGGATTCCGCATGCTTGAAGTGCAACCCTGCAAGAAGGTTCTCTTTGCTGCTCACCTCCTGGAAGGAGTAGCTAAGATATGGTGGGAGACTCACATCTCTGGAAGAGACCTGACAGAAGAACCTATGTCATGGGCTGATTTCAAGACCACCTTTAATGCCAGATTTGTCCCTGTTGCTGCTAAAAAGGAAAAGGAAAGAGAGTTCACCAATCTGACTCAAGGAAATTCCTCTGTGGCGGATTTTGGGCGGAAGTTTCGCATCCTCGAATGTTTTGGGTACAAGATGGATGAGGAAAGGAGGGTGGATCACTTCATAGAGCGACTTCATCCTGCCATCAAGCCTCATGTCATGGCAAGCAAGCCCAAGACCTTTGCAGAAGCTTACAATACAGCTTTGGATATGGAGAGGACTGTGATGCCTGTTCAACCTCCACCTAAGGGGTATTTGGGTTTCACTGAAGGAACTCAGAGTCAAAAGAACCATCACAAGAAGGGACAAGGACGTCATCAAGCCAAAGGAAAGTATGGAGGAAAAGGGAAACCCCAACCAGATAGCAACCGACCCCGATGCCGCTCTTGTGGAAGATGGCATCCTGGTGAGTGTCGCCACAAGAAGAAGGTCTGTTACCGCTGTAACCAAGAGGGACATGTCCAAGCTGCTTGTCCTCTACCTGCTCCCAGAGGACCAGGTCCAGTTGCAGCACCACCAGTAGCAGCCCCACCTGTAGCTGTGGCACCACCTGCAGGAGACAGAAGACAAGCTCGAGTGTTCGCCATTGACAATGAAGAAGCTCAAGCGAATGCTAACCGGTTGATTGAGGGTAATAACCCTTAGAGTTTTTCTTTATGTTTGAAAGTCAAGCATGTAATGATCTAATGTATGATGAACATGATGTAGGAATGCTTGAAGTCATGGGACATAATGTAAAAGCTTTGTTTGACTCTGGATCTACTAATACTTTCATTTCGAGAAATCTTGCAACAATGCTTTGTTTGGATATCAAGGACTTAGGATATGTCTTAGATGTTACAACCCCGAGTGGCCGTATCTTTACTTCTCTTTTGAAAACTCCGGTGTTACCTGTGAAATATAGAGATCATGAGTTTCCTACAGATTTTATCCTTCTTGACATGAATGATTTTGATGTGATCATTGGAATGGATTGGCTTTATACCTATAGAGCCCATATTGACTGTAGGGAAAAGAAAGTGATCATTAAAGAACCAGGTCACCCACCTTTTGTCATTAGAGGTAGAAAAGATGCCACCACCAGCCTATATGTGTCATCCTTAAAAGCAGAAAAGATGATAAGTAAAGGTTGTCATGCTTTCCTAGCAGTTGTTACCGAACCCGAGACCAAGGTGCAACCCTTAGAGGAGATAGAGGTTGTAAAGGGCTATGCTGCTGTTTTTCCGGATGATCTACCTGGGATTCCTCCCGAAAGAGAGGTGGACTTTTCCATAGAGCTAGCTCCAGGAACAAGCCCTATTTCCCGAGCACCTTATAGAATGGCCCCTGCAGAGTTGCTTGAGTTGAAGAAACAATTGCAAGAATTGCTAGACAAGGGTTTTATCCGTCCTAGCACATCACCATGGGGAGCACCAGTTCTTTTTGTAAAGAAAAAGGATGGGTCACTTCGAATGTGCATAGACTACCGGATGATCAACCAAGCGACCATTAAGAACAAATACCCTTTACCCCGTATAGATGACCTGTTTGACCAGTTGAGGTCTGCCCGAGTCTTTTCCAAGATTGACTTAAGATCAGGTTACCATCAGTTGAGGGTCAAGAGTGAGGACATTCCAAAGACAGCTTTTCGAACACGATATGGTCATTATGAGTTTGTGGTTATGCCTTTTGGGTTGTCCAATGCACCTAGTGTATTCATGAACCTTATGAATAGTGTGTTCCAACCCTACCTTGACTCTTTTGTCATTGTGTTCATAGATGACATTTTGGTTTATTCCAATGACCTAGAGCAACACCGAGACCACCTAAGGATAGTCCTTGATATCCTGAGAAAGCAGAAGTTCTATGGAAAATTCTCAAAATGTGAGTTTTGGATAGATCAGGTCATGTTCCTTGGACATATCATCTCAGGAGGAACGATCGCCGTGGATCCAGCTAAAGTGTCGGCAGTTCGAGACTGGCCTACACCGAAGAACCCCTCCGAGATCCGAAGCTTCTTGGGGTTAGCAGGATACTACCGACGTTTCATTTCAGACTTCTCCAAGACTGCCTTGCCTTTGACCATGTTGACTCGAAAGGATACAAAGTTTGTGTGGTCTAATGTTTGTGAAGCTCGTTTTCAAGAGTTGAAGGAGAAGTTGACCACAGCACCAGTGTTGACTCTACCATCAGGAAATGAGGGTTTCATGATCTTCACCGATGCATCAAAAATGGGACTTGGTTGTGTGTTGGAGCAGAATCGACATGTGGTTGCATATGCCTCTCGACAACTCAAGCCCAATGAAGTGAATTACCCTACACATGATTTAGAGCTGGCAGCCATTATTCATGCTTTGAAGATTTGGCGACATTACCTATATGGTGCTACATTTGAGATCTTCACCGACCATAAGAGCTTGAAGTACCTTCTGACACAGAAAGACTTAAACCTACGACAACGAAGATGGATGGAGTACATGAAGGACTATGACTTCACCATAGCTTATCATCCAGGAAAAGCAAATGTGGTAGCTGATGCTTTGAGTAGGAAACAACTCAGGTGTGCAGCTGTCTTGTCTAGCCAGTGGAAGAGCTTAGAAGAGTTGGTGAAATGGTCTCCTCAACCGTTAAGTGATCGAGTTCGATTGGCCAACATTCAGATACAGTCTGATTTGTTAAGTGAGATTGTTGCAGCACAGTTGGTCAGTGGGGAACTTGACAAGATGAGAGGTTTGATGAGTAAACCGCAGACTCGTCTTTCTTTGGGAGTGGATGGAGGAATCAGGTTTGAGAATCGTATATGGGTTCCTGAAGACTCACCACTGAAAGAACGTATCTTGCAAGAGGCTCATGGTTCCAAGTATACAGTACATCCAGGAACTACTAAGATGTTTAAGGACATGCAGAGGTTTTTCTGGTGGCCAGGAATGAAAAGAGACATTGCAGCTTATGTGGCCAGTTGTCTTACGTGCCAAATGGTGAAGGCTGAACATCAACGACCCGGTGGACTTTTACAGTCTATAGAGATTCCAGAATGGAAATGGGAACAGATCACCATGGATTTCGTAGTGGGTTTACCCCGGACCAAGAGAGGTCATGATGCAATATGGGTTGTAGTGGATCGCCTTACCAAGTCAGCACATTTCCTTGCACTGAAAACCACTGCCAAGGTGTCAGATTTAGCTGAGTTGTACATCCGAGAGATAGTACGTTTGCATGGAGTACCTAGTTCCATCATTTCTGATAGAGATCCAAAGTTCACTTCCAAACTGTGGAAGTAGGTTCAAGAAGAACTTGGTACAAGGTTAAAGTTCAGTACAACTTATCACCCCCAGACAGATGGACAGTCAGAAAGGACAATCCAGACCTTAGAGGATCTTTTGAGAGCTTGTGTGCTCGATTGGGGTGGATCATGGGAGCAGTACTTGCCTTTAGCAGAGTTTGCATATAACAACAGTTACCAAGCCAGTATCGGGATGCCTCCATATGAAGCTCTTTATGGGAGACCGTGTCGATCACCACTTCACTGGGATGATGTTGGTGAGAGGACCTTGTTGAGGTCAGATGAGCTCCAAGTGTATGCTGATAAAGTTGCTTTGATCAAGCAAAGGCTAAAGAGAGCCCAGGATCGACAAAAGTCGTATGCTGATGCAAAGAGGACTGATGTGCATTTCACTGTGGGAGAACATGTTTTTCTGAAAATCCGACCACTCCGAGCTATAGCCAAGAATAGAGGAAAGCTGAGTCCCCGATATGTGGGTCCGTTTGAGGTATTAGAACGGATTGGTGAGGTGGCTTATCGTTTGGCGTTACCCCCACAATATAGTATGATGCATGATGTTTTTCACGTGTCCAATCTGAAGCGATATGTGCAAGATCCCAGCCATGTGTTGAGCATTGAACCTATTGAGCTTCAAGGGAAGCTGTCTTATCCTGAGTTACCTGTGTGTATTATAGATACTAAGGTAAAAGAGCTCAGAAATAAGGATATAGAGATGGTAAAGGTTCTTTGGAAACACCATGGAGAGGATGAGGCCACATGGGATCTAAAGACGGACATGGAAAAAGCATATCCTGACTTGTTTGTTTGATTGTAAATTTTGAGGACAAAATTCCTATAAGGAGGGGAGGATGTTATAACCTCAATTTTCCAAACTATGTAATGACTTTTGTAAATATCATTTAAAGATAAATGAATTTTCTTGATTGATGTGATGTAGTTTGGAATGGATTCCATGATTAATTGAAATGTATTTCATAGATGATTGGTTGTATAGTTCTTATTGGGCCTTGCTTTATTGGAAGCCCAAATTGAAATTAACAATGAAATACATAGAGAATCCCCTAAAATAAGGAAAAGAATATGACATATTTCCCTAAAAATAAGAATTCGAGTTGATTGATACCTTGGAGAGCAAGGAACTCAAAATCAGGGATTAATAATGAAAGAAATAATGAAAAGATGGAGAAATGTGAATAATATAATAATAACTTGCATTACAAGAAAAGGAATCGAATTAATATCATTATGAAACCAAATTTGGAGGAGTGAAGGATAATGCAATATCCGATTTTCCCTCAAAATTTGGGAAGGAAATGTCAATCCAATTGGGAGTTATGGAATTTCTAAGTTTCCATTGGAAATAAGCTTAATTGAATAATTTAGGAAATGTTTTCCTATTTTGGTTTGAACGCGGATAACCCAGATCGTTGGATCTGAATCCAACGATGAGCGGTCATCGTCCAGAGTCCCAAAAGGACTCGGACTGTAGCGCGTCTTAGGGATTTTTCTCCGAGCTTTCCTAATGTTATCAGTTCACGAGCAATCATGGGAAGAGTCCCATTGGGATCGGGAGATCCTGGCGAAGGTTCCTGACCTAGGATTTGTGACCTTTCGAGGTGTATTCAGGAAACGCCCAATTGGGCTCGGACTGTGATCCTGGCTCGGTATGGGAATCCCAGAGGGGACCTCCCACGGTCTATCTAAAGGGATGATTCGATCCCTGGGAACCTCACGAACTTGAACGACCTGCTCCTGCCCTCCCTCGCTCGCCCAGGCTCGTGATTGGTTTTGTTCCGGTGAGAACGCAGCCGCGGCTCCGCCGCATTTAGAAAGGGCAGGGTCAAAGGAGGACGAAGCTCCATGGCGGTTAGATCGGAATCTAACGGTTGACCCGGGAGAGGACGCGACTTTGTTAAGTGACGTCGGCCACGACCGTTCGATTGAAATCGAACGCTGGGATCAAAGATAGGCGGAGACGGATAGATCGTGGACCACCGTGGACCAGCAAGATCCAACGGCTATGATGTGAGGTGCTTAAGTGGAGAGGAGGCGTGCGTGAGGATCGTACGATCGAGGCGCGGACCACGGGTCTAACGATCGAACGGCCATAGAATTTCTGGTAATTCCCTCTCTGTGACAAATAATCAGAAAAATGCCTTTTCTTGCTAAATTCGTAATAATAGCTAGGAATATCAGATGAGAAAACTTAATATATGAAAGTTGTACAGAAAAATGCAAGGAACACGATAAAAATAATTCAAGAACCTAAATCTTCCTGGTTTTACAAAAGTACTTTAATTGGCTATAAAGTTTATTAAAATTGGATAAGAAACCCTAATTGGAAGTTGAAAGGGTATTTTGGTAATCTAGCAAGTCAAATCGGTAAGTTTGACCCTGATAATGTTAATGGCAGTTTATTTTGCTATTTAATTGCAAAAATGCTTAACTTGGAATTATAATGTTCAAAAGAAGGTTATTTTGTATGGAAACCCTAATTTGAGATAAAGAAAGATAAAAACCATGTTTCCATGAAATAAGGAAATCAATTGTCTAATAAAGGAAATTTAATGAGAAAGTAGGAGTTTTATGAGGATTGATAAATTAAGAATGTTAATGATGAAAGAAGAAGAAAAACCCTAATTTCTAAAAGAAACCCTAATTATGGAATTGGAATCCTAATTGGAATAATGGAAGTGGATAAATATTAATAAAAGGAAACTGTCCTTTTATTTCAGGTTTTGCTTGTTGATTGGATTTCTCTTTCTATCTTGAAAGTGCAATTGAAAGGTATGTGGTTACGCTTATGAATAATCGCTTTACTTTCCCGGCGATTCCCGAATGATTTACCGGTTGCTTGAAATAACTGTTGAGTGTTTATTTATTTCATGCAACTATAAAGTGACTATGATTATCATCATAAGTATGCATATAACTGGCTAGATCCTTGTTCACCTCTGGTGTTTTAAAAAGGCTGAAAAGGGGGTAATACCTAGAGAAAGGTCTAGGATTGCCGTGAGTCAGAAACTGGATTGCCTTGTGCGTTCATGAGACTCTTCAGCATACCGAGAGTTAGAAACTGGATTGCCTTGTGCGTTCATGAGACTCTTCGGTTTACCATGTAACTCAATCCTAGAAACTGGTTTACCATTTTGGTGGATCATGAGGGGTTGTAGTTTGGTATACAGGTCCACTGCAGGGATAGCACAGAGGTTATGGAACTTGTGGATCGCTGATGTTATATTAAAATGTAATCTTGATTGTTAAAAAGATTAATTGCTTGATTACATTGTTAGTATAGTTTCTTGATTATTGGATCCTCCACATACCGACTGACCGTTGTTTTGTTTGTCGGCGTTTTAGGTACATATTCCAAAGTACAAAACAGTAAAGTGACACATTGTGAATTCAAGAACTAAAGAACAAGGAGGAGTTAGTTAGAGTAGTTCTCTTGTGGTTAGAAGTCTAGTACTTCCAACTTTTCAAAGGTATGATTAAGAAAAATTTTATTACCATTTTCAGTATAGTATGTTGGAATTTAATAATTGTTATTGGTTATATTTTGAACCTTTGATCCGGAATTTTATGGGTGCGGCTTCAACCTCCCGGTCTCCCTTAATTGGGGGTTATCGGAAGGTGGGGTCGTAACATTAACCTTGTTATACATACAATTACTTATATGTTTCTCATGTTATGCAATAAGATCTTATAATCTTATGTTCCATAAAGAGATAGTTGATAATACGTCTTCCATACAGCCTGGTAATCTTGATGGTACGAATAGCCTTGCGATATAGACTGTTATTATTCTACGTTTTACTGTTTATCTTCTACTGTTGCTTTATCCTTCTAGTTTTATAGTTTCGGCGGGGAGTTATGTTTCTCGCTGGGACAATGTTCGATTGTCTCACCCCGCTGGGTTTTCAGGTGTTCGAGCTAGACGTGGTGGTGGTCGCGGAGTTGCGGCTGAGTAGCTAGACGAGCAGTAGAAGGCAAGCGATGGTTATGCTGCCGTTTTGGGTAGAGTCTTAGAGTCATCCCTGTACTCTCAGGTCCTTGGAGGTGTTTTGACGTTGTTTCATGATGTATAATCATTGACATCTTGTATATCCTGTTGTTGGCTGGATGTGGGCCTTTATGTATGTATAAACAGGTAATGAACTCATGTGGTGGTTAGACAACTGTTCCTCTAAGCTGTGGACACGTATCAGATCTTGTATATGTTTATATAACCTGTTTCCTTGCAGGATGAGGACTTGAATGTAATAGTTTCTCAGTTTATCAGCTTTCCACAATCGGTTTTAATTAACTCATATTTTTTTAGTAATCTGTGGTTATGGTGATTTTCGCACGTTTTTGCGTAACACCTCACTGTCTGTGCGATAGTGGGATGTGTTACCACATCTATAGCTAGATCCTTTTCTCTTATCTTTTTCTTTTGGGAACAATCATGTAGTGAACAACGAAAGCTATGTAATAGGCTTAGTATTTTATTTCTGCTGCTATTGACATTTTATAATGTATCTGAATCATGCTTATTTATTTGGATTATTATGCAAACATCCCAAAGTCTCTCTTTTTGTGAAAAGTGTGGATGTTTTGTATGTCCTTTAAATTTTAATAAGGAGGTGATCTCGCCTCTTTACAGAACCACTCCCTACTAAAATAAAAAGGAAACATCCCAAACTAAAACCAATATAAATTTTTTTCCAAAGGGATGAAACTAATTTATTCAACATGAATGTATCATAACAACAAAATTTAGTAGTGGAATAAAAGTATTGACTATTTTCAATTTATCATAAGATTACATAAGTACCTCGAAATCATCTCCCATAAGGGTTTACATAAAAAGTACATCATAAGGATCTACTAGATAGAAATCTAAACCATAACAACTTTGTCTCCAAGCTTAAACTTCATAAGCTAAGTCCATGCCCTTATGTCAAGTCATCCAAGTCCTTCACCTAGGGTTGGAAGCATACTCCAGTAAGAGGAGAAAAGTAGAAGACATCAGCAAAGGCTGGTATGTGCATAGTAAATAGAAATTTAAGTAAATTAAAAGAATAAAGGTCATCAAGTTAAAAGGCATCCCATAAAAAAGCAAAGAACTACCCAATCAGGCATAAAAGTATATAAACAACAAAATAAGAATGAAGCAAAATAATATATAAACAACACATCCATGTGTTTCACCCGTGATAAAATTAGATAATATAAACATGTAGGTAGAAAATAACACATCTACCAAAAATAATGTGAGGTGAGCGAGAACCGTATACATCCTCTCTAAATATGGAGTGGGTAGGAATGGTATACATCCACCTGAGTAGGACATATACACATCTTCTCAAATATATTTTCATATGCAAGAACTATCACCTCTGCACTCATAAGTGGGGATGTTTACATCCACATAAAATAACATCTAAAATTATACTAGTAGTTACCACATGATGCATGACAAAAGATAAGAAAGTATACAAGATATTAAGAGTATAAGAGAGCAAGAAGGATGAGAACATCCATCCAAATACCATCACATAACATGCCATATACACATCCATTACCATGGTGGGAAAATTAACACATATCATCAAATAAGTCCAGCATGCACAAAGAATAAGAGAGAGTCCAAAAGAATATCCATGATCACAAGATCAATATCAAATAAGGTAGTTCACATGAACCATGATTTTCAAAAGAAAAGGCAATGTGTATAGGCTAATGTCCACAGGACCAAGAGAAAGATAATTTAGGTTGATCGCTCAACATATAATAATAAGAGATGCAAAACATACCTTATTTCAGATCCTATACCAATCCAAGTCACTTATAGATCCAATTCTAGGCCTCCAAAGAACCTATTAAGCATGAATGTAGATTTTAGGTCAATTTCACATCGATTATTCAAACCCTAAAAAACACCTTTTTCCTTACATGTGATTTAGGTTATAAAAACCATGCCATATTTTAGGTTACCTTTTTCTGAGTCCAAAACATTATTTATTTATTTTTCTAACTTATAAATATGTAGTTATGAATTTTACAAGTTATTACTTATTAGATTAATATATTAAAATCATAGATTTTCAACATTGGATTTAGGCGACAACACCAACACCGTAAGATAGATCTTATTTTTTTTGAATCCAATGACTATTTATTTGAAATTTTTAGATAATCAGGGAATTAGTTATGGTTATTAGAAATCTCGACCCAATAAAAAAAAACCAAAATCCCTATCAGCAGAGAAAATCTAGTCAAAGGTCAGGCTTTGCTTAGTTGGTCCAATCAGGCTTCCCCAACTGGAGCGGCCCTCCATACAAATCAATGCAAAGTCTCAACGTTAAAAACAAAACGAGAAGGGGAGAAAAGATGAAAATACCACTGATGTGAAAATCAGAAGCAGAAGGAAAAGAAGGGAAGGAAGGTAAGCCAACACCCCGCAAAGCTTACGACCTCTGCTCCTTGACAAAATGAACCAAAACTCAAGATTGAAGATCAAGTGTGGGAATCATCTAGAGATCTATCGGGATTGGGTACAAACAACCCATCTCACAAGATTCCTCATCACCTTACGGTCTCAACGAGCCTGAACATGAGGCCTAATGCGATCAGTAGCTCACCCAAGCTTAACAACCATGGCTGAGCAAGAGGGGGAAGTAAAAGAGAGGAAATCAAATCTCATGTATTGGGAATGAATTGACTATCCAGGAAGCTCTGGGTGCTCACGAGGATCTCTCCTAGACTGTCTATGGTCCCCATATAAGCCAGGAGGCATGGTCCCAGTCTGAGTTCTCTATTGAGGGTGACTAGAGTTGGGGAATAACTCGCAATGAAGAGAATAGTGAACCAATGCTAGCTTCTAGCGGTGAGGTGTGAAGGAGGTCAGGGAGGGGTTTAAGAGGGGTCTGAAGCCGTACAGTTGTGAGGAGGTGAAGAATGATGGTGAAGCAGGGGATAGAGAGCAGTGGTGAATGATGGTGTGCAAACTGGAGCCAAAACCTTGGAAGCCTAATACTTACAGGATTAAAAAGTACGATTTGATTCGAGGGGTTAGAGGAGAAGGAATCAGAGAGAATAGGAAGATGGGAGAGGGAGAGAAAAGATAGAAAGTCATAGAAGGGAAGGACCAGGCTGTCGCATGCGAGAATCAAAGTAGAAGGAAAGAGATGATACCCAAGCCACATGATCTGAATCTAATGTTCATGATTAAACTCAAATTTAGCAAGTCCGTGAAACAAGCGTGACACCAGAAAAACCTAACTTTAGGAAATCAGATTCCAAAATAATGGAACATTTCTACTTTATTTCCCTTTCTCTCTCTCTTAAAATAAGGGTTCAAACTTTATCTATATTAGGTGAAAATTTGCATAGAGGCTAAATAAGGCATGTAGATTCTGATTATGAAATTAGATTTGCCTTTTAAGAACTTTACGTGTGTTAAAAAACCAAATCCCATTTTCTCTTTCCTCATGCATTAATGACTTTAAGATTCTCCAAATTTTATGAAACTTCACCCACAAGTCAGATTTAATGTGTTGGATATGAATTTTCCATCAATTTTACATGTTGGAGTTGTTTGTACATTTATTTAATATTTTGAAGATTCTACACACTTTCTCTCTCCTAATTCTACCTTTTAATCAAACATCTTCCAAATTGGATGAAAATTCACCCAAAGGCTATATTTACATGTAGATCATGAATCCAAGATTATTTTCCTCTTTTGGAGTCATTTATTATTTTATTTGATATTTTGGAGAAAACTTAGATCTTCTCTTTCCAAATTAAATTAACTTAATTATTATTATGTGAATAATGTGAAACTTGACTCCCAAGGTAATTGGGACCCAAGGAATACGATTTTCAACTTAGATTTCACTTTTGGGGTTTACTTTAATGAGTTATGACACAATTAATATTTATGGACATTGTTATCACATTATTTAATTATTATCACTTTTGCTTATTCCATTATGTTTCAGAACTTAATATTATCACCAAAGGAATTTTGTGGGATTATTAGCATGATTTTTATATTTCTTCATGTGACATATTTTATATGTCCATTATTGGTCTAAGACTAATGTGTGAACATTAGGTTACATTAGAGAGATTTAGACATGCATTATCTCATCAGGGCTATACTAAACATCTATTATATCTAACCTCAACATTATTTGGATAAGTCTAAGAGATCAAACTTCTAGGGTAAGGTTTGAAATCTAGTATGTTACACATACAGAACCTGCATACTTATATATCTATATCTATCTGTTGAGATCAGCAGAGTCGACGCATGACCACAACCCGATAAGAAAGTTGTTCAATTGGATAGCTGCTTTGTCAACAGATAGAAACACATGACTTTACTTAATGGATAGAAATTTCCTTGCAGTGACATTTTGGAGTGGGAGTAATGGATTATCATGGTCACCCAATAGTGCTACCAAGAGTACCATGGGGTGAATGGACAGATAGCCCAAATGATTTTTTTATTTTCGATAGTACAAACTGGTATGGAGCGGTTGTGTGGAAAACTGGACCATTGCCATCCCTAAGAAGAAGGTAACTAGTTCTAGAAAAAGAAAAAGAAGATGAGAAGGGGGAAATGACTACCATAAGCTTATGTACAATCTTAGGCTCACACAACAATGGGTGATTCTGATGATAGGGATGAAAGAGAGGAGGATGTTGAGCCATAAGAATACATTCAAGCTACATTGATTTCCAAATGGAAGGAAGACAAGGGGATGGCTTACGAGCAACATCACCACCAAGGCATGAGCACAGAGTGGAGATGGATTTGATATTCCCAAAAAACTTCATCAAGAAAGTTATTCCCATAAAATATGCTTGTGAGAAGATCATCAATGCTCCAAGGATGCTGGTTAATGTAGTGTGGTTTGCTAAAGAAATATGTAAGGAGAAGATTATGTTTCAAGTCCAAAACCACTTACATTGAGCTAATTATAAAAGTTTCCAAAAAAATTGAGAAAGTCAACTTGCAAATTAAGAGAGCATGCAATCATATTTAGGCTATTCACATGGTTGTATATTTTTACAGCTTCTAAACTCAACATTCTCTTTGCACCCAATGAGAAGATTGCATGGCACATAGATAATTGGGTACAAAAAACTTATACCCTGATGAATTCTATAATGGACTAACTGGAGAGAGCTCATTTAGGTGGGGCTAATCTAAGACAATAAAAATTGTGAACCCAAGCCACCACTACGTCCATTGATTTTTGGCAAATGCCATGATATCCAATATGATAACAAAGGTTGTTTCTTGACCCATTAACTCTTCATTATGGCTAACATATATCATGGATATCTGTTGAATCTAGAAGAGACACTAATTGATCATTTCAAATCAATTACCCTCAAGAGCACCATCCCATTTCAAATGGGGGGTGTGACTTCTATAAATTTCTCACTAGGCTACAAACTAGACAATCTTAAGCTAGAAATTGGGCCACAACTAGTGTATATAAGCTATTTGAATAAATAACACATGATCTCTCAAGGGTAGGGGATTCATTTCACTATCACGTGAACAACTACTTATATGATATGCCCCTTGAGCTCCATACCATGCAAATTCCCTACAAAAGGATATTGGACCACGTTTTAATATCAAAGAAGTTAAATCACATAAGTAGGGAAAACCCTAGGGTGACATTTGGGTAACTAACATCCCCTAAGGTTGGAGAGTCCAGTACACCACTTAAGAAGTAGCAACAACCAGAGATCAGTCCCCATAGAGTCAAAAGGTGAGAAGATATTATGGCGAGTCATCATCCCACATGGAATGCCTATAAAATGTCCACCATATGGACACAACTGGAAGGCATCCAGAAGATTCAAAATGGCATGTTCATGGACCTACAAGATATGTATTATCCAATAAACCCTATATATCATTTTCAAAGCACATATCTGTAGAGGAAGCCTCAATAGGGAGATGACTTTTGAGGAGAAGTATAGGGATAACTGAGACATACACAACTCCTCAGGCATACAATTGGGGTCACCATTAACGGTACCCTCCACCTCAAGTGGAACACCTAACCCTCCACCACCATAATGATAACACCCTATCATCCTAAGGTTTTGTTTCATGATGAGGCCACATGATTCAAAAGTATGGGATGATAAGGTGGTATGCTCTCTCTATCACATATATATTCCACTCTTCCATTTTTTATGATGACATTGACTAACCCTTGCTTTCAGGCACTCTTTCCTCAAAGCCCACCATGCCTACACCTCTTGGCCCAATTATCTACATGCACATCATGCATTTTTTATTATATATTTTGTGCAATTTTCCAATCTTTTTTTTGTCACGCAATCCATTGCATGTAGATTTTTATAATTTACTGTGTGCTTACTTAGAATTTTCTTGATCCAAAAGAATGAAGCTAGGAGAGAAGTAAACCATGTCTTGATACATACTTTTAATATATATCAAACATCCCCTTGGACAAAATCACTTGTTTTAATAGATAAAGTCTTCTTGAGGTTGACTTAGACATGAATGTAAGTTTTGACATAATAGCTTACTAAAACCATGTAATTATTTTTCATATTTAGTTAACTTATATTAAATATTGCACTAATACATTATAGGAAGATGAAAATTCTAGTAGGTCGTAGATGATAAAGAGAGGTCCAATTAGGTGAATGAATGAGTAACTATATTTTATAAGAGATATAATACATAAACTCATGACCATTTGATTATATCTGTTTTTTTTAAGATATTGAAGGATTGTTCATGAGAATTATTTCAACAAGGGCTCGTGAATAAGGAGAAAATGTTATTACTCAACAAAATGAGTAAGATTATGTGACTCATTCAAAGGTATTTTCACACAATTATTTATGCATCAAGATGACTCATCAAAAGATACTCCATACGATAGTGTAAGTAGTAAGATGATGACTCAACAAATGATACTCCATACCTTTCTTTTCAACTGTACCCATGTAAGCCTTCCCATTCATCTTGGTTACACATTCATGTTGGTCTTTTTCTCCTGGAACATCCATCCAAATCATAGAGTTCCAGTTGTCTCGCTCTTCCTCAATTCTTTTTGAACAACTTATGCATTTACATAAATGAATTTGAACGTGGGAGGGATGGTTATGCAAAATGGAAGAGAGATCATGAGTAGGAGATGAAATTGGCTGTGAAATCATGTAGTAATGTGCGAGGAGAGTACCATAGCCCCCTCTGGTTGAGATTGGACAGGTTGGGATGGGAGTACTGCCAAGCCAAGCACTCTTCACGTATGTAGGCAACAGATGTGTACAACATGCCGCAGCAAACACTCAGTCTATGAACAACAGAACATGTCTTCCGCTTCATCCCATGTTCTCCGCAACGTCTTAGTCATGCAGCCGGAACAACCGAGTCAAGTAACAACTGGATCCACATGTTTCGGATCATACAACAACATTCACAACTATCAATTTTATATAAACATAATTATGTATAATCTGTAAAGATATTAGAAATACAACCTGTGGGAGCATAATTCAATATGATATCAGATCAGGGATCACGGCAGCATCTACATCATCCTTAACCCCAGCCTCCTCTTCCTCCTCCGCTCCACCTGACACAACCCCTTTCTTCCTAACATAAGTCAGATTCATCATTATCTCTCCCTCAAGCTCACTCCGACCAACCACCTTCTTTGAAAAACTCAACTGCTTCCACTTCTTCGATCCTACGATCTTGTCAGCTTCATTGACGGCTCCACCTCATGTCTGTATCCTTCTCTTCCTTCTCCTAACGTTGATTCCGGCACTCCAACACCTCCTGACATTGTTTCCAGCAATCCTACACCCAATCCCGCTTACGCTTCTTGGGTTCAGAAAGACCAGCTGCTCCTTACCTGGCTCCTTGCTTCACTCACAGAGGAAGTACTTTATACTGCTTACGACTCTCCTTCCCATTCCCAAATCCTTCAGCTCACCAATCAACTGCACACCCCTGTTTCTGCATATCTCCATCAGGCCAAATCCCTCGCTGACATGAACTTTCGGCCGCCGATCAACCGCTCACCCCTGCCACCTTCAATGCAACCGTCTCCATGAATCTTGGCTCATATTATAAGGAAGTTGTTGCTTCTCTTTTAACACGTACCTCTCTCGTTACCTATCCTGAGTTGTAGAGCATTCTAACCAGCCATGAAATTTGTCTCCAAATGGAGACCTTGTCTCCAACGGCCGGCATGCTCACATTGTCTGCCCATGCTGCTTAGACATCACGTCTTCCCTCTCTGACTGCCCCGCCACTTGCTTCCCACGGCCGCGGTTGTGACGGTCGTCGTCGCCAGCCTTGCCCAGTCTGTGGTATCGCAGGTCATTGCCCATACCACTGTCGGCACCCGCCACCCAGGCCGCATCCCAGCGCAAGCTCATTACTTTGCAACCCCTCTCCTGCCTACTCTGTGCTTGGACGTTCCGGCTCTTCCAGCACCGACGTCGAGCTTCCCATACAACACCCGGTACCAGGACCCTGGTGCCACGCATGACGTGACCCCCGATACTCGCAGTATATAACACATTGAGCCACATAATGGCCCAGATCGTCTCCATATTGGTGACGACTCAAGTTTGTGCACCGACCATGTTGGCACCACTCACATTCCCACTTCTACGTCTCCTTTGAAGTTATACAATATTCTTCACGTTCCTTCAATAAAAAAATCTCTACTTTCAGAATGGCACGTTTGGTTTACAGAATTTAGTTGGATTTTAAGATGTCCTGCAGTAATCAAATTCATGATCGAATCTAGTGCTAGGAATTTAACAAATCAGTTTTTAGATTTGGTCAACCTGTAGCGGAAAAGATGGAAACGACCGGTAGCACCCAGGTAGCACTCGGATAGTTGGTCAAAGACATGGCAGGTAGGTGTGATTTACGTGAATGAGCCGGACGCCCAAATGGAGCTAGGCGTCCCACGATTTTGAGATGGAATGTGTTATTCCGCAACTCTTCTATCTGCAATAGTCCTGCATTTGCTCAATTTTCCAGATCTAGTTAATCAAACATAATTTTTTCTTTGATGGAGATACAAATGCAACTCAATCCCGCAGCAAACCAAACGTCCCCTATATCGGTTCACTCGTGATAATAATTTTTTTTTTTGAGTTTCATCTTAACTTGTTTGTTGTCACGAATTCGCAGAACCATTGACGTCTACTCCACGGACCAACTAGAGCGAGACTTTATTGTCTTGAACCTCCACGTTCACCTCCGCATGCTTATGCCTCTGTTTGGTTCAAGATATGGATTACCAAACGCGGACTGAGGTAGACCAGATATGTTCACTCATCGAGATTATCTGAAATATAGTAAATCTTGTTTGTGTTTGGCAAACTAATCCCATCATTTAATTGGACTGGTATCGTAACTTGTGCTTTTCAGTCAGTCTGGCTGATAAAACAAAATACACAAAAAGACATAGCCAAATCAGGACTGGGTTACAAAATCCCTTTGCTAGCATGACTGGGCCAACCCAAATATCAAGATAACGGAACCCAAAACGGGGCTATTTTAAGATTTTGAACCAAACGCACATCTGACAAATCAGACTGAATCGTGCAGACGTGACAACCCGAAATCCAAGATATCCGGAACCAAACGCAAGCTATATGATAAGTGTGGGCACATCGATTGATGGCTGTCATTCCCGCCTTGTTCATCCCAACTATGCCACCGTCCGACATATCATCTCATTGCAGCACCTTTGTGTCTCTTCCAGTTAGACCTGTCAAACGGGTGGGTGGGTTGGGTTTGGGTTGGGTCGTTGCGGGTTTGGGTCTCGCGGGTGCGGGTCAAAAAGACCCAATGTTAAACGGGTGGAGAAGTAGCACACCCAAACCCGACCCAGCGGGTTGCGGGTCGCCCGCGGGTGCCCATATAATATGTGCATAGTGAAAAGATATTGCTTGTTTCTGCACTACGACAAAGACTAGAATGATTCATTAATAATTTTCAGTGTAAACATAACAAAATGAGGGCAAACTTCCACTACTTTTTGTGTCCAACACAATGTAATATCTATTATGATGTTTTGAAATAAAATGTAAGAGAAAAAAAAACCATTTCTGCAATGTACAATAAAAAAAACTAAATGATATAGATGTTACAAATAGCATAACATATTACCATAACAACACTATATTTTGTCATCTTATGCTAAAAGTTCTTGATGTTTCATGTTCTTATGATTGTCCAATATATAAAGTGAACAAAAAGAGAATATAATCGTTATAATTGAATATAAAACATGCATTATACTATATATTCATTAGCATAAAAATAATATAGAAGTTAACGAATTTGTTTCCACTAGTGTAAACAATTAACAAAGGATATCAATAAAGAAAGTTAGACTTTAACTCTTTATATTGTATACATTATACGTCATCAATTTAGTTGATTGATAAATGTACAGGTGTTGCATGTCTTAAGAGTCATATAGATAATATATTTATATTAATATATTATTTAGTTTAATGGGCACCCGCGGATGCCCGCGGATCACCCGTGAAACCCACTAAATAAACGGGTGGGTATGAGTTTGGGTGATTTCTAGCTGGTGACAAATTTTGCCACCCAAACTCAACTTTAACGAGTCGACCCGTGGGCGCCCGCGAATTTTGACCCAGTTTGACATGTCTACTTCTTGTGAACCGTACATGCTTGGCAAATCCGTCGGTCAACATCTCCCGCCTATCACCTCTCGTAGTTCTTCTCCTTTGGAATTAATTTATTTAGATGTATGGGGGTTTGTCCCGGTTTCTTCTAGTCAAGGCCACCGTTATTTCTTGTTGATTGATGATGATTTTTCCAAATTCTATTTGGTTGTATCCACTTGTTCGCAAATCTGATGTATTGGCTACTTTTATTTCTTTTTATAAATTTGTTGAGCGTCAATTTAGCACTGTGATTAAAATATTCAAACTAATGGCGGCGGAGAGTTTCGTGTTTTATCTGCACACCTTCGTGACCACGGATTTAACCATCGTCTCATGTGTCCTCATGCTCATGAACAAAACGGGGCTGTTACACGTCGGATTTGGCACATTGTTGATACTGACTTAACTATGCTCACCCAATATCCCATGCTTTGTCTACCTCATCAATCACATTCCCACTTTACGTTTATCTAATTCTTCCCCTTACGAAACATTACATCATTCACCAACTAATTAATCCTTTCTTAGGATATTTGGTTGTGCGGTATATCGGCTTCATCGCCCATACCAACTACACCTGCCACTTGCACGCCCCAACTCTCCACTCATCAACCATCCTCCATTCCTCCAACAACTCAAACAGCTACCCCAGCTAACAATTCCACTACCCACTCTCCTGTTGAGTCTCTGTTTCCCACGCCTCTGATTCAACTTCGTCCCAAAGCCACCGTGAACTACCATGCCCTTGCTGGCAGTCGGCCCACCAAACAACGCAAAACTGACAGACATCCTCTTCCCACTGCCTTTTTGTCTCACATCACTCCCGAACCGACCACCTTTACCCAAGCCAACTCCCATGAACCATGGCGGCGTGCAATGACTGATAAAATTAATGCTCTTATCTCTAATGGAACATGGCTTAGATTGTCCCCAAGCACCCACAAATGAATGTTCTTGGTTGTAAATGGGTGTTTCGCCACAAGTACAATCCGGATGGTACCCTTGCTCGATATAAAGTACGACTAGTTGCTAAAGGCTTTCATCAACAAGAAGGTTTAGACTACAACAAAACTTTTAGCCCAGTAATCAAACCCACCGCATTCGTGTTGTTCTCTCCCTTGTCGTTTCCCATAAATGACCTATTCGCCAATCAGATGTCCACAACTCATTCCTTCAAGGTGATCTTGTAGAAGACATGTACATGGCTCAACCTACAAAATTTGTCGATACCTCACACCCTAACCATGTTTGCCATCTGCACAAATCCATTTCTAGTCTTAAACAATCACCTCGTGCATGGTATTCAAAACTTAGTCGCTCTTTATAGTCATATGGCTAGGGTCGTCAACGAGGAGGATATGGGGAGGATAAGATTCTACCTTTACCCTTACCCTCCTGAGGGTAGCGGGTAAGGGTAAAGGAAATTACCCTTCTTAGCAATCTTTTTACCCTCCCCTTACCCTTACCCTCTTCCCCATAGGGTAAAATGGGAGGGTAAATAGGTAATTTTGATTTTTTTAATATCAAAAGCTAACTTATTTTAAGGTGGTGTGTAGGGTGATTAACATTAAGTCACATCTTTCTTGACTTGCATTTTCATAAATATGAATATAAGTAAGACATAGTTATACTTGTGTAATATGTTTAGACATTGGTCAAGAATAACTAATTTTAAAGTGACGTGGTCATCCTTTTCCCATTATTCTACGTCTCTATCAACTGGTTCAACATTTCATAATTATATACTACAAGCATTTTAGTGTGAGTGGGGTGAGAAGCAAGCCGCAACTCACAAGTTTTCCTATTGGAAAAAACATGATGAAATTGAACTAGAAGCTTCTATGTAGTTATATATCTTTATTAAATAAATGTTGGTAAAGGGGTATGGATAATGTCCATATCTTACCCCCTCCTTTTAATATGGTGGGGAAATGGAGTAAGGGTAAATGGGGAATGGGTAATAAAAATGTTTAACCCTAATTACCCTACAAGGTATGGATAAATGATAAACGGGTAATACCCTCCCCATTGACAGCCCCACCTATGGCTTTCTTTGTTCCAAAACTGACACCTCTTTGTTTATCTATACCACCCCACTATCTGGTTGTATGCCCTTGTTTATGTTTATGACATCCTCATCACGGGAACCAATCCTACTCAACTTGATCATCTTTTCACCTACTTACACTCCCAGTTCCATGTCAAAGACCTTGGTCCACTTCATTATTTTCTTGGCATTAAAGTCCAACACTCCACCACTGGTCTTCTCCTATCTCAACATAAATATATCTTTGACCTTCTTCACAACACCAAAATAGATGTGGCTAAGCCAGTTTCTTATCCCATTTTCTCATCCACCACACTGTCTAAATTTATCTCCCCAATCCCCGACCCTCGATAGTACTATAAAATTGTTGGCGCTCTTCAATACCTCATGACCACTCATCCAGACATCGCCTTTTCAGTTAACAAAGTTTGTAAATTTATGTCTCAGTCAATGGAACTTCATTGGTAGGGGTGTAAACGGTGCGGGTACGGTGCGGGTCTGGCCATACCCATACCCATACTCATCTAATTTGGCGGGTTCGGTTCCGGTTCTAGACCCGCATAATACAAAACCTGGACCCGCACCATACCCGTACCCGCAATAATAGCGGGTATGCGGTGCGGGTAATCGGTTCTATAAAACATCATATTGTTTATGTAAGAGAAATGACTATGTTATATATATTTAACACAACAAGATATTGTTATCATATAGTATATTAACATGTAATAGTTATATTAGACAATGCTATATTCTATACAATAAAATTAATTGAGTAATTGTTTACATATTTGTAGTCATGATCATAACATTTAATTTATGTAGAAAGTAATGTAGATTAGTAGATATTATGATTTTAAGTTTACATATGATGTTCGTTATTTTAACTAGAATAGTTAATTCTTAGTTATATGACTAGTCTCAAACTTAGAGTAGGATATAATCTCAATAATTATATTAATTAGACTAGTAAAGTATGATATATATAACATATTATTTTAGTAGTTACTTATGTATAGCGGGTACACGGGTCTAGGTCCAAGCATACCCATTATTAGACCCGCTTATATGCGGGTCCAAGGGTATACAGGTCCAAGGGTATGCGGGTATAAAAAATTAGACCCGTGACGGGTTTTTTAAGGGTCTGGATTTGCGGGTCCGCAGGTCTACCCGTACCCATTTACAACCTTATTCATTGGATTGTCGTCAATCACACTCTTTGTTATCTTAAACAAACCATCTCCTTATCTCTTACGATTTTGCCATCTACTTCCCAGACATTGCATGCCTATTTTGATGCTAATTGGATAGGTTGTCCTGATGATCTTTCGGTCTTCTAGTGGATACATCATATACTTGGGTCATAATCTCATTTCATGGTCCTCCCGTAAACACACATGGTCTCCCGCTCATCTACGGAGTCCAAATATCGTCCCTTGGCAAATACTACTACTGAACTTATGTGGCTCCACTCCCTTCTTGATGAACTTGGTCATCCTCCCACTCATCTTCCTGTGTTGTGGTGTGACAATAGTAGTGCCATCTATTGAACTGCCAACCCAAATATATAGAAATGGACTTTCACTTTGTTCGTGAGCAAGTATCCAAGGGTCACTTGCATGTTCACTACATCTCTATAAAAGATCAGCCTACCGACATGATGACGAAGCTAGTTCCTCGACCGTGCTTTGAATTTCTTTGAAGCAAGCTTTGTCTTACTCCATTGGAGCATCTCGCTTGTGGGGGGGGCTGTCAAGCTATGCACTCTTCATGAGTGTAGGCAACAAATGTGTACAAAAGGCTGGAGCAAACACCCAGTTTATGCAAAATAGATGTGGTCTTCCACTTCACCCCACATTCTCTACAATGTCTTCGTCGTGCAGTCGGAACAACCAAGTAATGTAACAACTGGATCCACATGTTTCAGATCATACAATAACATTCAAAAATATCAATTGTATATAAATATCATCATGTATTCTCTGTAAAGATATTAGAAATACAAGCAGTGTGAGCATCATTCAATAAGGATCAACATAGAAGGAGAGGAAGAAGAACAAAGAGATGGAGGAGGAGGAAAATGAGGTAAAGGAGTTGGGATGGGGTTGGGACGTGTTGGTGGTTTGTCTAACCACTTGAGTGGTGTTTATATAGGTGTTTGGGGTATATTGGTGAAGGTTATAGGAAATGAGATTGGTCCACTGAGGATGGATCAGAGTCTATTTTTCAACACACAATTAAAGATGACAAGGTGTTTTTGATCTATGATAAGTCCTTTCCTAGATTGCTGTCGGCCAAGGAAAGCGACCGTCCAAATAGCCCTTTGTTTGGTGGAATTGTTTGCCAAGTTCTGTTTGAAACGACGGTCTAGGATAGCAGTTTTCATTTGTTAGAGTCTGCATCCTATTCACGGTGGACAATGCCACCATGTCTGTGGGCGGAGGAAGAAGAAGATGTGTTGTATCCCTACAGGTCATTTGGGGCGGTTTGGTGATGTGTTGAGGTATTGTGGGATATCATAGCCTAATTCATGGTGATAGGACAGAATGAAATGGGGCGGAGGTGAATCTAGTTGTCGCAGTTTGCATCACCAACAAAGTCTGGTGTTACAGACATGGTGTGGTGCTAGTGGTGGTCGAGAAAGCCAGTTCCTTGACCGCACTTTAAATCAAGACATATTTCTTGACTTGCATTTTTACAAATATAAATATAAGAAAGACATAGTTATACTTGTGTAAAATGTTTAGACATTGGTCAGAATAACTTATTTTAAGGTGACGTGGTCATCCTTTTCCCATTATTCTACATCTCTATCAACTGGTTCAACATTTAATAATAATATACTACAAGCATTTAAGTGTGAGTGGGGTGGGAAGCAAGATGCAACTCTCAAGCTTTCCTATTGGAAAAAACAAGTTGACAAATGAACTAGAAGATTATGTGTAGTTATATATCTTTATTAAAAAATGCGGATAAAAAGGTATGGATTATGTCCATACCTTACACTCCCCTTTTAATATGATGGGGAAATGAAGAAAGGATAATTGGGGAACAAGTAATAAAAATATTTACCGATACCCTTACCTTACATGGTATGGATAAAGGGTAAACAGGTAATACCCTCCCCATTGAAAATCCTATCTATGACTTTCTTTGTTTCAAAACTGACACCTCTTTGTTTATCTATACCACTCCCACTGTCTGGTTGTATGTCCTTATTTATGTTGATGACATCCTCATCATGAGAATCAATCATACTAGCTTGATCATCTTTTCACCTACTTCCACTCTCAGTTTCCTGTCAAAGACCTCAACCCACTTCATTATTTTCTTGGCATTGAAGTCCAACACTCCACCACTAGCCTTTTCCTATCTCAACACAAATATATCTCTGACCTTCTTCACAACACCAAAATAGATGCGGCTAAGCCAGTTTCTTCTCCCATTTGATCATCCACCACACTATCTAAATTCGGCTCCCCAATGCCCGACCCTCAATAGTATCGTAAAATTGTTGGCACTCTTCCATACCTCAGGATCACTCATCTAGACATCGCCTTTTTGGTTAATAAAGTTTTTCAATTTATGTCTCAGTCAATTGAACTTCATTGGATTGTCGTCAAGTGCACTCTTCGTTATCTCAAACAAACCATCTCCTTATCTCTTACCATTTCACCATCCACTTCCCAGACATTGCTTTCCTATTCTAATGCTGATTGGACATGTTGTCCTAATGATTTCAGTCTTCTGGTTGAAACATCATCTACTTGGATCATAATCTCATTTCATGATCCTCCCGTAAACACGTACTGTCTCCCACTCATTTGCAGAATCCGAATATCATCCCTTGGCAAATACTACTGTGACAACCCACCATCACACAGACAACAAGGTGACACACGAAAATGTGCGAAACCACATATTACTGAAAACACGGGTTAATTAAAATTGATCGCCGAAAGCAGATAAACAAAGAAACTATTACATCCAGATCCTACAAGGAAACATGTTATATAAATATTACAAGCGTGATATATGTCCACAGCTTAGGGAAACTGGCTGTCCTGCCAGCACATGAGTTCATCACATGTTTATACATAATGGGCCACATCAGGCCAACAATAGGATATAACGAAATACATCATCTATACATTGTGGAACATCATCAAAATGCCTCCGAGGACCTGAGAGTACATGGATGACTCTAGGACTACTACAAAACTACCAAAACAACAACAAGTCCATCTCTTGCCTCCTATTGCTCTTCTTGCTACTCGGCCACAACCTCACAACCACCACCACATCTAGCGCGATCACCTAAAAAGGTTGCAAACTAGTGGGGTGAGACACACAGTCCCAGCGAGAAACATAACTCCCCGCTGAAACTATAAAACTCCAGAAAGAAACTAAAATAGGTAAAGTAGGTAACAAATATAAGCAGATTATATGAGCAGCATATTGAGCAGAACTTATTGTAAGATATCCGGGAGGCATATAACCTAATTTTCTTTATGGAACATGATTGACAAGATAAGATTTATAAGATCTTATCACAAAACATCAGAAACGTACAAGTAACTGCAAGGTATAACAAGATCAACTACACACGCAAGGCCTCAACCAATGTTCTATGTTTTGCCTTAAGCAATAAATACTATTCAGCTGGATTACATATTATTATGCCCTGAGGAAGTGAGCCGTACCACTCAAATCCAACCTTCGGTTGCAAAACTCAAGCCGGTGCCATAAAAGGTCAATGGAAGAGCCAGACTCCACGACCTCACCACCTCGTGGTCAGTGCATGAGTGCAAAACAAGCAGGACCGCAATCTCATGCTTAAGTTGCCTCAACCACAGGGTCAGACTACCTTCTGCCTAGCCTACCTCGGTACAGGTATCGGCGGTAGTGAAACTGAGCCACGGGCATGATCACTGTGCTCTGAGCCATGAACACATTCATGCTCTCTTATCACACATCATGAGCCATGGGCCTATTCACCATGCTCCAACATATTGAGCCACGGGCCTAAAACCGCGCTCTGGAGTCTACAACCAAAATTGCACTCTAATCCTCCTCGCTTTTGGCTAGGAGAAACCACACATATTCAAAAATATGTGCTTCTAGGTTAACCCGCAGGAGAACCCATTTTACCATCACCAACTACTGATGATGATGGATCTATGGTCAAGGAAAACTATATGATATGTTCAACTATAATTAATTAGTATATTTTAAGTGGATTGTTGAGGCAACCAAGTTGTAAAACATTAATGACATTGAGTTACATTAATGTTGTCATTATCACATTATCATGGGATCTCAATCCCTCATCACAGAAAGCCACTGCTCTCAAGGCATCATCATTTTACATCATCGCCTGGGATAACAATCCCTCATCTCACCATCAAGAGGATAACACCTCATTGGGCACTCAACCCTCATCAGGTCCTTAGACCTATCTCATCAGACTGGTGATGCATGTTATCTCATCAACAAGAATTATCATCATGCATCGTTATTCAAACACATATACCTCATAGCTCTTACTTGGCTATGAATTCACCTGATACACATGCATAGTTAGTATACACATCAAGAGAGATAACTCAAAATCACCAGACATAGATCTTATTGATTATCATGTCATTAGGTTTGCAGATGTGCATGTCATGATTATAATCATATGAGGCATACAACTATATCAATTACATTATGGTCATCAAATCATGAGCATCCACTTATGCCATTTATCTTATAAACATAAACAAGTATCTTGTTACCTGATCAAGCATTATCTTTAAGCATCAAGCATATCACTAGTTCACAACCCATCATCCATATAATATCAACAACATAGGTGCGATTACAAGACAACACATCACTATCTAGGGTTTCCAGGTTAAGCATAACCCTCACTAAAGGTACCAGCTACCCTCGCTAAAAGTGTGACGGGTAGCACGCCCCTTACCACAGGTGGTATCAGGCAGGGTAACAACCCTCAGTAAAGGCCTGTCGGCCAAGGCACTTAGCCACATCTGTCGGCCAACTCAAACACAAGAGTATATCGGTCAACAAGGCCTATGGGATGTCGTGCAACCAAGGTAACATGAAAGTATCGTGCAACTGGGGTCATGAGGTGTATCGTGCAGCTGAGCTATGTGTGGAATGGACATCTAGTTGTCGGTTAAGACCCTATTGGCTAGCTAGGGTTAGGGTTGTATCGGGCAACCATCTCACCACTGCAACGTCCAAGATTGTGGTGCCTAAGCAAACACTATAATTCCCACCATGTACACATCACCGAACGATACAAGGCACCACAAGGAAGCCTATCTTCCAACAAGATCAAGCACACCATATCGACCACCTCTAAGGCAAGCATTAGGGTTTCACCACTCAACACTGTATCGGGTAGCAACCTTACCAACCTGTGTCACCCAAGGCACAAAACAAGGGCACCTACAGAGATAACAACTAAGCACCATATCGGCCAAGGGGACAACATCTACTAGGAGAAAGGGTCATCTTGGTCAAGGCATATTGCCCAAAGTCACCAACAAGATCAAGATGGTCATTTCGGGCACAAAGTCAACCAAACTCAACATGACCATATCAGCCAAAGCTAAACCCAAGGTGAGGGGTGTCCGACAACATCACCACAAAGGTGTATCATGCAAGGCACAACGGTTCATCTCAGCTTGGTCATCACTAACCTCAAGATCACCATCATCAAAACCCTAATAGATCAAGAGAGTTGGCTCACCTCTCAACAAATAAAAGAGAGGGGTTTTGCACAACCTCCATCACATATATCAGGCAACATGATAGATCATTTCCATATCGGCCAAGCTCCCAACCTCTACTAGGTCAACATAAAACCAAGTCTCACCTCTCTAATCCATGGTGAGAGAAGAGTTTTGCCCAAGCAAATAGAGTATAGACTCACCTCTCAACAACCAAGTGAGAGGAGTGTTGCCTATACCACTAGGGCCGAACTCACTTCTCAAGACCAAATGGAGAGAAAGGAGTTTTGCCCAAGAAACTCTATACATATGGTTCAGCCACCAAGGTCAAGAACACATCTATAACATGAACATATATCCACAAGATCAAAGATACCAACTAGAGTAAGAAACATATCTAACAAGAAGCATATCCAACAAGATACATAGCCGATCAAGGTGAAACATAACATGCAACAAGAAAAGGAAGTAGTATAGCTAGGGTTAGGAGTTATGTAACCCACCTTAAGCAAGCTCCAAGCTCCTAGCACCAAGCTCCCAAGCTCAAGCACCACCTTTGACCACCTCAAGAAGAGAAACAAAACTTGTAACCAACATGGACGAAGAGCATGCAAGAAAGAGAAGAAGAAGAAGGTGCTAAGGAAAGAGGGAAGATGCTCACTACAAGGAGAAGAAAAAGGCACCCTAGGGCTCGACCACCACTAAAGGAAGAATAAGACTCCAAGGAGAAGGAGGAGGATCGGCCACCAACTTGTAAAGGAGATGTGTCACCCACCAAGGAAGGAAAGGAAGCAACACCAACTAAAGGGATCCTAAGCAAGAGAAAGGAGAGGCATATATAGAAGAGGGTGAAGGAGAAAACAAGGCAAGGTGTCGCCCACCTAGGGACACTTGTCCATGGGAAATGCCACCTCCTTATCTTTCCCCATACACATGTCCAAGGAAATTGCCACATGCAAGCATCATGCACCAAGTATCCACAAGGGTGGTGACACAAACGAAGCCAAAGGTCAAGGATGGTCAAAGGATGACACACCTCATGGGCGATACACTCTCTTGCCTGACATAGCCTCATGGCCGACACAACCATGGCCGACACAAGACTCCCAAACACCCTTGCCTGATACAAGGTCCAACAAGGCGAGGCAAGGCCCAAACAAGGCAAAACAAGGCCCAACAAGGTTCAACCAAGCCCAAGGCAACTCAAGTAATGAGCCCAACCCTTCCTCTCAACTCTAGAGGAAGCAAGGAGAGAGAGAAACATCTCTCAAAGTGACACACTTGCTCATCAACCCTAAAACTTGGGTTATTTGCAAGTGGCACCTCAAACTCTCAACAAAGCACAAGCAACCCTAATCACCACTTGAGGTGATTAGCAAGCAACTAAACACTAGGGTTAGGAAAAGAAAATAGGATAAGCCCAAAATAGAGGTCAGGGTCCTTACAAGCCATAAACCCCTACAAAGGGATTTCACCCCCAAAATCCAAAGAGAAAAGTGAGGGATACTTCCTCCTCATCTATTCTGCAACCTCCCACGTGGCTTCCTCAACACCAGGATGATGCCAAAGAACCTTCACAAGAACCAGGTCCTTCCTCTTCAACTTCTTTACTCTTCTGTCAAGGATCATCACTGGATCTTCCTCGTAGGTCACAGCTTCACCGAGCTCAACCTCAAATGGATGTATCACTATCTCTGTGTTTGGATGACTTTTCTTTAGCATGCTGACATGGAACACCAGATGTAACCTGTGCAACTCTGGTGGCAGATCTAACTTATAAGCTACCTTGCCAACACATGCTATTACCGGGTATGGCCCCATAAACCTGGGTGCCAGTTTGCCTTTCCGACCAAACCTCAACACGCCTTTCCATGGTGAGACCTTGAGATACACTTTGTCTCCCACCTGGAACTCTAGAGGCCGTCGACGATTATCTGCGTACGACTTCTGTCTGTCCTGTACCACTCTCAACTGTTGATGTATCACTTTGATCTTTTCTGTTGTTTGCTGCACTAACTCAGGACCCAAAAGTTGATACTCGCCCGACTCATACCAGCACAAAGGATATCTGCATTTATTGCCATATAAAGCCTCATAAGGAGCCATGTTGATGCTCCACTGATAACTATTATTGTAGGCAAACTCTATCAAGCTGAGATGCACGTCCCAACTGCCTAGGAACTGCAAAACACAAGCTCGGAGAAGATCCTCCAAAGTCTAAATAGTCCTTTCAGACTGCCCATCTGTCTGCGGGTGGAAAGCAGTACTGAACCTCAACTGTGTTCCCAACGCGTTGTGCAACTGTTCCAAAAAATGACTCATGAACTGGGGTCATCTGTCAAAGATTATCGTTGTGGGCACGCCGTGCAAACGCACTATCTCATTTACATACACCTGAGCAAGCTTCTCTGTTGTATAAGTTGTCTTTACAAGTATGAAATGGGAAGACTTCATCAATCTGTCCACTATCACCCAAACGGAATCATGATTCCTAGCTATCCTTGGCAGACCAACCACAAAATCCATGGTTATATGATCCCATTTCCACTGTGGTATCAACATGGGTTGCAACATACCTGCCAGCTTCTGATGCTCAGCCTTAACTTGCAGGCATACCACACACCTAGCCACAAACTCAACTACATCTCTCTTCAAGCCAGGCCACCAATACAGGTCCTTCACATTGTGATACATCTTGGTGACTCCTGGATGCATAACATACATTGATGTGTGCACTTACTCGAGCACTAGCTTTATCATGGAACCCATCACACTTCTCGCTGCCAAAATATGATCTGATCGACTGAACTGAAGCATGTGTCTGCTGTGTGTCTTTGATCTACTGTCTCAATGTAGGCTTTACTTGCATCTGTGCCAACAGTCCTGCCAATGAAGACACTTCTAATTATACATTCATGTATCACAAAGAGACAAGCATATCCCGCCTATGACATACCAAGGAACTCAACTATGCCTTCTTCATAGAGTGAGAAGAAGGAGACTTTCTGCTAAGTGCATCAGCTACTACATTTGCCTTACCAGGATGATACTCAATGGTACAATCATAATCATTGATCAACTCCATCTAGAGATGTTGTCGCATGTTCATCTCACTCTGTGAGAAGATGTACTTCAAGTTCTTATGATCTGTAAAGATTTGACACACTTCCCCATAAAGATAGTGTCTCTAAATCTTCAACGCATGAACCACCGCTGCCAACTCCAAATCATGTGTCAGATAGTTCTCCTCATGTTTCTTAAGCTGTCGCGAAGCAAACGAAACCACATGATCTTCCTGCATCATCACACATCCTAAGCCTTTCTTGGAAGCATCGCAGAAAACAACATAGCCCTTCCCAGGCTCTGGTAGCACCAACACTGGAGCACTAGTCTGCTTCTCCTTCAAGCTTTAGAAATCTTGCTGACAACGATCATCCCAAACAAAGGGTACATCCTTCCTGGTCAACTTTGTTAACGGTAACACGATTACACTGAAGTTCATTATAAACCTCTGGTAGTATCCTGCTAAATCCAGAAAACTACGAACTTCTATTGGCGTCTTCGGTTGCTCCCAATCTGTAACTGACTCCACCTTCTTAGGGTCCACTCTGACTCCTTCTGTAGATATCTCATGACCCAATAAAGTCACTTCTTTCAACCAGAACTCGCACTTACTGAACTTGGCATACAACTGGTGTTGGCGAAGAAGAGTCAAAGCTTGTCGAAGATGTAACATCCCTGACCTGGGTTATGCTTTAACCCTAGATGTTTTGTTTAAAAAAGATAATTATATGTTTGCTCTTATATTTTTAAAAGTAATTAAGGCTCAAGAGGAACTTATGTTTCAATTTTAATCCTTTTTGAATAATGTTGAAACAATGTTTTTCCTGTTTTGGACTAAAGTGAAAATTACCCAAGTTGAGTGGTTAAATTGCAAATGTTACATGATAAAGTTCTCCTCAGGTGTTGAAGCATCATAAAAATGAGAATGATGCAGAGCTATGACTTTTGACAACCTGGGCACCAAGAAAGAGCTTATTAAGCAATGTTTGTGCATTAAAACCTAGTTTTGGTGTAATGTGCAATTTACCCAAAACCTAGGGTTCAATATGCAAAATACCACCTCAAGAGAGTCCCTCATGTTTCTTGGCATCATTTTGAGAAAATAAAATGAGAGGGGCGCCTCATTTGAATCTCTTTGGAGGAGTGAGAATCTTGATATTAAAATAATCAAGATTTAAGCATAATTGAAACCCTAATTCAATTTAATGCAAAAATAAATATATTAATTAAATTGCCTTAAAAAAAAATAGGATGGTTGAATTTGCATAAGTATGGACATCCTTATTCCTTGCAAAGGCAATGAAAATATCCTAAGTGAGTGGAGAGCCCACTCACATTAGTAAAAGGAAAAGTAATATCCACTCAATTTTGGATATTATTATTATAATGGTTAAGGTGCTTAATTTGCTTTCCTTTAATTCATGGATAATGAAGAGGAATTCGAAGGTGGAGTTTATACCTTCGTATGCAATAAAGTGAGGGGGCTAAGTGGCACCAATTTTGGGAAGTTGAAGGATTATTATATGACTTTCTCTCTCATTGGAATTTCCTTATAAACATCCCATTTCCAATTCAATTGAAAGGCTTTTTCGACCCTTCTTTCTTTCCTTGCTTTGGTTGAACACAAGGGAGCTTAGGATCAATAGGAGAAAGTTACCCAACCTGTAGGTAAGATCCAATATCATCTTCAACCTTGATTTCATGGTGGAAATCAAAAATCAATGCTTGATTTCTTCTTTTCTTCATTCAATCTTCAACCTTAGCCATTCCTTTTCACTCAAAAGCTTGAGGACGGACCTTGGGAGGTTGAGAAATCTTCATTCACCATTAAAGACGTGAATTTTGAAGCTTGGATTCAAATTTGAAGGAGAGTTATATAACTTAAACCCTTAAATTCTATTATTGCATTATATTCTTCATCATTTGTTGATCATTTTGTTCTTCTTGAAATTCCTTTGATTAATTGATGAAATTTCCATAAGAATGACAGTAGTTTTTGAAGGATCGAAGATTTATGATAATGACATCATCATAAGCACACACCTCAATAAAATACATGAGCAAACCGTTTCAATATTGGAACCAATCGGTTTCAAGATCGATTGAAACCAAACGGTCTCAAGACCTTTTTGGAGTAAACGGTCTCAAGACTATTTGAGATCAAATGGTTTAAAACCATTTGGAGGATCATGCTGATGTAGATTGATGATGATCCAATCATACTTAATTGAATTAATTTCAAATGGTTCAACACTTTGAGGTTATTTGAGTACAAACCCTAAATCGGGTTGTTGAAGAAACCCTAATTGGATTCAACCAATTTCAGTGATTGGACGGGTCAAACGATCTCAAGACTGTTTGACACCAATCGGTCTCAATACTATTTGGGGTTAAACAACCTCAAGACCGTTTGAGGTCAGGAGATGTCATGGCTTGATGATGATCTAATGGTTCTAATTGATTGACTTGTAATATGTTCAATGATGGATAATCCATTGACTACAAACTCCAATCAATTGAATTGATTGAAGCCTTAATTGATGGAATCAATCAAGACCGAATGGGTAATATTGATTAAGACCGAATGGGTAAAATCAATCAAGACCGAATGGGTGAAAGTGATTAAGATCGAATAGGTAAAATCAATTAAGATCGAATGGGTAATTTGATCTTCAAACCGTTTGGTAATGTTGACCGTTTGGGAGAGTTGACCGAATGGAGGTCAAGCACCTCAAGACTGAATGGAGGTCAAGCACCTCAAGACCGAATGGAGGTTAAGCACCTCAAGACCGAATGGAGGTTAAGCACCTCAAGACTGAATGGAGGTCAAGCACCTCAAGACCGTTTGAAGGTTCAAAAGTAATAAAACCATTTGGAAATTTAATACTTTTAAAGTTATGAAATATGAATTAATCCCTTGATTGATAAATAGCATATATCCAAGTTAAATCCAATGGTTGTATCTCTAAAGTACTTAGCTGATTAGTACCTTTAGAGTGGTTAACCTTTGATGCTTTTGAAAGCAATGACCTAATGCACTATGTCAACTCTTCATTCAAGTTGATTCAATCTTTGCGCTTGGGGCAATGACGCAGCTAGTGAGGTAATAACCGAGGCGCGTCAATTGCTGGTTGAAAAATATTTCCAAACCCCCTCTTCGGCCCGGGTTTTGCCTGCGGCCGTCGAGAATTTCTGGAAGGGCTCCCTCTAATAAAGGGTAAAGCCCTGCTTATTTAACCGACCAAAAAAAATCTAATCAAGATTAAAGTAATTAACCTCCTAGAGAGTAGGAGAGAGAGAGGAAACTTATACATGAGTGAGAATCATGTAGTGATTTATCCTCAACACTTTCAACATCAATAAAATATGTAATTAGGGTTTAATCCATGATGATGAGAGCATGAAACCCTAATTGAGAAGATTGATGAACCCTAACCCTAATTAAGGGTGATGACATGTGAAACCCTAATTAAGGGTGATGATATGTGAAACCCTAATTATGGGTGATGACATCTGAAACCCTAATTAAGGGTGATGATATGTGAAACCCTAATGAAGGGTGATGACATGTGAAACCCTAATTAAGTATGATGTCATGTGAAACCCTAATTAAGGGTAATGATATGTGAAACCCTAATCAAGGGTGATGCCATGTGAAACCCTAATGCAGAGAGGTAAGGTGAAATACTAACCAAGGGTGATGGCAAGTGAAACCGTAATTTAGAGATGTGATATGATGCTATGTAATGCTATATGAAATCCTACCCTAATATAGGGTAATGGTATGTGGAATCCTAACTTTGGACTATAGTGCATGAAACCCTAATGTTGGGCAATATGATGATAAACCATAACCCTAACTTCGGGCTATGGCGGAGAACAGCGGAGGTGGCGGTGCGGGCGACCCAACTGGCGACTCGGTGCTAGGTCGTCCTCCTGAGCTGTTCGGGTCAAGTAATGCTGAAGGAGGCAAGTCCGGGCTTGCTAGGAAGTCATGGAGCGAGTTGTTTCAGTTGCCGAAGAAGAAGAAAACCAACACCCTGTTGGAGAAAACGGCAATCACTGTAAAGGAAGGCAAATTGTTTTACCCCAAGAAGGAAGCCGATGAGAATTCGGAAAGATGGAAGAATTGCCTAGCTGGTTATGTTGTGGGATTTAAGCCGCATCTTCCTACTCTTGAATCCTACTTTGCTCAGATCTGGAAGATTGCTGGGAATATAGAGGTTATCGGCAGAGGTAATGGTTTCTTTATCGTCAGGTTTTCTGAGAGCCAGGATCTCGAAGATGTCTTAGAAGGTGGGATCTGGACTGTCAAGGGGAAGCCTGTTGTTCTGCTAAGGTGGAAACCGGGATACATTATCTCGAGGTTTAAGCTGTCCGATATTCCTATCTGGATTCGTGTTCATAACATTCCCTGGAGCTATGGGATAAACGAATGTTTGATCGTATTTGATCTTATTTGGGGCTTCCTTTGTGCACAGACAGACTCACCAGCGAATGCAAGAGGATGGAGTTTGCGAGGCTGCAAGTATTAATTCCAGCTGATTTTGGATTTCCGCCGGAGTTGGAACTCTGCTCGGATGAAGGCACTACTCACACAATCCAGTTCGAGTATGAATGGAAACCAGAGAAATGCAACTCCTGTGGATTGTTCGGTCATGGGGAATGCGGGAAAGCTGTCAAGAAGATTTGGGTTCCAAGAAAAGTTAATGAGAAGGATTTGTCTGCATCGGAAAGTTCAGTTCTTATAAGGAAGGATATCAGTACTGATAAGCCCCTTTCTGAGGAAGGTTCTGAAGGTGACTCTACTGTGAACTCAAGTGATAAGCTGGAGGATGTCTCTGAAAAGGAAAAGGAAGCGTTTGAGAAAGCGGTCAAAGAATTTGAAGAGAAGAGCAAACAATCCAGTGCAGGAGAGGTGATCGACATCACGCCTGACAGTACGCCTTCTGAGGCTAACAAAGGAAAGGAAGCTGAATTTAAAGTTGTAGGGAATAAGAAGAAGGCAAAGGCTACTAAGAAGATCACAGATCAGAAGGCCATTCTAAATAACAGACTTATCAAGTTAGGGGAAAGTCAGCTGCCCAGTGAAGTACTGGATGAAAATCATTTAAATGGATAGTTCTTCTTTGTCTATCGTGGCCTGGAATGTGAGAGGTCTTAATAACAAGATCCTCAAAGTCCAGGAGGAGGTTAGTAGGAGAAACCCCCACATCGTTGTTCTGTATGAAACAAAAGTTAGATTAACAAAGATTCAAAAGCTTGTAAATAGGTTTTTTCCTGGTTTCTCGTGGTTCTCTAATCATGAATCCCATGTGTTGGGTAGGGTTCTCATTCTGTGGAAACAGGACTTATGTATAGTTACCAAGATTGCTGAATCAGATCAGTTTGTGCATACGAGTGTTTCTGTTGGCAATGAATTCTTTCTTTTGACCGGTGTCTATGGACACAATGATGATTATGAGAGGTCTCAGTTGTGGATGGACATTGAACGACTATCTGAATCTGTTACTTGCTCGTGGTGTCTTATTGGCGATTTCAATGCTGTTAGGAAAGATGGTGAACGCATTAGTAAAGATCCTCCCTCAAAAAAATGTATGGATGATTTTAACGATTGTATGACTCATTCTGGTCTGTTTGAGCTTGATACTGACGGATCGTTTTTTACTTGGGATAACCATCAGGAAGGGGGTAATTTTGCCATTTCTAAGATTGATAGAATATTGTTTAACTCTGATTTCTTACTGGACTGCCCTAAAGCTAGAGCCGTTGCTCATCCTTCTACTACAAGTGATCATAGACTTATCGAATTCACTCTGGGGAAAAGGAGGATTGTCAAGAGCCCTTTTCATTTTATCAACGCTTGGTGCTCTAAGGATAACTTTAATAGTATTGTGAATGAAGCTTGGAGGAATGGTGCTGATGGTTTTCCTATGTTTATTGTTTATAACAAACTTAAAAGCGTTAGACCTGCTCTTATGAAGTGGAACAAGGAGTCCGGTAATTTGGATGATAATTACAGAATTCTTGAGGCTGATGCAAATTGGATTCAGAGTGCTCTTGATACAAATCCTACTGATGAGGTTCTTATTCATGATGCTGTTGTTGCCCGGAAAAAGGCTAAGGAAGCTTATGCTCAATATGAATCCTTGCTTAGGTAGAAATCTTGAGTTAGTTGGTTGAAGGAAGGCAACATGAAATCTAAATTTTTTTATTCATCCTTAAGAACTAGAAGACACAGAAACACTATTAGGTGCCTTAACATTAACGACATGCTGGAGTCTAATCCTGATGTGCTTAAAGATTTTGTTTATAACTTTTATAGAAATATCTTTAACAAAAATGAGGGGGTGGAACTGTCAAACTTAATCAGTTGGTGTTTCCTCGGCTTGATGAGATTCAGAAGATGTCCTTGGATAAGCTTGTCACTCCTAAGGAGGTTGAAGATGTTTTTATGAGTCTTAATGTTGACAAAAGCCCTGGACCAGACGGGTTTAATGGCAAGTTTTTTAAGCATTGTTGGAGAGATATTAAAGATGATCTCATTCGTGCTGTTCTTGATTTTTTCAGAACTGGTAGACTTCTGAAAGAGGCTAATAAAACTTTTATTTGTCTTATCCCTAAGGGTAATGGTACTGAGGAGTTGAAGAATTGGCATCCTATATCCTTATGCAATGTTATTTACAAGGTCATCTAAAAAATCTTGACTAATAGGTTGCAGGGCGTGCTTCCTTCCCTTATTAGCCCCAATCAGTGTGCCTTTGTGAAGGGTAGAAGTATCAAAGATGCAATCTTGCTTTCCAATGAAATTATTCATGATTTCAACAGGTCTCATGGTAGTCCTAGAATGTGCATTAAAGCGGACCTTACTAAAGCCTATGACTCCATCAATTGGGAAGCGCTTTTTGTTATTCTGAGAAAGATGAATTTACCTCACTGCTGGCTTGTTTGGATTAAGGAGATTTTCTTTACTACCTCTTACCAAGTTCTTTTCAATGGAGAACCTCTTGAGTCCTTTAGTCCTAGCAATGGAGTGAGGCAAGGCGATCCTCTTGCCCCCTACCTCTTTGTGATTGTTATGCAATGCTTTTCCGTTTTGATGAAGCAGGCTATTGATGAAAAGAAAATTTATCCGCTTAGAGCTTCTGCTAATTTCAATGTGTCCCATCTTATCTTCGCTGATGATTTGATGATTTTTTCCTAAGATAATTCTCATAATGCTTGGAATATTAGTGCTTTGTTTGAAGATTTAAGAACCTTGACTGGTTTATGTTTGAATCCTGCTAAGAGCTCTGTGTTTTACAGCTGTAATGTGGATAAGAAGGAGATGGAGGCCATTCTCAATATTGAGGAAGGAGTCTTGCCTCATAGATACCTTGGAGTTCCTTTGTTTATTGGTAAGATTAAGAAGAATTTCTGTGCTCCTTTGATGGATAGAATTAAAGCTAGGTTGGATGGATGGAAATCTAAATTGTTATCCATGGCTGGGCGTTTAGAGCTTATTCAATCCAATGTTATGGCCATCCAAAGGTATTGGTCGGCTATTTTTCCTTTGCCGTTTTCTATAGCTGATGATATTGAGAAAATTTGTAGAAAGTTTTTATGGGGAGGCTCCGAGGCTAAAAATGGTGTTCATCTTGTGAAGTGGAAAGATATTATTCTACCTAAGGATGAAGGGGGTTTAAATATTGTTTCTTTGAGGGCTTCTATTAAGTCTGCCTCCATTGTTAACCTGTGGAATCTTGCTGCTAAGAAAGACAGCCTTTGGGTTCGATGGATTCATGATAAGTACTTTCATAAGACCACAGTTTGGTTGCTTAATGTGAAAAGTTCAAATTCTTGGCTCATTAATCAGTTGATCCGTGTGAGAGATTTACTTATTCCTCATCTCAAGTTTTCTGTTGGTGATGGAAAGATTATTAGGTTGTGGGGTGATCCCTGGCTTCCTGGTAACAAGTTTTTGATGGATGTGATTGGCCCTAAGGTGGCTTTAAGCCTAGGGGTTTCTAATAATGCCATGCTCAGCTGTATCATTAAGGACGGCTGTTGGAATATTCTGCAGAATAGAAGGAATGAGTTTGTCTTTAATATGTTAAAGGATAACATCACTATTTCTGGAGGCAGTGATACTGTTAGACTCTTGGGTGAGTCTTATCCTAGATTTTCTCTCATTTATGATAATGTTAGAGAGAGAGGATGCAGGTATGAGATCTTCAAGTGGGTTTGGAAGTTTGCTTGCCCAAGGAATTATCATATTCATGCATGGAAGGTGGCTCATTTTAAGCTGCTTACTACTGATTACATCATGAAGCTTGGCATTCCAACCTCTTCTATGTGCTACTTATGTAGGAATGATTGTGAGGACGTTGTCCATGTTATGTTTAAATGTCCCTACTCTAAGGAGCTTTGGACTAAAGGACAAGTTCTTGGTCCTGCCCCGAGTTGCTGTGAGGACCTGATCAAATGGTCGAGTAAGGAAGCTCACCTTTGCGCTTTATTGATCCTTTATACTCTTTGGCATGAAAGAAATAGCCGTGTTCATGAGAACAGATACACAGGGATAGAAGCTCAATGGCGGAAGTTACAAAGTACCATCTGCCTCCTTACGAATTAGATCTGTGCAGACAGTTTGTTGTTTTCTTTCCTGTTTTCCGCCTGGTATCTCCAGCTGAGTTTTAATCAGGTAACGGCTTACAGGCACTGATTATGTTTCCCCCTTTTTTCCCAAAAATATAAATAGACACAGGAGCTTTCAGACCAAAAAAAAAAACTTCGGGCTATGAGTTGAGAAACCCTAATTTTAGGTAATACTATGTGAAACCCTGATATAGGATGATGTTATGTGAAATTCTAAGGTAGGGTGATGTTATGTGAAACCCATATATGGGGAGATGTTATGTAAACCGTAATTGATAAAGATGGGAAAACTCTATTCCTAATAATGGAATGGCGATTAATATATTGATAAGTGAAACACCTAAATAGGTTGATAATGGATATCTTTATATCAATAATACCTTAACTCGAGATGAGTCTATATCATTGATAATGGGTGCATATTTCAAATAAGTGTCCTATGACCAATACATTACATGATAAATGTGATGAATTGGTACATGAAGTATTAAGATGGGAGATACCCTAATACAAGATAAGTTGATGAACTTAAGATAAAGGTGATGAGGGAAATGATACATCAAGACATGATAGATATCACGTCCAGCACCTCAATATTGATACACCATGATGTATTCTAAATCCAATATACTTGGATGAGTAACACATGAAGTGTGTCATGTCAATTGTTACCTTAAGATGCATTACACTTTGATAAGTGTAGGCTAACATACCTTATGAAAAGGTTGAGCCAAATTAATAAAGTATGATGTAATCATATTCTGGTAAAGTTGAGAGAGGAACTTATACCCTGTGTTGATAATTAATTTAATGATAAGTGATGAGGATAAAAAATAAGAATGATTGAATACTTATGTCATCAATGTTGTCTCCTAGATGTGTTGAGCAGTGAATTAGGGCTTGATCATTAACAATATGATCTTGAGAACCAAAATGGTTAATAATGGAAAACCCTAACTCTAATGAAGGGTGATGATATGTAAGAGAAATCCTAACCCTAGATAAGGGAATAGTGATTCTACTCTTACTTTGCATAGTGATGATATATAATTGATATAACTATTATCATGTAATGATCATGCAGAAAATCATGAGATGATGAGAATAGCCAGGTATGAGCTATGATGTGCTAATTATTTAAATGCTTTATGGGCCTTGTGAGCCAATATATGCCTTGTTACCTAGTAAGAGGTAACAAGAGAATTAATGGGCTTTGAGAGACATGTGAGAGGCTTGTGTAGCAAGTATCATGCTTACCTTGGTCAGGTGACCTAAAGGTATTAGTTACCTGATAAGTGGTAAAAAGTATTCTTTGACGAACTAAGGGTTTGAATACCCATATTTCATAATCATGATGATGAGATGTTAAGGGATAAGAATGCCCATGATGTGATAAGGGATTAAGATCCCAATGTTTTTATAAAGTTTTGAAAAAGTACTTGATAGACGAATTATACTTTTCTTTGTAGCATTTGCCATAATAATGTTTGAGAACTTGACTGATGCTAAAAGAATACAATAATGTACTTAATTAATCAAGTGAAATCTCATCATGTAGTGCCCTGACCATATAACCATCAGTGTCAGAACTTGCTGGATGGTGAAATGGGTTGCTCCACAGCATAACCCGAAATGCATATTTTTGAATATGCAGGGGTAATGGGCGAAAATATCCTTACGCCCTAATGGAGGAATTGATGTGAGATAAACATTAAATCTCTCAATCCTTCATTACATATGTTGGGGTGGATGTATCACTAATCCCCTGAAGCCGGGATAGATGTATCACGAATCTCCCGATAATATAAATGCCGGATCGATGTGAGGTAAACATGAAATCTCTCGATTGCGAAGAGAGTACAACATGCCACTGTAACTCTATAGCGAAGTTACCAGTATACCCTGAAAAGCTATTTAGCAGAGACACAAGATGTCCTGCATTAAATCTTGTACTGACCGAGATAAGGGAGGTCATGGCAGCTGACTCTTCCATTGACCTTGTATGGCACCGATTTTGACTTCGCAATGGTCGGTTGGAGTATGAGCGGTATACCTCATCTCCTCAGGGCATAAGTGTGATTGTAAAATGTAATCAACCACATAGCATGTTTGCTTAAGGATTGAATACGATAATCATTGGTTGATGTTACATTCCTTTTATGCAATCTTTAGCTGATAGATGATATATTTATGTTTCCTTTCATTCTTTGCAAAGCAGATAATGATTTATAATCTACCATGGGTAGATGCAATGTTCTTCTTAAGAAAGAAAATTATCTTATTCTATTCATACAATGATTAATACTACTGTTAATAGAAAAGAGCTCCTGCATGACCTTATTCTATCAATCTGCAATAATAATGTTTCTGGCACAGAGTTATATCTCTCGCTGGGACAATTTTCAATTGTATCACCCCCGTGGGATCCAACTTTTTAGGTAGATGCAGAAGAAGAGACAGAAACCTTATTGTAGGGAAAGAGCAGCAACAACAGCAATAGGGAGAGCAGTGATAATTCTAGGTGGAGACACTGACTGTCATGTTTTGCATAGAAAGTCCTATGTGTCATCTCTGTACTCTCAGGTCCTCGGAGTCAGTAGTTAGTACATTTAATGCATCGATATGAGATTTTGGCTTGATGCCTCAATGTTTCATGTTGCTTATGTATAGTTCTGGAAAACCAACTGTGGTATGTAATCCTCGAGAAGAGATGGTACATGGTATGTACTTATGAACCAGAATGTATATGTAATACTTTGGTTCTTGTTATAAGAATTTTTTGGAATTGGATCTCTTTGCAAAAAGGTTTAAATTTTTAGTGATTTTCAGTAATCCACTGTTAATGTTCACTTCTGCTTAGTTAATGATGTTTTGTTCGAACGGTGTGTCACAATTTAGTGGTATCAGAGCTCTAGGTTCGCTGAGTCTACAGAGACATATGATTAAGGTTGTTGAGTCTGTTCTAGTGTTTTCCAGTTTATCTGATAGTGTCTTCTACTCATATAGGAGAAGAAGAACTTAAAGATGTCTGGATCACACGAAGGACATGCTGCTGAGAACACCAATGTTGCACCAACAGAGGGTGTGAGGGACCATGCGAGAGAAGAATGATCGCCTGAGAACCCCCAAGATGATCCAACTATGATAAGAAATCCTTCTTTTAATATCACTATTGGGCAAGCTAGGACAACAATGATGCATATAGTGGACCATATATTAGCAATACAACCTAGATTACCAACCCCTAATGATGAAGTTTTGGACTCCAATAGGATTCTTACTCAACATCAGCATGTTGGAGCAATGCATACTGATGAAAGGAATATGTTACAACCTAAAATCAGGATTTGCCACAAGTGTAGGCAGCCTAGACATATCAGAAAAGATTGTCCAAGAAAGTATAATGAGGAAAGAATTAAGAAAAGGCCTATCCAAACTCAGGATCAAAGGCCTGGTAGTTCCAAAAAGGGGAAGTTTTTGGTACCATCGACACAACCAAGGTCTAGTGCACTAGGGAAAGGGCTACCCAGAAAGGGTAAGGGACCTTTTAGACCATACCAAGAGATTAGAACATGTTACCAGTGTAGACATGTAGGACATATAGTAAAATATTGTCCAGTTGGAAAAACAATGGTAACCCAACCACCGAGGCAGAGACATCAATGTCATCAGAGGAAACAATTTTCTGGTGGCATTCGAGGACGTGGACAGACATCCCAGGCAGGATCAACTGCATTAAATAACAAAGCACAAGGTCAACATCAGGAAACGGTAAGATTTTATGAAAAGAATCAGCCTGAGGCAGTAAACAAATTATGAGGTAAGACAAGTCAGATGAAATAGTTACTTTCTCATATATTATTTCATGATTTCATGAGTTAAAAATAAGAAAGCAATTGTTTTTGAGCTTTCTTTGACTAGTCATATGAGGGCACAAAGAAGATGAGAACTTACATTTTACTCAGTATTCCTTAAAATGCTTTGTAATTTCTCTTAATTATGTGATAAAGGATGAGATATAGAAGAGATTCCTGAAGAAAATCCAAGAATGCTAAATCTTGTGTTTATGATGATATGAAAAACAAGGAACATGATAGTAAATAAAATGCATATTACCTAATCTCAGTACTTGTATACCATGGCCAAGTATATAATTATTAGAGATAGGGCAAGTATGGGACTCTTAGATTGTTATCTTTGTGATTACTCTGATCAAGTATTCATTTTGAAACAATCTAGTGAGCATAAAGAAACTAGAAATATGATATGGATATTTGTATCACATACTAAGTGCATTAAATGAAATCTGAGATGATCTTAGATCAATCTGTGTATATGAGGAAGTAAAAAGTATAATCCTCATGATAAAGAAAATGAGGACAAGATAGATGATCCCTGTATGATAAATCCTATGTATACAGTAAAGATCTTTTCCCATGATGTGGAAATGGGAAATGTGATAAAATCACAAAATGTTCATAAATATATTAGACAATAACAAAGGAATGAGTAATGACATGTAATCATCCTTATAATTCCTATGCTGATAATAATGAACTTAGGATGAAACAAGAGTAAATGAATCATGAACAGTTGAAGGTTCATGCTATAATGAGAAGAGATGATAATCCTTTCTCTCTGATAAACAACCCTGGATGATGATGGGGTGATAAGAGGAATATGTTTCTATGTGTTCTCTTCTTTTTGGAACATAACAATCAAGCGAGTATTATGACACTTGATGTGCATGGATTAGAAATAATCCAATAATGGATACTTAGAAAAGTATCAATTCATCTTGGACTTTGGCTCCAAGATAAAGATACGTGTAACAAGTAATGTCCCAAGATGAAAGAATAATGAGGGTGTGATGTGTTTTCGACACATGTGAAGGATACCAAAGTAAGGAATTCCGGTATCTAAGAAATATCAGGTGGTATGGAAAAGTATTCCTTGGCCAACGGCAATCTAGGAAAGGACTTATCATAGATCAAAAACCTCCTGCCGTCTTTAATTGTGTGCTGAAAAACAGACTCTGATCCATCCTCATTGGACCAACCTCATTGCCTAGAACCTTCACCAATATACCCCAAACACCTATATAAACACCGCTCAAGTGGTTAAACAAACCACCATCACGTCCAAACCCCATCCCAACTCCTTTACCTCATTTTCCTCCTCCTCCATCTCCTTATTTTTATTCCTCTCCTTCTATGTTGGTCCTTATTGAATTATGCTCACGCTGCTTGTATTTCTAATATTAATGATATTTATATACAATTGATAGCTGTGAATGATGTTGTATGAACTGAAACATGTGGATCTAGTTGTTACATGACCTTGCCGAGAACGTGGGCTGAAGCGGAAGACCTGAATTTTTGTGCATAGCCTGAGTGTTTGCTCCAGCCTGTTGTACACGTCCGTTGCCTACACACGTGAAGAGTGCATAGCTTGACTGCCCCCCCCAACAAACGGGATGCTCCAATGGAGTAAGGCAAAGCTTGTTTCAAAGAAATTCAAAGCACGGTCGAGGAACTGACTTCGTCATCACGTCGGCAGGCTGATCTTTCGTAGAGATGTAGTGAACCTGCAAGTGACCCTCAGATACTTGCTCCCGAACAAAGTGAAAATCCATTTCAATATGTTTGGTACGGGCATGGAAGATTGGGTTGGCAGTTAGCTAGGTGACACTACTGTTGTCGCACCACAACACAGGCAGATGAGTGGGAGGATGACCGAGTTTATCAAGAAGGGAGCGGAGCCACATAAGTTCAGTTGTAACATACTCAAATCTAGGAATATAGGCTAATACTCCATTCTTCTAGGCCCCTACCTCTATATGTGGTAACCAACCTCCTTCTTTCTCTCTATTTGACATTCTAATGAATACATACCTTTTAGTAAGCATAATTCACTACTTTAAGCTAGAGTAAACTTTGGTGGGGATCTTATAACCCTTGACTCATTAATAACTAATAATCATGAAATCTTAGGATGTAATAACTCCAATAATTGAAATTATAGGAAATTGGTGGATAGTAATACCACACTATTGTCCCGATATGGATTCAATACCACAGTGTGACGTTTAGATATTGAGTGAGAGAACTGAAGACCAATAAAAAGGTTTTACTCAATTTGACCATTAGTATAAGTTTAAAACCCTAATTAGATGACTAAGAATATAATGGGGAAAATACAACACAAACAATATCAACTACTAAAAATAAGTCCAAATTCGTGTTCCTCACACCAAAATTAGCTAACCTACATAATTTGAGCTTAATTGGATATCATATACACCCCTAATAGCAATTAAGGCGATAAATATATAAGTTTAATATTGTTTATGCGATTTATTCGAATGTCACGCTCATTTTTTCCCCTAAGTTCTGATTATTTGCATGTGATTCTTAAGTTGGTCACGCGGATCCTTATCAGGTCGGGTAGATGGGAGTTGGACTTTGTCTCCCACCCCCAATTTGCCCGTGCGCGAGACTGTCAGATGCAACTTGCTTCCCTACGACTGGTTCCGCCTCGTCTCTCTCCCTCAACACCGGATGACTCCTCGCGAATTCTTCGCCATCTGACTCGCTCCTTCCCGCTGAATCCATTAATCCCTAACTCACTCTCTCTCAAGCCCTAGATACAAAACACCCAAATCACTTCTCTCCCTCTGTCGCGGCTACTGTTCCCAAAGAGCTTGAACCCTCTCCTCTCTACACCCCTTTGCACTTCAACCACCCAGAATCGAAGCCCAGGTCCTATAGTGCCGCCTCGATCCTTTGATTTTTCCTGAGGAGACGTGTGGTGTGCTGACAGTGTTGGTCGTCTTTTCTGGAGTGAAGTCTGTAGCCACGGTGGTGTGGTTCACCTCCGACCAATTAATCATGAGGTAACTATCTCAGGCCCTCTTTCTTTCATTCTACACCTCCATCTCTCCTTGAGTTCTCCTAAATCGTTGGGTCGACAAATGTTGCAGTTCTCCTCTATTTTGGGTCGCCGCCGGAAGGGGTCTCAAGGTCCCCGATCTCGTTTTGGGCTACTAACTCGCCGTAAACTTTCGTCTGATGTAAATGTCGCATTGGGGTCTTGCAAGGAGTGCTAAGACTCCTATTTGTCTCAACCAACCTCACCTGGTTCTGCGATCGGTGACTGTTCTTCTTGGTTTCTCAGGTCTCTCGGGTGCCTTTGGTCTCCGGCTTTCCATAGCCTGTCTCCTCACGAACCTCTCTATGAGGTGGGTTCCGGCTAAGTCATAGTGTCGCGGTTGTTTCTCACTGTGTTCTCCTTGCCACGGTCTGTACCAGGTCCTCCATTGGTCATCACCACCTGGGACCCATCTTGACCCTGACTACCTCAGGGCCAGAGCGATGGTCCTCCAGGTCTAGGGTGGAGAGTCGAAGGCAGTGAGCTTTGTGCTCCTTCACCTTGGGCCTTGGATCGGAGGTCACCTTGACCCCGTGCTCTGTGGAATGACCATGGCGCAGAATGCAGGGAATTCAATCCCTGGGATAAAAGTCCAGTTCTACCCATGGTGGTCAATGTTTTAATGTCACACCCATGAGGGCATATTGGTAAATTTTACTTTCATTTGACTCTGTTGACCCAAACCTTGCTCCCATTTATTCCTCTGTAGTTTGTGTGACACCCTGTCACATACATTTGTGTTACATTCAGGGGCATTCCAGTCATTTCGCAATTCATTTTCTTTTTATCAAGTAAATGATTTTAACTTATAAAAATCGTAACTAATTATTAGTTCAGCAGAAAAATACAAATAAATATGTTGTCAAAATCAGAAAAATGTGACTGGTTTATTGGGATAGGTTTCACGACCATATTTCCAACATAATGTAGGGTCAATTTCTAAGCAAGGGATTTAATGCTTTTTATATTAATTAAATGCACATATATTGTGATTAGGTTGAGACAACCCTAACACTGAACCTAGGAGGTGTTACTGAATATCTAGGTCTGATCGTAAGGTATGTACATCCTCTATTTTATTTTAGGCATTATTTGACTGAACCTACATTTCTTTAATGAGGCATCTCTTGAACTATCAATTTTATTTAAAATCCAATTGTTGGACATTCACACTTTCTACTTTTGATTCATACAAATTCATGTGATTGCTGGAATATTCATTTATAATGGGTCTTTGGACCCCTCCTTCTATGATTGACATTTTATGTGAAATTGACTAAAATGTTAGTCTTGCCACTCTATTTATGCATACTACTTATTTGACTAGAATATCTAGAATAGTGGTACTTATGTACAACCATACCTATATAGGGCGTGTGTATTCCGCCCGGGGTGTGTGTTTCCACCCTTATTTCTTTTAGGCCATGATCCTATGGGGTTATGGCCCTATTTTAGGTATATTTAGTCTACATTGTTATGCATGCAAAAGTTATTGTTTTATATTGAGATTGTTGATAATTGTTAGGGCAAGGCACCTTTACTCTCATGCTTCTTCTTTTTTTGAAAAAAACATTGGCCATGCTAGGCACCTTTTACTCTCATGCTTGTAATATGAATTTTAATATGCCTCATTTCTTTTGATATATTCCTTTTGAACTTACCTAATTGCAAATAGCCCCTCCTTGTGGGAACACCTCTTTTTGTACTTATAACCCTATATTATGCTGAAAGTGTTTATTATATGTATATACTCAGCTCTTTGATGACCTCTTTGTTGTCTCCTATGTTATGGGTGATGTTCCCTTCCACCCAGGTTTAGGTGCATTAAAAGATCAAGGATGCTCGATGATCATATAAAGGGAATTGTACCTAAGGATGGCTTGGATTGGCTAGGTTACTCTCTGCTACTGGCCTTAATTGTAGTTAGTTTAAGCTTTTGTAATATCACCTTTTATGGTGATGAGCAATTGTATAATGATACACATTGTAACTTTGTAATAGTTTTGTTTCCACTGCTTGTCCATTATCATGCTCTGTAATATGTACCATTTGAGAAATGAATGAAATTCCTCCTTCCCTTGTTACCCTTTTGGTATGTTTGGGATTGGATGGACATATTCTTCAATTCAGTGAAGAGTGGAGCCCCTATCGGGTCTCACTCTTTACATCAGTAATAGTTGTAAGGACCATGACCTTTGTTTTGGTCTTATCATGTTTTCTTTGCCTAACCTTAGTGTTTAGTTACTTGCTAATCACCTCAAGTGGTGATCATGGTTGCTTGTGCTTTGTTGAGAGTTGGAGGTGTCACTTGCAAATAACCCAAGTTTTAGGGTTGATGAGCAAGTTTGTCACTTTGAGAGATGTTTCTCTCTCTCCTTACTTCCTCTAGAGTTGAGAGGAAGGGTTGGGCTCATTGCTTGAGTTGCCTTGGGTTTGGTTGAACCTTGTTGGGCCTTGTTTTGCCTTGTTTGGGCCTTACCTCACCTTGTTGGACCTTGTATCGGGCAAGGGTGTTTGGGAGCCTTGTGTCGGCCATGAGGCTGTGTCGGGAAAGAGAGTGTATCGCCCATGAGGTGTGTCGACCATGGTTGTGTCGGCCATGAGGCTGTGTCGGGCAAGAGAGTGTATCGACCATGAGGTGTGTCGACCTTTTACCATCCTTGACCTTTGGCTTCGTTTCTGTCACCACCCTTGTGGACACTTGGTGCATGATACTTGCATGTGGCAATAGCCTTGGACATGTGTATGGGGCAAGATAAGGAGGTGGCATTGCCCATGGACAAGTGTCCCTATGTGGGCGACACCTTGCCTTGTTTTCTCCTTCACCCTCTTCTATATATGCCTCTCCTTTCTCTTGCTTAGGATCCCTTTAGTTGGTGTTGCTTCCTTTCCTTCCTTGCTGGGTGACACATCTCCTTTGCAAGTTGGTGGCCGATCTTACTCCTCCTCCTTGGAGTCTTCTTCTTCCTTTAGTGGTGGTCGATCCCTAGGGTGCCTTGTTCTTCTCCTTGTGGTGAGCATCTTCCCTCTTTCCTTAGCACCTTCTTCTTCTTCTCTTTCTTGCATGCTCTTCAGCCATGGTGGTTACAAGTTTTATTTCTCTTCTTGAGGTAGACAAAGGTGGTGCTTGAGCTTGGGATCTTGGTGCTAGGAGATTGTAGCTTTCTTAAGGTGGGTTACATAACTCCTAACCCTAGATATAATACTTTCTTTTCTTTTTGCATGTTATGTTTCACCTTGATCGGCCATGTATCTCGTTGGATATGCTTCTTATTAGATATGTTTCTTGCTCTAGTTGGTATCTTTGATCTTGTGGATATATGTTCATGTTATAGATGTGTTCTTGACCTTGGTGGCCAAACCATATGTATAGAGTTTCTTGGGCAAAACTCTTTTCTCTCCATTTGGTCTTGAGACATGAGTTTGTCTTTAGTGGTATAGGCAACACTCCTCTCACTTGGTTGTTGAGAGGTGAATCTATACTCTAGTTGCTTGGGCAACACTCTTCTCTCACCATGGATTAGAGAGGTGAGCCTTGGTTGGATGTTTACCTAGTAGAGTTTGGGTGCTTGGTCGGTATGGAAATGATCTATCATGTAGCCCGAGATATGTGATGGAGGTTGTGCAAAACCCCTCTCTCTTGTTTGTTGAGAGGTGAGCCAACTCTCTTGATCTATTAGGGTTTTGATGATGGTGATCTTGAGGTTAGTGATGACCAAGCTGAGATGAACCTTTGTACCTTGCACGATACACCTTTGTGGTGATGTTGCCTGACACCCCTCACCTTGGGTTTAGCTTTGGCCGATATGGTCATGTTGAGTTTGGTTGGCTTTGTGCTTGATATGACCATCTTGATCTTGTTGGTGACCTTGGGCGATATGCCTTGACTGAGATAACCCTTTCTCCTAGTAGTTGTTGTCCCCTTGGTCGATATGATGCTTAGTTGTTATATTTGTAGGTGCCTTTGTTTTGTGCCTTGGGCGACACAGGTTGGTAAGGTTGTTGTCTGATACAGTGTTGAGTGGTGCAACCCTAGTGCTTGCCTTAGTGGTGGTCGATATGGTGTGCTTGATCTTATTGGACAATAGGCTTCCTTGTGGTGCCTTGTATCGTTTGGTGATGTGTACATGGTGGGCGTTATAGCATTGGCTTGGGTGCCACGATCTTAGCCGTTGCAGTGGTGAGATGGTTGTTCAATACAACCCTAACCCTAGCTAGTCGATAGGGTCTTAACCGAAAACTAGATGCCCATTGCATACATAGCTCAGCTACACGATACACCTCTTGACCCAGCTACATGATACTTTCATGTTACCTTGGTTGCATGACATCCCATAGGCCTTGTTGATCGATATACTCTTGTATTTGAGTTGGTCGACAAATGTGGCTAAGTGCCTTGGCCGATAGGCCTTTACTGAGGGTTGTTACCCTGCCTGATACCACCTATGGTAAGGGGCGCACTACCCGTCATACTTTTAGCGAGGGTAGCTAGTACCTTTAGTGAGGGTTATGCTTAACCTGGAAACCCTAGCTAGTGATGTGTTGTCTTGTAATTGCACCTATGTTGTTGATATTATATGGATGATGGGTTGTGAACTAGTGCTATGCTTGATGCTTAAAGATAATGCTAGATCAGGTAACAAGATACTTGCTTATGTTTATAAGATAAATGGCATAAGTGGATGCTTATGATTCGATAACCATAATGTAATTGATACAGTTGTATGCCTCATATGATTATAATCATGTCATGCACATCTGCAACCCTAATGACATGATAATCAGTAAGATCTATGTCTGGTGATTTTGAGTCATCTCTCCTGATGTGCATACTAACTATGTAGGTGTATCAGGTGAATTCATAGCTAGGTAAGAGTTATGAGGTATATGTGTTTGAATAACATTGCATAATGATCATTCTTGTTGATGAGATAACATGCATCACCAGTCTGATGAGATAGGTCTAAGGACCTGATGAGGGCTGAGTGCCTAATGAGGTGTTATCCTCTTGATGATGAGATGAGGGATTATTATCCCAGGCTATGATGTAACATGATGATGCCTTGAGAGGCAGTGGCTTTCTGTGATGAGGGATTGAGATCCCATGATAATGTGATAATGACAACATTAATGTAACTCAATGTCATTTATGTTTACAACTTTGTTGCCTCAAAAATCCACTTAAAATATACTAATTAATTATAGTGGAACATATCATGTAGTTTTCCATGGCCATAAATCCATCATCGTCAGTAGTTGGTGATGGTGAAACGGGTTAACCCAGAAGCGCATATTGTTGAATATGTGTGGTTGCTCCTAGACAAAAATGAGGAGGATTAGAGTGCAACTTCAGTTGTAGACTCCAGAGCGCGGTTTTAGGAATGTGGCTCAATATGTTGGACCATGGTGAATAGGTCCATGGCTCAGGATGTGTGATAAAAGAGCATGAATGCGTGCATGGCTCAGAGCACGGTGATCATGCATGTAGCTCAGTTTCACTAGCGTTGATACCTGTACTGAGGTAGGCTAGGTAGAGGGTAGCCTGACCCTATGGTTGAGTCTACTTAAACATGAGACTGTGGTCCTGCTTGTTTTGCACTCGTGCACTGACCACGAGGTGGTGAGGTCGTGGAGTCTGGCTCTTCCATTGACCTTTTATGGCACCGGTTTGGGTTTTGCAACCGAAGGTTGGATTTGAGCAGTACGACTCACTTCCTCAGGGAATAATAATATGTAATCCAGCCGAATAGTATTTATTGCTTAAGGCAAAATATGGAACATTGGGTGAGGCCTTGCTTGTGTAGTTGATCTTGTTATACCTTGTAGTTACTTGTACGTTCCTGATGTTTTGTGCTAAGATCTTATAAATCTTATCTTTTCAATCATGTTCCATAAAGAAAATCAGGTTATATGCCTCCCAGATATCTTGGTAAGTTGGATAATACAATAAGTTCTACTCAGTATTCTACTCATATAATCTGCTTATATCTGTTACCTACTTTACCTGCTTTAGTTTCTTTCTAGAGTTTTATAGTTTCGGCAGGGAGTTATGTTTCTCACTGGGACTGTGTGTCTCACCCCACTGGTTTGCAACCTTTTTAGGCGATCGTGCTAGACGTGGTGGTGGTCGTGCGGTTACGGCCGAGCAGCAAGAAGAGTAGTAGGAGGCAAGAGATGGACCTATTGTTGTTTTGGTGGTTTTGTAGAAGAGTCCTAGAGTCATCCCTATACTCTCAGGTCCTCAGAAGCATTTTGACGGTGTTTCACGATGTGTAGCTGATGTATTTCATTATATCCTGTTGTTGGCCTGATGTGTCCCGTTATGTATAAATAGGTGATGAACTCATGTGTTGGCAGGACAGCTGGTTTCCCTAAGCTATGGACATATATTAGGCTTGTAATATTTATATAACATGTTTCCTTGTAGGATTTGGATGTAATAGTTTCTTTGTTTATCTGCTTTCTGTGATAGGTTTTAATTAAACCATGTTTTTAGTAATATGTGGTTCCTCACATTTTCGCGTGTCACCTTGTTGTCTGTGTGATGGCAAAGTCTCAGTTTGTTTGGTATCAGAGCTCTAGGTTCGCTGAGTCTACAGGGGTCTAGGATTAGGTTTGTGTCTGTTCTTGTGAGTTTTCTAGATTTTCTTACAATAATATTCTGCCCTCAGTGGAAGAAAAAGCTTAAAGATGTCTGGAAACCATGAAGAACATGCTGCTGAGAGCAGCGATGATGCATCAGTTGCTGGAGCAAGAGTGCAGGCACATGAAGATCGAGTGTCTGAGGTCCCCCAACTTGACCCAACCATTCTTGAAAACCCTGCCTACCGGTATCTTATGGGACAGTTGATGGCTACGATGAATCTCATGGTAGAGAGATTGCCAGTGCCTCCTCCGAGAGCATAGGCTCCCCATGGTGAAACATCGGGTATTGGGAAGACCTTTGAGCGGCTTTGCTGAGTCAGAGCTTCGGGTTACACTGGAACTACTGATCCAACAGATGCAGATCTGTAGCTGATAGGTCTTGAGAAGGCCTTTTGGATCCTCGACATCCTCGAAGCAGACAAAGTCAAGCACGTTGTCTACCTTCTGAAAGGTAGTGCTGACCACTGGTGGGCCATCGAGGAGGAAAAGTGACCCAGTGAGGTGATCGATTGGGAGGTTTTTCGGCGAGAGTTGGTCAACAGATATTTTCCGAAGATGTATCTGGATGAGAAGATCAACCAGTTCGAGTGTCTGTGCCAAGGAACAATGGACATCATTGAGTATGAATCCAAGTTCATGGACTTGCTGTGGTTTTGTCCTCACATGGCGATGACAGATGATGAGAAGATCAGACAATTTGAGAATGGTTTGAGTGCTGAGCTATCAACACCTGTTGTTGCTTTGGAGAATCGGGAGCAATTTTCCACGTTCGTGGAGTCCGTCCGTAGGATTGAACGGTCTGTTAGGGAGAAAAGGGAATCCATGACCAGGAAAAGGTCTGCTCAGTTTCAAAGACAAAGGTTTGATGGCTTCAAGAAGCCAAGGTATTCGGCACCTTCCGCGATGCAGAGTTCTTGTGCACCATCTCTGTGCTCTCTGAGTAAGGGAAGAGGGCATTTATTTTCACCATCCAAAGCTCATAGTAAAGCATTAGTGGTAGTGATAGGGCCGTGTAGGCCACAACAGCGAGACCAGTCATGTCATCTTTGTGGTTAGATCGGGCATTGGAGGTCAAACTGCCTAAGGAAAGATGTCGAAGTGACACAACAGCTGAGGCAAAATCAGCAAGGGTCAGATAGACAGCAGCCCAGTGGTAGCAGAGGGTGAGGACACAGTCAAGCGTCGCAAGCGGGATCGTCTGCCCAAGGAAGCAGAGGACGTGGACCGCAAGCAATGGCTCGATTCTATGCTATGAGTCAGTCAGAGGCGATAGTCAACCCACGAGTGGTGGCAAGTCAGATGGAGTTATTTCATTCTGATTTGTCCTCATCTTGCTTTATATCTGTTTTGGTTGACCTGGGTGCTACGCACTCTTTTATCACACGTTCTATGCTTGATAGTTGTTTTTTTCCTGTTAGTTGTAATAAAGATAGCTTGTTGTTAGAAACCCCTTTTGATGGTTCCTCAATGGTTCGAGAGGAGTGCCCATCTTGTGTTTTATCTTTTTCGGGACATGAGATACAAGTGGATCTTATACCACTTGATATGCATAGATTCGACGTGATCCTTGGAATGGATACCTTAGAAAAGTATAAGGTTGTGTTGGACTGTGGTTCCAAGCAGTCAGTGTTTGATGATGGTGGAGAGAAGTGGATCTTCCAAGGAGATAGGAAGATTCTTCTGACGTGCTTAGTGTCAGCGATGGTGGCAGAGAAGTTGTTGCGGCAAGGGTGTAAGGCGTTCCTAGATCATGTTGAGGATACCAAGGCAAAAGGTCCTAGTCTTGAGGAGGTTCCTGTTGTCTAAGAGTTTGCAGATGTGTTTCCCGATGAGTTCCCCAGTGTCCCCCCACCTCGAGAGATTGACTTTGAGATCAATCTGGTGCCAGGAACACAACCAATTTCCTAGACACCATACAGGATGGCTCCAGATGAGATGGCAGAACTGGAGAAGCAGTTACATGAGTTGTTGGATAAAGGTTTCATCAGGCCGAGCACATTGTTGTGGGGTGATCCAATCCTATTCGTAAAGAAGAAGGATGGATCGATGCAGTTGTGCATAGATTACCGGCAGTTGAACAAAGTTACGATCAAGAACAAGTACCCTCCGCTGAGAATAGATGATATGTTTGATCAGTTGCGTGGTGTTACAGTATTCTCGAAGACTGATCTATGGTCTAGATATCATCAATTGAGGATTAAGGTGGATGGCATACGAAAGTCAGATTTTAGGACAAGGTATGATCACTTTGAGTTTGTGGTTATGTCATTTGGGCTAACGAATGCACCTGCTACTTTCATGAATCTGATGAACTTGGTGTTCCATCCATTTCTAGATCAGTGTGTTGTAGTTTTTATATATGACATCTTGATCTATAGTCAGGACAGTCAAGAGCATGAACAACATCTTCTGTGACACACTATTCGAACAAAACATCATTAACTAAGCGGAAGTGAACATTAACAGTGGATTACTCAAAATCACTAAAAAAAATAAAACTTTTTGCAAAGAGATCCAATTCCTGAAAACTCTTATAACAAGAACCAAAGTATTACATATACATTCTGGTTCACAAGTACATACCATGTACAATCTTTTCTCGAGGATTACATACCACAGTTGCTTTGCCAGAACTATACATCAGCAACATAAAACCTCGAGGCATCAATCTAAAATCTCATATCGATGCATTAAAAGTGCTAACTACTGACTCCGAGGACCTGAGAGTATAGAGACGACACATAGGACTTTCTATACAAAACATGACAGTCAGTGCCTCCACCTAGAATTATCACTATTGTCCCTGTTGTTACTGCCGTTGTTCTTTCCCTACAGTAGGGTTTCTGTCTCTTCTTCTGCATCTACCTAAAAAGTTGGATCCCACGGGGGTGAGACAATTGAAAATTGTCCCAGTGAGAGATATAACTCTCCGCCAGAAATAATATTATTACAGATTGATAAAATAAGGTCAAGCAGGAGCTCTTTTATATTAACAGTAGTATTAATCATTGTATGAATAGAATAAGATAATTTTCTTTCTTAAGAAGAACATTGCATCTACCCATGGTAGATTATAAATCATTATCTGCTTTGCAAAGAATGAAAGGAAACATAAATATATCATGTATTAGCTAAAGATTGCATAAAAGGAATGTAACATCAACCAATGATTATCGTATTCAATCCTTAAGCAAACATGCTATGCGACTGATTACATTTTACAATCATACTTATGCCCTGAGGAGATGAGGTATACCGCTCATACTCCAACCGACCATTGCAAAGTCGAAATCGGTGCCATACAAGGTCAATGGAAGAGTCGGCTGCCATGACCTCCCTTATCTCGGTCAGTACGAGATTTAATGCAAGACATCTTGTGTCTCTACTAAATATCTTTCCAGGGTATACTGGTAACTTCACTATAGATTTACAGTGACATGTTGTACTCTCTTCACAATCGAGAGATTTCATGTTTACCTCACATCGATCTGGCATTTATATTATCAGGAGATTCGAGATACATCTATCCCGGCTTCGGGGGATTAGTGATACATCCACCCCGACATATGTAATGAAGGATTGAGAGATTTAATGTTTATCTCACATCAATTCCTCCATTAGGGCATAAGGATATTTTCACCCATTACCCCCGCATATTCAAAATATGCATTCCGGGTTATGCTGCAGAGCAACCCGTTTCACCATCCAGCAAGTTCTGACACTGATTGTTATATGGCCAGGGCACTACATGATGAGATTTCACTTGATTAATTAAGTACATTATTGTATTCTTTTAGCATCAGTCAAGTTCTCAAACATTATTATGACAAATGCTACAAAGAAAAGTATAATTTGTCTATCAAGTACTTTTTCAAAACTTTATAAAAACATTGGGATCTTAATCCCTTATCACATCATGGGCATTCTTATCCCTTAACATCTCATCATCATGAATATGAAATATGGGTATTCAAACCCTTAGTTCATCAAAGAACACTTGTTACCACTTATCAGGTAACTAATACCTTCAGGTCACCTGACCAAGGTAAGCATGATACTTACTACACAAGCCTCTCACATGGCTCTCAAAGCCCATTAAGTCTCTTGTTACCTCTTACTAGGTAAGAAGGCATATATTGGCTCACAAGGCCCATAAAGCATTTAAATAATTAACACATCATAGCTCATACCTGGATATGCTCATCATCTCATGATTTTCTACATGATCATTACATGATAATAATTATATCAATTATATATCAACACTATGCAAAGTAAGAGTAGCATCGCTATTCCCTTATCTAGGGTTAGGATTTCTCTTACATATCATCACCCTTCATTAGGGTTAGGGTTTTCCATTATTAACCATTTTTGTTCTCAAGATCATATTGTTAATGATCAAGCCCTAATTCACAGCTCCACACAGCTAGGAGCCAACATTGATGACATAAGTATTCAATCATGCTTATTATTTATTCTCATCACTTATCATTAAATTAATTATCAACACAGGGTATAAGTTCCTCTCTCAACTTTACCAGAATATGATTACATCATACTTTATTAATTTGGCTCAACCTTTTCATAAGGTATGTTAGCCTACACTTATCAAAGTGCAATACATCTTAAGGTAACAATTGACATGACACACTTCATGTGTTACTCATCCAAGTATATTGGATTTAGAATACATCATGGTGTATCAATCTTGAGGTGTTGGACGTGATATCTATCATGTCTTGATGTATCACTTCCCTCATCACCTTTATCTTAAGTTCATCAACTTATCTTGTATTAGGGTATCTCCCATCCTAATACTTCATGTACCAGTTCATCACATTTATCATATAATATATTGGTCATAGGTCACTTATTTGAAATATGCAACCATTATTGATGATATAGCCTCATCTCAAGTTAAGGTATTATTGATATAAAGATATCCATTATCAAGCTCTTTAGGTGTTTCACTTATCAATATATTAATCACCATTCCATTATTAGGAATAGAGTTTACCCATCTTTATCAATTAGGGTTTACATAACATCTCCCCATATATGGGTTCACATAACATCACCCTACCTTAGAATTTCACATAACATCATTCTATATCGGGGTTTCACATAGTATCACCTAAGATTAGGGTTTCTCAACTCATAGCCCGAAGTTAGGGTTATGGCTTATCATCATATTGCCCAACATTAGGGTTTCATGCACTATAGTCCAAAGTTAGGATTTCACATACCATTATCCTATATTAGGGTAGGATTTCATATAGCATTACATAGCATCACCCTGGATTGAGCTTCATATCATATCTCTAAATTAGGGTTTCACTTTCCATCTCCCTTGGTTAGGGTTTCACCTTACCTCTCTGCATTAGGGTTTCACATGGCATCACCCTTGATTAGGGTTTCACATATCATTACCCTTAATTAGGGTTTCACATGACATCATCCTTAATTAGGGTTTCACATGTCATCACCCTTCATTAGGGTTTCACATATCATCACCCTTAATTAGGGTTTCACATGTCATCACCCTTAATTAGGGTTTCACATATCATCACCCTTAATTAGGGTTTCACATGTCATCACCCTTAATTAGGATTAGGGTTCATCAATATTCTCAATTAGGGTTTCTTGCTCTCATCATTATTGATTAAACCCTAATTACATATTTTATTTATGTTGAAAGTGTTGAGGATAAATCACTACATGATTCTCACTCATGTATAAGTTTTCTCTCTCTCCTCCCCTCTAGGAGGTTAATTACTTTAATCTTGATTAGATTGAATCAACTTGAATGAAGAGTTGACATAGTGTATTAGGTTATTACTTTCAAAAGCATCAAAGGTTAACCACTCTAAAGGTACTAATCATCTAAATACTTTACAGATACAACCATTGGATTTAACTTGGATATATGCTATTTATCAATCAAGGGATTAATTGGTCTTTCATAACTTTGAAACTATTAAATTTCCAAATGGTTTTGTTACTTTTGAACCTTCAAACGGTCTTGAGGTGCTTGACCTCCATTCGGTCTTGAGGTGCTTAACCTTCATTCGGTCTTGAGGTGATTAACCTCCATTCGGTCTTGAGGTGCTTGACCTCCATTCGGTCTTGAGGTGCTTGACCTCCATTCGGTCAACTCTCCCAAACGGTCAACATGCCCAAATGGTTTGAAGATCAAATTACTCATTCGATCTTAATTGATTTTACCTATTCGATCTTAATCACTTTTACCCATTCGGTCTTGATTGATTTTACCCATTCAGTCTTAATCAATCTTACCCATTCAGTCTTGATTGATTCCATCAATTAAGGCTTCAATCAATTCAATCGATTGGAGTTTGTAATCAATGGATTATCCATCATTGAACCTATTACAAGTCAATCAATTAGAATCATTAGATCATCATCCAACCATGACATCTCTTGACCTAAAACGGTCTTGAGATCGTTTAACCCCGAACGGTCTTGAGACTGATTGGTGTCAAACGGTCTTCAGACCGTTTGACCCATCCAATCACTGAAATTGGTTGAATCCAATTAGGGTTTCTTCAACAACCCGATTTAGGGTTTGTACTCAAATAACCTTAAAGTGTTGAACCCTTTGAAATTAATTCAATTAAGTACTATTGGATCATCATAAATATACATCAGCATGATCCTCCAAATGGTTTTGAGGCTGTTTGATCTCAAACAGTTTTGAGACCGTTTGATCTCAAATGGTCTTGAGACCGTTTACTCCCAAACGGTCTTAAGACCGTTTGGTTTCAATCGATCTTGAAACCGATTGGTTCCAATATTGAAACTGTTTGCTCATGTATTTTATTGAGGTGTGTGCTTATGATGATGTCATCATCATCAATCTTTGATCCTTCAAAAACTACTACCACTCTTATGGAAATTTCATCAATTAATCAAAGGAATTTCAAGAAGAACAAAATGATCAACAAATGATGAAGAATTGAATGCAATAATAGCATTTAAGGGTTCAAGTTATATAACCTGCCTTCAAAGTTGAATCCAAGCTTCAACCTTCACGTCCTCAATGGTGAATGAAGCCTTCTCAACCTCCCAAGGTCCGTCCTCAAGCTTTTGAGTGAAAAGGAATGGCTAAGGTTGAAGATTGAATGAAGAAAAGAAGAAATCAAGCATTGATTTTCGATTTCCACCGTGAAATCAAGGTTGAAGATGATTATGGAGATTACCTACAGGTTGGGGCACGTCCTCCTGTTGCTCGTAAGCTCCCATGTGTTCAACCAAAGCAAGGAAAGAAAGAAGGGTCGAAAAAGCCTTTCAATTGAATTGGAAATGGGATGTTTATAAGGAAATTCCAATGAGAGAGAAAGTCTTATAATAATCCTTCAACTTCCCAAAATTGGTGCCACTTAACCCCCTAACTTTCTTGCATACGAAGGTATCAACTCCACCTTCGAATTCCTCTTCATTATCCATGAATTAAAGGAAAGCAAATTAAGCACCTTAACCATTATAATAATAATATCCAAAATTGAGCGGATATTACTTCTCCTTTTACTAATGTGAGTGGGATCTCCACTCACTTAGGATATTTTCGTTGCCTTTGCAAGGAATAAGTACGTCCACACTTTTGCAAATTCAACCATACTATTTTTGGTTGAAAGGCAATTTAATTAATATTTTTATTTTTGCATTAAATTGAATTAGGGTTTCAATTATGCTTAAATCTTAATTATTTTAATATCAAGATTATCTCTCCTCCAAAGAGATTAAAATGAGGCGCCCCTCTAATTTTATTTTCTCTAAATGATTCCAAGAAACATTAGGGACTCTCTTGAGGTGGTATTTTGCATATTGAACCCTAGGTTTTGGGTAAATTGCACATTACACCAAAACTAGGTTTTAATGCAGAAACATTGCTTAATAAGCTCTTTCTTGGTGCTCAGGCTATCACAAGACATACCTCTACATCATTATAATTCTTATGATGCTTCATCACCTGAGGAACACTTTATCATGTAACATTTGCAATTTAACCCCTCAACTTGGGTAATTTGCACTTTAGTCCAAAATAGGCAAAACATTATTTCAACATTATTCAAAAAGGATTAAAATTGAAACATAAGTTCCTCTTGAGTCTTAATTACTTTTAAAAAGATAAGAGCAAGCATATAATTATCTTTCTTAAACAAAACATCTAGGGTTAAAGCATAACCCAGGTCATGGATGTTACAATTATAAACCCCTAACAAGGATTTCGTCTGCAAAATCACAGGTAAAGGAAGACAGATATTATTTATTCATCATATCATCAAGTATCCACATAACATCTTAATGTCATGGAGATTCCATAGAACTTTGGACAACACAAAGTTCTTCCATACAAGGTTATTATAGAACTTGTCACACATGACACATACTCCACTGTGCTTTTCACTATTGACTGTAGAGTCCACTCTGTGTCAGATAGCATTTTTCTTTGTCAGAGATACATTATATATACCTCATTCTATTCAGGTGTCAAACCTTACTGATTTATCACCTTTCTCAATTAATAACTTTATGTGACATGGTTCTTGGTTCTGGGGAGTCTCTCATACTCCTCATTTAGTTTAGCATTTCACTTCCAAGGAAAGACCATAGTTATATTTTATCACCCACTTGTGATTACAAATCTCTTCATACATTTGGTGTGTCATCCAATCTGCTGACACAACATTAAATTTTCTTACTACTTGTACCAACTATCTCATTAGTTGTACATACTTTGTCATAAGAGAAGGTTACTTGCCAATTAAGAACTTATCTTAGAGGTATCTTTGGAATTATTTTTAACTTAATAAGCTTTTTTCCACAATGATTTTACAATTATTCCTTCAACTAATACATTCTTGTCAATGTTATGTTTATGCAGAGCATAAACCCCTAACATGTGATATCCATACTATTTTATATAACTAGACTGATTTCACAGTTGGCCATTTCAGGTAACCAACATTAATCATTTAATTAATAGCCCTTCGTTTGGTGGAACCGTTCGCCAAGTTCTGTCTGAAACGATGGTTTGGGACATCGGATTTCATTTGCCGGAGTCCGCGTCCCGTTCATGTTGTACAGCGCCGCCTTGTCCGTGGGCGGAGGAAGAAGAACATATGTTGCATCCCTACAGGTCGTTTGGGGCAGTCGTCGCAGTTTGCAGCACCAACAAAGCCTGGTGTTGCAGACATGGTGTGGTCCTAGTGGTGGTCGAGAAAGGCGGGTGATGGTATGGATGAGTCTGAGACTCTTTCCTGGTCCTGCGAGCCGCTCCGGGTTAAAATCCTCTGTTCCAGGGACAATGTCCCAACAAATCCAAACCGTACATCCCGCATGCAGCAGCTGAGTGGGGGGAGAGGAGTGAGTCCGGGTGATTACGTGGCATGATGTCGTCCGGCTTGGAGTTGACTGTGCTGTCAAACCATGCATGCTCGCATGCGTGAGATGGTGAGGGTACTGAGGAGCCGGGGTGACATGAGGAAACGGGAGTCAGAGGAGAACGTATAGGAGAGGAGTGAGAGAGGGAGTGTCCAGAAGTTTTTTTTTTTTTTTTGGTTGGGCCCTTGGGAATGGTCGGTTAGGACGACCAATTGGGAGAAGAGAGAGACAAAGTTGTTGGGGAGAGAGAGTTCATGAGATGGAGTGGCATAGGAACAAGAATTGAGAGGTGAAAAGTGAAGTGGGCCAACGAGACAAAAAGATAAAAAAAAAAGAACGGAAAACAAAAGATAAACACCTTTTTAAGGTTTAAGCATCCCCACTTATTACATGTGTCTGCTACTTTTGTAAACAACGTCTCGTCCATCAATTTTATTAGGAAATCTAACATTTTCAAACTTTAAGCATCACCTACTTATTACACGTGTCTCCTAATTTTGTAACTGCAACAAAGTCTCTTCCACCAATTTCATTAGAAAAATCTAACATTTTAAGCATCCCCCACTTACTACATGTGTCTCCTATTATTTAGATATAGTCAAACTAATCTTCTTCTTTACCTTAAACTTACCCCCTTCAAACCACTTCTAGGAAACTATTATTTCTTCTAGATTTTTTTTCTTTAGTTTTGAATACTATTTTAAGTCCCCGTGGTTGTCTTCTACTTGTTCATATCATTGATTAACAATAACCATTCTAGTAATTTTCCTTTGACCCGGGAAAACTTTTGTTTTTCATCTTATAATTATCTCATAGTCACATTAACATTGTAAAATTACTTCTCGATTCATTTATGCTCAAATAATATTTTCTCTATTATCTTTATTTCTACTTCCCTTCACCGTATATACTACTTTCAAGCACGATATTTTGGCTCTAAGTTGTTATATTTTTTTTATTATTCTTAGTTGAACTTCCTTCTTTCTTTTGAATCTAACCTATTTGTATCATTGGTCACTCCAACCCTTTCATCTTTATAAGACCAACTTTTTCTTTTACTTTGTTATATCGTTCACATAAAACGTATTGCTTGCAAATTAGTTTTGAAACTAGTACTCAAATTACTTTAATATCAGTAATTATGATAAATTTCATTTTTTTCATAGTAATTATGTTTTCCAAAAGAACGAGTTATTACATGCACACTCTCAATTATCCTTGCATTGTGGTCTTTCTCTAAAGGCGTCCCTAACTTCGTTGTTGGTGGGGTTTTTAAGAAAGAGAGTTGCTACTACAATTTAGTAAATTGATTAATGTGGTAAAAGAGTTTTCATGGAATCATATATTACCCAAACTCTCACTCCTAATGTCTAGATAAAAGAGGCAAGAGGACATGAGAATTCGTACCTGGAATGGAGCACGTCATATAACATATGCGTGAATAAAACCACAGTAAATAATATGGAAGAACCATGGTATGAAACAACATGGCATATCAAAAGAAGCTAAACTAGTATCTGACAATAAAATCTAAGTCCCCATATTTCAAACCACATGAATTCATTTTCATGTCATTATGTTCCAACATAGTAAGAGCATCATGTTGCTATAATAGAGTGGAAGAAACTATCATTAGAATTTTCACTATGCACCTGCTGCCTAAAATCATAAAATGGGTACACATCAACACAACTATAGTGAGTACACTATATAAGACATAAAATTATAGGTCTAACATAACATATTTTGCTTGGAAAAGAACCAAAGTAATAACAATAAGGAAAGCAAAAACATTAAAAGACTTTCTTTAGAACATACAAGTGTGTTTTTGATTCATTTCCATTATACTAAACAACATATGGTCATTGACCAACTTTCCAATAGAAGGGTCCATGAGGGTCGTTATTCAAAGCTACTAATGAAACATGTTTCAACGTGAGGGACTACATTACTACATGTCAAAAATTAACCCTTCTATCCACATGGTTTACCCTTGCTTGACAAACCAAGTAGGACATTTAGCCTTGTATCCTTTCCTTGAGAATATAGGTAGGTGATCAAGGTTTGTATAATGGATAAGCTTAATTATTCTTCAAGGTTTGGTTATTCTTCAAGGTTTGTTAAACATGGTTTAATCAAGATAAAACATATAAGTGGTAAGGAACATGCAACGTGTAACATACCGGATCTTGAACCCTACCGTAGAAGTTTGACCTTTTGGACTTAGCCAAACAAGTCTGAGGTTAGACCCAAATAATGTTTAGCATAATCCTAACAAGCTAATGCATGCATGAATCACGCTAATGTAACCTAATGTTCTCACATTAATCTTAGGCCAAAAATAGATACATAAAATATGTCACATGGTGGAAAGTTTCATAATATTCCATGCAAAATAATCTTACATAATTCCTTTGGTGATAATATGAAAAGATGAAGTATAATTGGATGAATAATGGTAATAATAATAATAATGAGCCCCGAATAATAATTGTGACATAGCTCATTTAAAGAAATCTCAAAAGTGAAATCTAAATTAAGAATCATGTTCTTTGGGTCCCAATTGTCTTGGGAGTCAAGTTTCACATTATTCACATAATAATAATTAATTTAATTCCATTTGGAAAAGAAGATGTGTGTTTTCCCCAAAATATCAAATAAAATAATAAATGACTCCAAAAGAGGAAAATAATCTTGGATTTTGGGTGAATTTTCATCCAATTTGGAGAAAGTTTTAAAAGGTGAGACTAGGAGAGAGAAAGTGCGTAGAACCTTCAAAATATTAAATAAAGGTACAAATAAATCCGACATGTAAAATTGGTGGTAAATTTGTGCCCAACACATTAAATATGACTTGTGGGTGAAGTTTCACTATGATTGGAGGATTCTAGATGTCTCTAATGTGTTAGGAAAGAGAAAAGGTGATTTACTTTAAAAGAATTAAATAAAATAGCAAAAGTCTCCAATTGGGAAAACTAATGATAAAATCAGATTCTACATGTTTTAATTATCCTAGATGCCAATTTTGAATTTATTTTACCTTTGTTTAAGCCCTCAAATGGATAAGTAAAGAAAAATAGATTTTTGAATGATTAATAATCAATGCATTCAATTAATACACTTTCTTTCCTATAGCTTTGAGGATAATAGTTGTCACGCCTGTCCCAATGTAGTCTTAACTTGGGCTGTTCGATTTTCAATCAGACGTTGATTGTATCTTCACCTTCCTCATGCCCAGTTTCTTTTATGGCAGTGTGATCGACATTTTGGCCTTCGATTTTCTCCCTCAACTCCTCACCTCAGTTTTCGATTTCTTCTCTTCTGGTTTCCTCACATCAGTCTCCACTTTCCAATTTGGGTAATCATTTAGTTGCAGGGTTCATTGCCCGCTATTTAGGTCTGATGGCTGCTAGATCTTCTCCTCTGTTCTTACTCTGCTTTTCCCCTCTTTTCTTTCTCCTCACCCACTGTGACCTTTGGACCTCCAGGAAATCGGTCCCTCACCTTCACTACACCACTAGAAGTCTTTGCTTGGTGATGGCTTTGATGCCCCTAGACTCAAACTATTTGGCCCTGAATCCACTTGTGGTTGTCGGTGAGAGATGCTTCATCACTGAGCAAATGGACTCCACTATCCTGGCTAGGTCTTCATATCGTCTACTTGACATCCTTCAGGGATCATTGAAGTGTTTCCAATACCTAATTCAAACGGCTGGTACTCCTCTCACATTTCCCCCTTTTTGATTTTGCCATTGCCTAAACTATACCATGTGATGATTTTGGGTCCCTGTGATCTGGTCTTTTCTGTTCCTCATCTCTACCTACTCTGCCTCCATCTGGGAGCATTGCACTCGATCACGATGCTTCCTGGGTTGGTCTGGTTCAGCCAGATTTCCCCTTTGATGATCCTCGTTGCTGGTTCTTGACTCTGACCTACTTCATCGCTAGTCTACATGACATCACTTTCATCACATAAGAAGATGATAGTCATGGATTTCCTCATTTTACCCTCCCCTCATCTCTCTTTCTTTCTTTTTCCACTGAGGGTAAAATAGTCTTTTCGCACTCTTATGTTTTGTTTCTGCGCTAAGGCACGTAGTCGAGTTGGCAGTGGGGTCAGACGAACTGGATAATGATGATTAGACCAACTCAGCATGCATGATTCTCTCCCTCTCTCTCTATTTCTTGCAAATAAACACGACGTGGATTTTTCTCTTTTTCCTATTGACCGGTTTTCAAAAATTGATAACTAATAATTTACTGATCAGAAAAATACAAATAAATAGTCGTTGGATTAAAAAAAAAGGGCTTTCTAATGGTATTGGTTCTGTCACCTGAATCTAATGTTATAAAGAGGTGATTTAAATGGATTAATCTAAATAAGTAATAACTTGTAAAATTTCTAACTAAATATATATAAGTTAGAAAAATATAATAAAATATGTTATGAGCTCAAAAAAATATAACTTAAAACATGGAATGGTTTTGATAACCTAATTCACTAATATTAAAAAGTGGATTTTTAGGTTTTTGAATAATCAATGTAATTCTAACCCTAATTTCAAATACATGATTAATAGGTGCTTTGGAGACCTAGATTTGGATCTAGATCTAATTTGTACTTGTATAGACTCTAAAGTGAGGTATGTTTGCAGACCCTATTATTCTATGTTGAGCAATTCACCTATATTTTCTTTCTCTTGGTCCTATGCATGGACAATAGCTTATACACAATGTCTTTTCTTTTGAAAATCATGGTTCATGTGAACTACCTTATTTGTTATTGATCTTGTGATCATGGATATTCTGTTGAATTCTTTTTCATATGCTTGGTGCATGTTGGACTTATTTGATGATATGTGCCCACTTTGAGGTGGATGTTTATATGTTTATGTTGTCCATTAGTATGATGGCAACGTTTATTTATTCTGACTATACCTTTTTACTTGCCTCTCTATACAACATGCTATGTGAATCAATAGCACTAGAGTAGTGCAATTGTAGTGGTTTTTGGTCAGTATGTCCATTTTATTATTAGGATTGAGGTGGTGGTGCCCCTTACCTGGGTTTCAAACTTGTGAGGTTTGGCCCAACTTATATATATTGGAAGTGGCAGTATGTCATCTCTATCAGGTTTCAAGTTTGTGAGACTTGGCTTCCTTTGTATATATATTGTTATAGGGCCATGTTTATCTCAGATGCATGCATGTTGAGGATTGTGGGGTGTGTGCGCTACTATCTTGTATGTTCTAGTATGTCACAGTTTTATTTGTTTGGTTATGACAAGTTTCTCTTTTGTGATTGGTCTTTTCTTTTATTCCCTCTTTTGGGTAGTACTTTTTGTTGGATCTAAGGGCTCTAGAGGGGGGTGAATAGAGCTACAAAATTTCAAATAAAATAGATTAGACCTTCAAATTATATTAATTAGAAGCAATAGCTTAATGGCAATTTGAAGTCCTATCTAACAAGCATAGCAAGGAAGAGAGAGATTGATAGAAAGCACTTGACAAAGGGATGTAGAGTGGTTCCATACTTCAAACTAGAAGTGAGTCAGTCCACTACCTAGAGATGTCAACCTCTAGGACTTTGCAAGTGCTTTTCTCTATTATATCACCACAGAGATTTACAGCAATAGACCACCAAAGGATTTACCCATCCAAACACAAGGAGATCTCCACCTTAACAAGGAACTTACCCACTTAGCTTGAATCTTCAGCCTTCACCAAGGTCTTAACCTGTTACGACCCCGTCTCCCGGTAACCCCCAATTAAGGGAGACCGAAAGGTCAGAGTCGTTAACCAATAACCCAGATCAATGGTTCGACAAATAATCATTAACAATTATTATATTCTACCAACTATACTGAAATATGGTAAAAATAAAACTTTGCATACCTTTTAAAACTGGGATTTTAAAACTTCTATCCACACATATACTAATCTATCTAATCCTCCTTTGCACTTAAATTCTCATTTAATACCACGTATGCCACTTTACTGTTTGTTCTTTTCATTGTACCTAAAACGCCGACAAACAAAACGTCCGTTAGCAAGAAGCTGGTATGTGAGGGGAACAATAATCATGCAAATATGTTAACAACGTAATCATTCAATTAATCATTTAACAACCAAGATTACATTTTAAGTCATACTACTCAATCCTTACCTATCCCCTAACTCTGTGCTATCCCTGCAGTGGACTTGTATGCTACCTCTCTTTTAGGTAGATTCTTACCACCATGGTCCTACCTTACAGGTAGCCAATACCTAGGGTAACAGAGTTGCATGGCACTACCCAAAGGTAGCCCAATATCTAACTCAATGTGACTTGATGGACCTACCCCATTGGTAGCCATGTACTAAGTCATCCAATGACCTGATGGACCTACCCCATAGGTAGCCATGTACTAGGTCAACTATTAAGCCACAGAGGGGACCATTATCTGAGCTAGTAGGCACATATCTTATGTGATAGTCATATCCACATTATAGTTTGCATAAATTAAATTCATCCAACAGTTAATTCATGTCATCGATGAAAACTTTGGAAAACCTCAGAAAACTAACTCGAGATATTCATAAGCGTAACCACATACCTGATTTGATGATTTCACAAGCATTAAGTAATTCCAACCAAGAAAGCGATCCAAGCAAGCAATTCAACAATCACATAATTCCTGAAAAGAATATGTACTCTATTTATTACACACTTTATCAAGAATCTACTTTATTGACTTGGATTCACTTTTTAGGGTTTCTAATCCGAATTAAGGTTTTATTAATATTCATTAGGGTTTCTTAGATCAATTTCTCAAACTTTATCCCTTTTAGGTCAACAACCCTAAAATACTCTTTTCTACTTATATAAACCCTAATTGCTCAAATTAATCATTTTAATAGTCTTTTATACCCAAATTGACTTAGGATCATCATATGTCTATTTATTCATGGATGTGAACCATTAAAACAATTAAAAGACATACTCATCTAAATTAGGGTTTTCAAGCTCATTAATGCATATTCATGCACGAAACCCTAAATTAAGCCAATTATATAAAAAGATCATCTTTTTAGATCCTATTTTCACCTTTATTAACAACAGGTTAATGTTGGCTTGAATTATCCAAAGAACATCATTAAAGATGATAACTTTATGTACTTTTCAAATTTCAAGCACATTTATGCACATAAACTCTAAATTATACTAATTACGTGCAAATTTCATATTTTTCAATCTTAATGTTTTTTTTTACAATTAACAGGTTAATATTAAGTTTAAACATCCATTTAACCCTTCCGAAATCATTAATCATCAAAGATTTGGTTTTTGCATTAATTAAAACATTAAAGATAACATCATTACACACTTTTTTGATTGAAATCAGAATTAATCTTCAATTATATTTGTATTACATTCCTTGAGTTCTCCTGATCAAAATTCATATATAACTTATCTAAATCCGAGCTACCAATGATTAATTATGAATTTTGTAAGATTTCACTAACTCTGACCAATCAGAAGCCGCCACATAGCTTCCTCCATGCAACGTTGGCGTGTCTTGGCTTTGGGAAACATTTCAAAAATTCTGAATTCCCTTGACTTACAGATCATTTTTTTGGAACCCCGAGGGGTAGAACGGTCAAACACCTAGTCTTATTCTACCTTGCACGAACCAGTGGTGCGGCCAATCTATGAAGGCTCGCGGGGGTGCCTCCTCCCGTCCCCAAGGCCCAGGGGCCACTGGCGACCTGCGCCCTGCCTCCGTCACCCTCAGCCGTGGCCGTGGAGGTCCCAAGGAGCGACCATGGCGGCGGGGATCAGGATGGTCAGGTCTGCCACCTACAGCCGTGATGCAGCCCTCCAGCCAACGTAACTGCTTAAGCGAGAATCCAGGGAGGTTGTTCGATTCAACCTCGGATGTGGTTGGATCACCAGGCCACCCTCCAGACCGCTTCATGGCCCTCCTCTCTCTCTAGGGTTATTCTACCCTCACCATTAGGGTTTGGGGAAAGAAGAAGAAGAAGAAGTAGGGAGAAAGAAGAGAAGGTTACGTGTGATCCTCATGAACTCGACCCTGGGCTCTACCCCTTTATATAGGGGTGGAAAATGAAGCCCTAGGTCAGCTATCCACGAGATCTAAGTCTCTCTCCTACTAGGAAAGTATATTCCTTCATGAATAAGCAAGTTTCTCTCTCTTAATTATCTTCTTAAATCCACATATTCATTAGATTTCTAGGAATACGAAAATATTCTCCCTTATTCTCTTTTGACTTGCTTTTTACTCCATTAATCAAGAAATTATGTTTTCCTTAAGTAGAAAATACCTCTTCTTTAACAAATCTACAAAAGCCATTAATAATATATCATATTATCTTCTTATTTTGCAATTTTGATATTTTCTCTTTCCTCTTTCTTCATTGGGACTCCTTGGATCCCAAGAAACTCAAATAATTCGAAATTCCTTTTTAAGGAATACTCATTATCCTTCTAAATGCATTGATATGCATTATTTCACATTGTCTTGTTTATTTCTTATTAAAATATCTCTTTTTGAGGATTTCTCTTTATTTCTCTTTTATTTTCCTCATTGGTATTCCTTTTATCATTAGGAATCCTTTGGATATGAAATTCCACCAAGGATAACCCAATTATACATTTTCCCATTTATTTCCAACATTTTAACATTAATTTAAATTTCTTTCTTTCTAAAGAAATACTTAATTAATCTTTTCTTTTCTTATTGCTTTCTTTTTGCAACTTTGGACTCCTTGGAACCCAAGGAACCCAAGAGACACGAAATCCATCCTTGGATTACACCTCTTTGCCTTCTAGAGGTTTCTACCTCTTTCTTTTCTTAAATATTAAATTATTCATTTACTAATTGAATTTTCTTATTATTTGGGCCCAATAGCCAATAAAGCCCACAACACAATCATCAAGGCTATTGTAAATGAAATCCATTTATTCGAACCAAATTATATCATTATTTGTTCAAATATCTTTAATATGAGAAATTACATTTCTCTCCAAATGAACCCAAAAATTGGGGTTGTAACATCCTTCCCCTCTTATAGAAATTTTGTCCTCAAAATTTTATCAAGCAAACAAACAATTCAGGATAAGACTTTTCCATGTCCATCATTGGCCCCTATGTGGCTTTACCGTACTCATGGCTCTTCCAAAGAACCTTTATCATCACATATTCTTTTCTCTGAGTCCTTTCATCCTATCGTCTGTAAACTGCACAGGTGACTCAGGCTATTTCAGCCTCCCTTGGGGCTCACTAGGTTCATTGCTCAGCACATGGTCAGGGAACCTCACATAGTGCTCTAAATTGGACACCTGGTACTCACCACACATTACTTTATCCTGAGGGGTAAAGTCAACCATAACCTTCTCCACCAATCCATCTCAAATGGACCCATGTATCGGGGACCCAACTTCCTTAGATGTAGCTTAGAGGGGTCGAATTTTTCATGTCACATATTTCCCACAGTGAACTGCATGTCAGTCTACTTTGCATCCGCTCACGACTCTTGTCGTCTCTAGGCTCCTTTCAGCCATTGCACGATCAAAGCGACTTCATCTACACACACTGTGGTCCTTTTCTAACCATCACGTGGTCCTTTCACCAACATCACCTTACTGAAGTGGTGACCGACACAATCTCCCTTACATAGCTTCTTTAAATCCCAATACTGGCTATGGTGGTCATCATTACATCTTTCATAGGAAAAGAACTGTCTCTAGCCATCACCCTGAACGAGCACATATGCTCTCATCAAACCCTTTAGTCTGGATCATACTAACCATTAGTTAGGGGTGATAAACTATACTAACATCGAGTTCTTCGTGTACCTATTTCCACCTTTTGGAAGGGAACCTTTATGTCAAACTCAAGAACTTTTGAACTCGCTTCATGGTGCAATTGAACCATCTCTCTCATGGGTAGTTCAACCGAATCTATCCCTTGACATAACTCTTTCTTTCTCATGTCATCTAGGTAAGATGATCCACCATAACCCATATTGCATCTTGACCTTCCTTCGTCTAGGGGAGACTTCATCATCCATAGTGATGAACTCCCTTTCCCTCTCGGGGACACTTTTATCCTCAATATCGATACACTGGGTTACTGGGGTTCGTCCTTTACCTCCTGGCTTGCATGGACTCATGCCACAAGCAACTTCATCTTAAGCATCCAAAGTACTACTATCTCTTACTATCTCTGTAGTATCACGGTGTATGGTGACCATAAAACCGTGATATCCTGTATGTCATAATTCCTCAAGATGGATACCTTGGAAACCCTCCACCATTCTCATCAGGGTTTCATCACTTTCCTTTCCAAAGAAGTGCATCTGAGGTTCTACAACCATCCTTTCATTACATCACGGACTAGGCTGGCTAACCAAACAATCATTTACTTGATTAACCGCTATTGATACATCTGGGTGTTAGCCAAACTTATCTCTTTTTCTCAACTTAAGGTTAGTGTAAGGACCCTGACCTTCATTTAGGGCTTACCCTGTTTGTTTTGCTTAACCGTGGTGCGTTGGTGCTTGCTAATCGCCTTTAGTGGTGATTAGGGTTTGGTTGTTCTTTGTTAAGAGTTGGATGGGATACTTGCAAATAACCCAAGTTTAGGGTTTTGAGGGCAAGTTTGCCACCTTGTGAGGTGTTCTTCTCTCTCTTTGCTTCCTCTAAGGTTGAGAGGAAGGCTTGGTCTTGTTGCTTGAGTTTTTTGGGCCTTGGATTAGCTTGTTTGGGCCTTGAGGTGCCTTGTTTGGGCTTGGTTGAGCTTTGTGTTGCCCAAGAGAGGTGTGTGTCGACCTAGAGGTGAGTGTGTCGGCCAACATGGATGTGTGTCACCCATGGAGCCTTGTTGTGTCGCCCATGGTGCAAGTGTTGTGTCGCCCATGGTGTTTGATCTAGCCTTGACCTCGTTTTTGTCACCACTAGTGGACACTTGGAGCTTGATGCATGCATATGGCAATGACCTTGGACAAGTGTGTAAGGCTTGCTAGAGTAGGTGGCTTGAGCTCTAGGACAAGTGTCCCTAGGTGGGGGACACCTTGCCATGCTCTACCTTGTTTTCTCCTCCCTTTCCTTCTATATAGGTGGTTCTTTCCCTTGCTTTGAGTTCCTTTGACCCTTTAGTTTCCTTCTCCACCTTGAGTGCACGACACTCCCTTCTTCCTTGCTTGTGTCGGCCGACACACCCCCCTTGAAGGAGCAAGTGGTGGTCGACATCCCTTGAAGCTTGGAGCTCTTCTTCTTCTTTGGAGCTTGGAGCTTAAGGCGGGTTGCATAACTTCTAACCCTAGCTACATTACCTCCTTTCTTGCTTATATGTTGTTGTTAGTTTTTACATCTTGCTTAGTACCCTTGTTTGGTCGATCCTCTTGGTAGTTTTTGGTGAGCAATACTCCTTTGTCTCTTTGGTCTAGAGGAGTGAATTTAAGCTTCTAGTCTCATAAGCAACACCCCTCTTTCATAGTCGATTGAGGTGAGCTTGTGTCCTATTTGCTTGAGAAACACTCTCCTCTCACCATGGACTAGAAGGGTGAGCTTGGGTTGGTGTTTGTGCTGCCCGATGGGTGATAGGTGGTGTGCAAGACCCCTCTTTCTTGGTTGATTGAGGTGAGCCATCTCCTTGAACCTCTAGGGTTTTGAGTACCTTGTGTTTGAGGAGGAAGATGACCTTGTTGGATGATACCTCTTGTTTTAGCATGTTGGGCGATACATTTGCTCTTGGGTTGGGTGATGTGTGGTGTGTCGGGCGACACCCCTTGTTCTTGTGACGGGCGCCACACCCTTTCCTTTGCTTTGTGTCGGCCGTTAGGCCTTGACCAGGTTGTTGCACGTTTTGTGGATGAGTTCTCTCTCTCTCTTTCTTGGACGTTATGCTTAGTGGTCTGACTTGGACGAGATGTTAGTACCTGTGACGGCATTGATGGGTAGTTGTGTCGGGCGTTGCATCGACTTGGTGTCGGCCGATAACAGAAAACCGCAGCGGGCGTCGCCTGATAGTGCTATGTGCCCAATATATACCCCTGTCGAGCGTTACTTCCCCTTGTAATGCTGCATCGCGCGCTGGTTGCCTTGGTGGCAACGCAGCGTTGCTGCTCACTTATATATTTGCCGTTATGCGTTGAGTTTTGGGTGAGGGCAGGTGGCCGAAACACCCCCCTTTTTATGAGGGTTCGTGGTGATCTATAGTGAGGGTTCTTGTTATCCTTGTTGGTGGTTCCTCGTATCATGGAAACAGACTAGTTGTATATACATATATACCCTTGCCTAAACGTTGGTGACTCCTTGCTCACTTAATGGTAATGATAAGGGTAGTGGTAATGACAACGCTTGTTCTGTATATCTGACATGACTACATGCATTAAGTAATCATCTTGATTATCTATATAATGATGAGATAAGGATAAGTACATAAATAGTTGCTTAATAATGTGTCTTGTGCACATGATCACCAGTTGATGTATAATTGATAAGTATAGCATCTTAAATATCATCTCATGATGATAAGCATAGTCCTTATGTTAAAACTATGATTATTGAGTACACTAACCATGCAGGTGATGCTTAGCCATAAAAAGGCTATGAGAAATATGTGATGAGTAACATCACACTGATGATTACTCTAGTTGATGAGATTGCATGTATGATGTGTTTGTCCCATGATGATGATGCGAGCCTTGAGAGGCAGTGGTAATACATGATGAGGGATTGAGTTCCCATGGTATGTGATGATCCTTGAGATGGATCTGGATGGTTGGCAAGAGGCCAAGTGATAACATGTGATGTTGGATCCTTGAGATGGATCAGGATGGTGTGATTACAATAATAGCATAATGTTGAGTTTATGTTGTTTACTTTATGTTATATCTTGCATGTTATATAACTTGGTTGAATCTTGAAATCCATCTAAAAGATACTAAATAATTACAGTGAAAAACATCATGTAGTTGCCCTGGCCATAGATCCATCATCGTCAGGAATTTGGTGATGATGAAACGGGTTCTCCTACGGGTTAACCCGGAGCGCATATTGTTGAATATGAAAGGTTGCTCCGAGCCTAAAGTGAGGAGGTAAGAGTGCAACTTCGGTTGTAGACTCCAGGGTGCAGATTCAGGCCCGTAGCCCAATTGTGATGAAGAGCATGGTGAACAGGCCCATGGCTCAGGATATGTGATATGAAGAGCATGAATGCATTAATGGCTCAGAGCATGGTGAACAGGCCCGTGGCTCAGTTTCAGTAGCGCCGAGACCTGTACCAAGGCGGGCTAGGCAGAGGGTTGCCTGACCTTGTGGCTAAGACCACTACAGCATGAGACTGCGGTCCTTCTTGTGTTGTACTCGTGCACTGACCACGAGGGGCGAGGTTGTGGAGTCCGACTCTTCCATTGACCTTGTATGGCACCGGCTTGGGTTTCGTAACCGAAGGTTGGATTTGAGCGGTACGACTCACTTCCTCAGGGCATAATAATACGTAATTCAGCCGAATAGTATTACTGCTTAAGACAAACACGAAACATTGGTTGAGGCCTTGTTTGTGTAGTCAACTCTGTTATATCTTGCAGTTGTTTATATGTTTTTCATATGTAGTAGAACTTATATATCTGGTCTTGTTAATCATGTTTCACAAGTAATATTTGATTACATCTGATAAGTTGCTAGGCATAGACAGCTTTATTTCATAACTGCTCTTTTATACCTTTTATCAGTTAGCTGCTTTATACATATCTGAGGTTTTTTAGTATCGGCAGAGAGTTATGTTTCTCGCTGGGACGATGTTCGATTGTCTCACTCCACTGATTTACACCCTTTTTAGGTGGTCGAGCTAGATGTGGTGGTGGTCGTGGAGTTACGGCCGAGCAGCAAGAAGAGCAGTAGAAGGCAAGCGATGGAAATGCTGCTGTTTTGGTGTTTTGTAGTAGAAGTCTAGAGCATCCCTGTACTCCGAGGTCCTTGGAAATGTTTTGACGTTGTTTCACGATGTATGATCGTTGATGTTTTGTATATCCTACGGTTGGATGGATGTGAGCCCTTATGTATGTATAAACAGGTGATGAACTCATCTTGTGACAGAACAGCTGTTGCTCTAAGCTGTAAATATGTATCAAGGCTTGTATATATGTATATAACCTGTTCTTTTGCAGAGTGTGGACTAAAATGTAAAAGTTTATCAGCTTTCCGCAAATGATTTTCATTCACCCGTGTTTTCGATAATCTGTGGTTATGGTGATTCTACACGTTTTCGCGTAACAACTCGCTGTCTGTGTGATAGTGGGATGTGTTGCCACAAGTTTTGGTATCAGAGCTTTAGGTTCGCTGAGTCTACAGGGATTTAAGACTAGGTTGAGTCTGTTCTTATGAGTTTACCAGATTTTCTTACAATCATCTTCTGCCCTCAGTGGAAGAAAAGCCAAGATGTCTGGAAACCATGAAGAACACGCTGTTGAGCACATCGATGCTGCATCTGTTGATGGAGCTTTTGGGCAGGCACATGAAGGTCGGGTGCCTGAGGTCCCCCAACCTGACCCAGCCATACTTGAACACCCTGCCTACCAACAGCTTATGGTGCAGATGATGGCTACGATGAATCTCATGGTTGAGCGATTACCAGTGCCTCCTCCGCGAGCACATGTTTCTCATGGTGAAACATCGGGTATTGGGAAGACCTTCGAGCAGCTTCACCGAGTCAGAGCTTCAGATTATGCTGGGAAGGCTAATCCAGCGGATGCAGATCTGTGGCTGACAAGTCTTGAGAAGGATTTCCGGATCCTCGACATCCCCGAAGCAGACAAAGTAAAGCATGTTGTCTACCTTCTGAAGGGTAGTGCTGGTCACTGGTGGACCATCGAGGAAGAGAAGCGGCATGGTGAGGTGATCTGTTGGGAAGTGTTCCGGTGCGAGTTCGTCAACAGATACTTTTTGAAGACGTATCTGGATGAGAAGATCAGTCAGTTCGAGAGTTTACGACAAGGAACGATGAACATCACCGAGTATGAAGCCAAGTTCATGGATCTGTTGAGGTTTTGTCCTCACATGGCAGCGACAGATGAGGAACATATCAGACATTTTGAGAAGGGTCTGAGTTCTGAGCTGACAACACCTGTGTCTGCGTTGGAGAATCGAGAGAGGTTTTCTATGTTTGTGGAATCTGTCCGGAGGATCAAATGATCAGTTAGGGAGAAGAGAGAGTCTATGGCTAAGAAGAGACCTGCTCGCTTTCAGGGACAGAGGTTTGGTGGCTTCAAAAAGCCAAGGTTTGCAGCACCGTCAGTAATGAGAGGTTCTAGTGGACCGTCTCAGTGGTCTCCGAGTAAAGGAAGAGGTTATGTTTATTCACCATCTAAAGCACAAAGTGTAGCTTCCATGGCAGTGACAGGGCCATCTAGACCATAGGTTGACGATAGAGCATGCCATCTGTGTGGTCAGATCGGGAATTGGAGGTTCAACTGCCCGAATAGAGATGATGAAGTGGCGCGGCAGCCTAGGTAGAATCATCAAGGATCAGATCGACAGCAGCCCAGTGGTAGCAGAGGACGAGGACGCGGTCAAGCGTCTCAAGCTGGATCGTCTGCTCAAGGAAGCAGAGGACGTGGACAGCAAGCAACAGCTCAATTCTACGCTATGAATCAGTCGGAGGCGATATTCAACCCACGAGTAGTGACAGGCCAGATGGAGTTATTTCATTCTGATATGTCTTCTTCTTGCTTTAGATCTGTTCTGGTTGACCTAGGAGCTACACACTCTTTTATCGCCTATAGTATGCTTGAGAACTGTCATTTACCTATTAGTCGTAAGAAGGATAGTTTGTTGTTAGAAACCCCTCTTGATGGTTCCTCGTTGCTTCGAGAAGAGTGTCCATCTTATGTCTTGTCTTTCTCGGGACACCACATTCAAGTGGATCTTATACCACTTGATATGCACAGGTTTGACGTTATCCTTGGGATGGATACCTTAGAGAGGTATAAGGTTGTTTTGGACTGTGGATCCAAGCAGGCAAAGTTTGATGATGCTGGAGAGAAGTGGATCTTCTAGGGAGATAGGAAGATTCTTCCGACATGTCTGGTATCAGCTATGGTGGTAGATAAGCTGTTACGACAAGGATGTGAGGCGTTTTTAGCTCATGTGGTGGATACCGTCATGGCCACAAAGGTGTAAGGTCCTAGCCTTGAAGAGGTTCCAGTTGTCCGGGAGTTGCAGATGTGTTTCCTGAGGAGTTTCCTAGTGTTCCCCCACCCCGAGAGATTGATGTCGAGATCAATCTGGTCCCAGGGACACAGCCAGTTGCACAAACACCGTACAGGATGGCTCCAGTTGAGATGGAAGAGTTGAAAAAGCAGTTACAAGAGTTGCTGGACAAAGGTTTCATCCGACCGAGCACATCGCCTTGGGGTGCTCCCGTGTTGTTCGTCAAGAAGAAGGACGGTTCAATGCGGTTGTGTATAGACTACCGGTAGTTGAACAAGGTCACAATCAAGAACAAATACCCGTTGCCGAGGATAGATGATCTGTTTGATCAGTTGTGTGGTGCTGTAGTGTTTTCAAAGATCAATTTATGGTCTGGTTATCATCAGTTGAGGATTAAGGCAGATGACATACCAAAGTCAGCTTTCAGGATGAGGTATGGTCACTATGAGTTTGTGGTTATGCCGTTCGGGTTAACCAATGCACCTGCTACTTTCATGGACTTGATGAACAGAGTGTTCCGTCCATTCTTAGATCAGTTTGTTGTAGTCTTTATAGATGACATCTTGATCTATAGTCGGGACAGGCTAGAGCATGAGCAACATCTTCGACGAGCGTTGACTCTTCTTCGCCAACATCAGTTGTATGCCAAGTTCAGTAAGTGTGAATTATGGTTGGAAGAAGTGACTTTCTTGGGTCACGTGATATCTTCTGAAGGAATCAAAGTAGATTCGAAAAAGGTGCAATCCGTTGCAGAGTGGGAGCAGCCGAAGACGCCGACAGAAGTTCGTAGTTTTCTGGGTTTAGCAAGATACTATCGGAGGTTTATCAAGGACTTCAGTGCGATTGCTTTGCCGATGACAAAGTGGACGAGAAAGGATGTGCCTTTTGTCTGGGATGATCGATGCCAACAAGCTTTCTAGAGTTTGAAGGAGAAGATGACCACTGCTCCAGTGTTGGTCCTGCCCGAGCCTGGGAAGGGCTATGTTGTTTTCTGTGATGCTTCTAAGAAAGGTTTAGGTTGTGTGCTGATGCAGAAAGATCATGTGGTGTCTTTTGCTTCGCGACAGCTTAAGAAACATGAGGAGAACTATCCGACTCATGACTTGGAGTTGGCAGCAATGGTTCATGCATTAAAGATTTGGAGACACTATCTGTATGGGGAGGAGTGTCTAATCTTTACGGATCATAAGAATCTGAAGTACATCTTTTCACAGCACGAGTTGAACATGCGACAACATCGATGGATGGAGTTGATCAACGATTACGACTGCACTATCGAGTATCATCCTGGTAAGGTGAATGTTGTAGCTGATGTGCTTAGTCGAAAGTCTTCTTTTTTTCCCAAGAAGGCACAGTTGAGTTCCCTGATATGTCCCAGGTGGGATATGCTTGTTTCCTTGTGGCGGATGAATGTGCAGATGAAGGTTTCCTCATTAGATGGACTTTTAGCTCAGATGCAAGTCAAGCCTACGTTGAGACAACAAATCAAAGATGCACAATAGACAGATGATGCGGTACAGTTGATCAGATCAGAGTTCGACAGCGAAAAGCATGATGGGTTTCACGAATCTGAGGATGGGCTAGTTTGCTATCGTAATAGGATGGTGGTCCCAGATGCTGATGATATGAGGAAGTTAGTGCTCAAGGAAGCACACACGTCGATGTGTGCTATGCATCAATGTGTCACCAAGATGTATCCTAGTCTGAAGGACTTGTATTGGTGGCCCGGTTTGAAGAAAGATGTAGCTGCGTTCGTGGCGAGATGTGCGGTTTGTCAGCAAGTGAAGGCTGAGCATCAGAAGCCGGCAGGTACGTTGCAACCTTTGCCGATACCGCTGTGGAAATGGGATCATATAACCATGGATTTCGTAGTTGGTCTACCTAGGACAACTAGGAATCATGATTCCATTTGGGTGATAGTGGACAGATTGACAAAGTCTTCCCACTTCCTACCTGTAAAGACGACGTATACAGCTGAGAAGCTCGCTAGAGTTTATGTGGATGAGATAGTACGTTTGCATGGTGTGCCAACGACGATAGTTTTTGAAAGAGGTCCTCAGTTTACGAGTCATTTCTAGGAACAGTTGCACAAGGCGTTGGGAACACAGTTGAGATTCAGTACCGCTTTCCACCCACAGACAGATGGACAGTCTGAAAGGACTATTCAGACTTTGGAAGATCTCCTTAGAGCTTGTGTTTTGCAGTTTCTAGGCAACTGGGATGTACATCTTAATTTGATAGAGTTTTCCTACAACAACAGTTATCAACAGAGCATTGATATGGCTCCCTATGAGGCTTTGTATGGGAGGAAGTGCAGATCTCCTTTGTGTTGGTATGAGTCTGGTGAGTATCAGCTTTTGGGTCCTGAGTTAGTACAACAGACAACAGAAAAGATCAAGGTGCAACGACAACAGTTGAAAGTGGCACAGGACAGGCAGAAGTCTTATGCAGACAATCGTCGATGACCTTTGGAGTTCCAAGTAGGAGACAAAGTATATCTTAAAGTCTTGTCGTGGAAAGGTGTGTTGAGGTTTGGCCAGAAGGGTAAGTTGGCACCCAGGTATATGGGGCCTTATCCAGTCAAAGCATGAGTTGGAAAGGTAGCTTATGAGATAGAGTTGCCTCCAGAGTTGCACAGGTTACATCCAGTGTTCCATGTCAGTATGCTGAAGAAAAGCCATCCAGATTCGGGAATAGTGATACAACTAGTGGAAGTTGAGCTTGTTAAAGATGTGACCTACGAGGAAGGTCTGTGTCGATCCTTGACAGAAGGATCAAAAAGCTGAAGAGGAAGGACCTGGTTCTCGTGAAGGATCTTTGGCAGCGTCGTGGCATTGAGGAAGCCACGTGGGAGCTTGAGGAAGAGATGAGGAGGAAGTATCCCTAGCTTTTTTCTTCGGATTTCGAGGATGAAATCCCTTGAAGGGGGTTAGTTTGTAAGGACCCTGACCTTCGTTTAGGGCTTACCCTGTTTGTTTTGCTTAACCTTGGTGCGTTGGTGCTTGCTAATCGCCTTTAGTGGTGATTAGGGTTTGGTTGTTCTTTGTTAAGAGTTGGAGGGGCTACTTGCAAATAACCCAAGTTTAGGGTTTTGAGGGCAAGTTTGCCACCTTGTGAGGTGTTCCTCTCTCTCTTTGCTTCCTCTAAGGTTGAGAGGAAGGCTTGGGCTTGTTGCTTGAGTTCTTTGGGCCTTGGATTAGCTTGTTTGGGCCTTGAGGTGCCTTGTTTGGGCTTGGTTGAGCTTTGTGTTGCCCAAGAGAGGTGTGTGTCGACCTAGAGGTGAGTGTGTCGGCCAACATGGATGTGTGTTGCCCATGTAGCCTTGTTGTGTCGCCCATGGTGCAAGTGTTGTGTCACCCATGGTGTTTGATCCAGCCTTGACCTCATTTTTGTCACCACTAGTGGGCACTTGGAGCTTGATGCATGCATATGGCAATGACCTTGGACAAGTGTGTAAGGCTTGCTAGAGTAGGTGGCTTGAGCTCTAGGACAAGTGTCCCTAGGTGGGGGACACCTTGCCATGCTCTACCTTGTTTTCTCCTCCCTTTCCTTCTATATAGGTGGTTCTTTCCCTTGCTTTGAGTTCCTTTGACCCTTTAGTTTCCTTCTCCACCTTGAGTGCACGACCCTCCCTTCTTCCTTGCTTGTGTCAGCCGACACACCCCCCCTTGAAGGAGCAAGTGGTGGTCGACATCCCTTGAAGCTTGGAGCTCTTCTTCTTCTTTGGAGCTTGGAGCTTAAGGCGGGTTGCATAACTTCTAACCCTAGCTACATTACCTCCTTTCTTGCTTATATGTTGTTGTTAGTTTTTACATCTTTCTTAGTACCCTTGTTTGGCCGATCCTCTTGGTAGTTTTTGGTGAGCAATACTCTTTTCTCTCTTTGGTCTAGAGGAGTGATTTTAAGCTTCTAGTCTCATGAGAAACAACCCTCTTTCATAGTCGATTGAGGTGAGCTTGTGTCCTATTTGCTTGAGCAACACTCTCCTCTCACCATGGACTAGAAGGGTGAGCTTGGGTTGGTGTTTGTGCTGCCCGATGGGTGATAGGTGGTGTACAAGACCCCTCTTTCTTGGTTGATTGAGGTGAGCCATCTCCTTGAACCTCTAGGGTTTTGAGTACCTTGTGTTTGAGGAGGAAGATGAACTTGTTGGATGATACCTCTTGTTTTAGCATGTTGGACGATACGTTTGCTCTTGGGTTGGGTGATGTGTGGTGTGTCGGGTGACGTGTGGTGTGTCGGGCGACACCCCTTGTTCTTGTGACGGGCGCCACACCCTTTACTTTGCTTTGTGTCGGCCGTTAGGCCTTGACCAGGTTGTTGCACGTTTTGTGGATGAGTTCTCTCTCTCTTTCTTGGACATTATGCTTGGTGGTCTGACCTAGCCGAGATGTTAGTACATGTGACGGATTTGATGGGTAGCTATGTCGGGCATTGCGTCGACTTGGTGTCGGCCGATAACAACAAACTGCAGTGGGCGTCGCCCGATAGTGCTATGTGCCTGATACATACCCCTGTCGCGCATTACTTCCCCTTGTAACGCTGCGTCGCGCACTGGTTGCCTTGGTGGCAACGCAGCGTTGCTGCTCACTTATATATCTGCCGTTATGCGTTGAGTTTTGGGTGAGGGCAGGTGGCCGATACACCCCCCTTTTTATGAGGGTTCGTGGTGATCTATAGTGAGGGTTCTTGTTATCCTTGTTGACGGTTCCTCGTATCATGGAAACATATTAGTTGTATGTACATATATACCCTTGCCTAAACATTGGTGACTCCTTGCTCACTTAATGGTAATGATAAGGGTAGTGGTAATGACAATGCTTGTTCTGTATATCTGACATGACTACATGTATTAAGTAATCATCTTGATTATCTATATAATGATGAGATAAGGATAAGTATATAAATAGTTGCTTAATAATGTGTCTTATGCACATGATCACCAGTTGATGTATAATTGATAAGTATAGCATCTTGAATATCATCTCATGATGATAAGCATAGTCTTTATGTTGAAACTATGATTATTGAGTACACTAACCATGCAGGTGATGCTTAGTCATAAAAAGGCTATGAGAAATACGTGATGAGTAACATCACTCTGATGATTACTCTGGTTGATGAGATTGCATGTATGATGTGTTTGTCCCATGATGATGATGCGAGCCTTGAGAGGCAGTGGTAATACATGATGAGGGATTGAGTTCCCATGGTATGTGATGATCCTTGAGATGGATCTGGATGGTTGGCAAGAGGCCAAGTGATAACATGTGATGTTGGATCCTTGAGATGGATCAGGATGGTGTGATTACAATAATAGCATAATGTTGAGTTTATGTTGTTTACTTTCTGTTATATCTTGCATGTTATATAACTTGGTTGAATCTTGAAATCCATCTAAAAGATACTAAATAATTATAGTGAAAAACATCATGTAGTTGCCCTGGCCATAGATCCATCATCGTCAGGAATTTGGTGATGGTGAAACGGGTTCTCTTACGGGTTAACCTGGAGCGCATATTGTTGAATATGAGAGGTTACTCCTAGCCTAAAGTGAGGAGTAAGAGTGAAACTTCGGTTGTAGACTCCAGGGTGCGGATTCAGGCCCGTAGCCCAATTGTGATGAAGAGCATGGTGAACAGGCCCATGGCTCAGGATATGTGATATGAAGAGCATGAATGTGTTCATGGCTTAGAGCACAGTGAACAGGCACGTGGCTCAGTTTCACTAGCGCCGAGACTTGTACCAAGGCGAGCTAGGCAGAGGGTAGCCTGACCCTGTGGCTAAGACCACTTCAGCATGAGACTGCGGTCCTACTTGTGTTGTACTCGTGCACTGACCACGAGGGGTGAGGTCATGGAGTCCGGCTCTTCCATTGATCTTGTATGGCACCGGCTTGGGTTTCGTAACCGAAGGTTGGATTTGAGCGGTACAACTTACTTCCTCAGGGCATAATAATACATAATTCAGCCGAATAGTATTACTGTTTAAGACAAACACGAAACATTGGTTGAGGCCTTGTTTGTGTAGTCAACTCTGTTATATCTTGCAGTTGCTTATATGTTCTTCATATGTAGTAGAACTTATATATCTCATCTTGTTAATCATGTTTCACAAGTAACATTTGATTACATCTGATAAGTTGCTAGGCATAGACAACTTTATTTCATAACTGCTCTTTTATACCTTTTATCAGTTAGCTGCTTTATACATATCTGAGGTTTTGTAGTATCGACGGGGAGTTATGTTTCTCGCTGGGACGATGTTCAATTGTCTCACTCTGCTGAGTTACACCCTTTTTAGGTGGTCGAGCTAGACGTGGTGGTGTTCGCGGAGTTACGGTCGAGCAGCAAGAAGAGCAGTAGAAGGCAAGCGATGGAAATTCTGCTATTTTGGTGTTTTGTAGTAGAAGTTTAGAGTCATCCCTGTACTCTCAGGTCCTTGGCAGTGCTTTGACGTTGTTTCATGATGTATGATCGTTGATGTTTTGTATATCCTGCGGTTGGCCGGATGTGAGCCCTTATGTATGTATAAACAGGTGATGAACTCATCTTGTGACGGGACAGCTGTTGCTCTAAGCTGTGAATATGTATCAAGGCTTGTATATATGTATATAACCTATTCTTTTGTAGGATGTGGACTGGAATGTAAAAGTTTATCAGCTTTTCGCAAACGGTTTTAATTAACCCATGTTTTCGATAATCTGTGGTTATGGTGATTCCGCACGTTTTTGCGTAACACCTCACTGTCTGTGTGATAGTGGGATGTGTTGCCACAAGTTTTGGTATCAAAGCTTTAGGTTTGCTGAGTCTATATGGATTTAGGACTAGGTTGAGTCTGTTCTTATGAGTTTACCAGATTTTCTTACAATCATCTTCTGCCCTCAGCGGAAGAAAAGCCAAGATGTCTGGAAACCATGAAGAACATGCTACTGAGCACAATGATGCTGCATCTATTGATGGAGCTTTTGGGCAGGCACATGAAGGTCGGGTGCCTGAGGTCCCCCAACCTGACCCAGCCATACTTGAACACCCTGCCTACCAACATCTTATGGCGCATATGATGTCTACGATGAATCTCATGGTTGAGCGATTACCAGTGCCTCCTCCACGAGCACAGGTTCCTTGTGGTGAAACATCGGGTATTGGGAAGACCTTCGAGCGGCTTCACCGAGTTGGAGCTTCAGATTATGCTGGGACGGCTGATCCAACAGATGCAGATCTGTGGCTGACAAGTCTTGAGAAGGCTTTCCGGATCCTCGACATCCCCGAAGCAGACAAAGTAAAGCATGGTGTCTACCTTCTGAAGGTAGTGCTGGTCACTCGTGGACCATCGAGGAAGAGAAGCTGCATGGTGAGGTGATCTGTTGGGAAGTGTTCCGGCGCGAGTTCGTCAGCAGATACTTTTCGAAGACGTATCTGGATGAGAAGATCAGTCAGTTCGAGAGTTTGCGATAAGGAACGATGAACATCACCGAGTATGAAGCCAAGTTCATGGATCTGTTGAGGTTTTGTCCTCACATGGCAGCGACAGATGAGGAACGGATCAGACGTTTCGAGAAGGGTCTGAAATTTGAGCTGAAAACACCTGTGTCTGCATTGGAGAATCGAGAGAGGTTTGCTATGTTTGTGGAATCTGTCCAGAGGATCAAACGATCAGTTAGGGAGAAGACAGAGTCTATGGCTAAGAAGAGACCTGCTCAGTTCCAGGGACAGAGGTTTGGTGGCTTCAAAAAGCCAAGGTTTGCAGCACCGTCAGTAATGAGAGGTTCTAGTGGACCGTCTCGGTGGTCCCCGAGTAAAGGAAGAGGTTATGTTTCTTCACCATCTAAAGCACAAATTACAACTTCCATGGTAGTGACAGGGCCATCTAGACCACGGGTTGACGATAGAGCATGCCATCTGTGTGGTCAGATCAGGCATTGGAGGTTCAACTGCCCGAATAGAGATGTTGAAGTGACGTGGCAGCTGAGGTAGAATCATCAAGGATCAGATCGATAGCAGCCCAGTGGTAGCAGAGGACGAGGACGCGGTCAAGCGTCTCAAGCTGGATCATCTTCTCAAGGAAGCAGAGGACGTGGATAGCAAGCAACGGTTCGATTCTACGCTATGAATCAGCCGGAGGCGATAGTCAACCCATGAGTAGTGACATGTCAGATGGAGTTATTTCATTCTGATATGTCTTCTTCTTGCTTTATATATGTTCTGGTTGACCCGGGTGCTACACACTCTTTTATCGCCTATAGTATGCTTGAGAACTGTCGTTTACCTGTTAGTCGTAAGAAAGGATAGTTTGTTGTTAGAAACCCCTCTTGATGGTTCCTCGTTGCTTCGAGAAGAGTGTCCATCTTCTGTCTTGTCTTTCTCGGGGCACCGCATTAAAGTGGATCTTATACCACTTGATATGCACGGGTTTGACGTTCTCCTTGGGATGGATACCTTAGAGAGGTATAAGGTTGTTTTGGACTGTGGATCCAAGCAGGCAGAGTTTGATGATGCTGGAGAGAAGTGGATCTTCCAGGGAGATAGGAAGATTCTTTTGACATGTCTGGTATCAGCTATGGTGGCAGATAAGCTGTTACGACAAGTATGTGAGGCATTTTTAGCTCATGTGGTGGATACCGTCATGGCCATAAAGGTGAAAGGTCCTAGCCTTGAAGATGTACCAGTTGTCTGGGAGTTTGCAGATGTGTTTCCTGAGGAGTTTCCTAGTGTTCCCCCACTCTGAGAGATTGATTTTGAGATCAATCTGGTCCCAGGGACGCAACCAGTTGCACAGACACCGTACAGGATGGCTCCAGTTGAGATGGAAGAGTTGAAAAAGCATTTACAAGAGTTGCTGGACAAAGGTTTCATCCGACCGAGCAAATTGCCTTGGGGTGCTCCCATGTTGTACGTCAAGAAGAAGGACAGTTCGATGCGGTTGTGTATAGACTACCAGTAGTTGAACAAGGTCACAATCAAGAACAAATACCCATTGCCGAGGATAGATGATCTGTTTGATCAGTTGCGTGGTGCTACAGTGTTTTCGAAGATCGATCTACAGTCTGGTTATCCTCAGTTGAGGATTAAGGCGGATGACATACCAAAGTCAGCTTTCAGGACGAGGTATGGTCACTATGAGTTTGTGGTTATGCCGTTCGGGTTCACCAATGCACCTGCTGCTTTCATGGACTTGATGAACAGAGTGTTCCGTCCGTTCTTAGATCAGTTTGTTGTAGTCTTTATAGATGACATCTTGATCTATAGTCGGGACAGGCTAGAGCATGAGCAACATATTCGACGAGCGTTGACGCTTCTTCTCCAACATCAGTTGTATGCCAAGTTCAGTAAGTGTGAATTCTGGTTGGAAGAAGTGACTTTCTTAGGTCACGTGATATCTTCTGAAGGAGTCAAAATAGATCTGAAAAAGGTGGAATCTGTTGCAGAGTGGGAGCAGCCGAAGACGCCGATAGAAGTTCGTAGTTTTCTGGGTTTAGCAGGATACTACTGGATGTTTATCAAGGACTTCAGTGCGATTGCTTTGCCGATGACAAAGTTGATGAGAAAGGATGTGCCTTTTGTCTGGGATGATCGATGCTAGCAAACTTTCTAGAATTTGAAGGAGAAGCTGACCAGTGCTCCAGTGTTGGTCCTTCCAGAGCCTGGGAAGGGCTATGCTGTTTTCTGTGATCCTGCTAAGAAAGGTTTAGGTTGTGTGCTGATGCAGAAAGATCATGCGGTGTCTTTTGCTTCGCGACAGCTTAAGAAACACGAGGAGAACTATCCGACTCATGATTTGGAGTTGGCAGCAGTCGTTCATGCGTTAAAGATTTGGAGACACTATTTGTATGGGGGGGAGTGTCTAATCTTTACGGATCATAAGAATCTAAAGTACATCTTTTCACAGAACGAGTTGAACATGCGACAACGTCGATGGATGGAGTTGATCAATGATTACGACTGCACTATCGAGTATCATCCTGGTAAGGCGAATGTTGTAGCTGATGCGCTTAGTCAAAAGTCTTCTTTTTCTTCCAAGAAGGAACAGTTGAGTTCCCTGATATGTCCCAGGTAGGATATGCCTGCTTCCTTGCGGCGGATGAATGTGCAGATGAAGGTTTCCTCGTTAGCTGGACTTTAAGCTCAGATGCAAGTCAAGCCTACGTTGAGACAACAAATCAAAGATGCACAACAGTCATACTTTTATTCGAGAAACATTTCAGAGTTGAGTCCTCCTCAAGGACAACTAACTAGGTATAAAGCCTCACAACTGGTTACTTACACCTCCTCAGGGTCTAAGGCACTCTTTATCTCATCCAGCAGATAGTCACTTATACCATAGGTACCAGAAGCATCATCCTCTCTCTAGGGTTTGCTTCCTCTAAAGATAACCAAGATATCACCAGCCTCCAGGGGTCAAGCATAGGGAAACCATTATCATCCACTTAGGTCGCATCATCCTCGACTCCCCACCATTCCTCATGTCTTAGAAGGTAAGCTTCCAACCTTCTTGCTTGGTTCCTTCTTTCTCTCTCTAAAGCTAACTCCACATCCAGTCATACTACTAGAGGTCCTCTCTCCATGAAGGATCAAGCTTACAGGCATACCTGTATGTGGGTGAAGCCTATGCTCAAACTTATGTTTGCTCATGATTATCTCATAAGCCATCCATCATGTCCTTCCGGTCTCAGTTTTAACTTGCTACTCATACTACCGATGTACTCTGGGTGCAAGCTATATCCTAGTTGCAATAGCTCATAAGGTTTCTATAGGTTCTTCTCTAACCTCATCCATGAAGGAGCTATCCTTCGCTCTAACATGCACGACCCTCTCCAGGGTTGGGTCGCCAAAGGTACTAGGTCATATAACCTCTTATGGCATCCCAAAGGCATGTCCAACCAAACACTCGGTCAACCATGACATCTAACTCATCATGTCATATATCTCTCTAACCTTCACTTAGGGTTAGGGTTAACATCATCCTCGAAGGATGTGCTAGGTCTCTTCTTTTAATGGAGGTCTCTACCTCCAAGACTAACTCTCTCTACTCATCCTCCTGCCAAGGAGGTCTATCCTCAGGTATCTCCTGAGGGCAATGACAACTCGTGTCATACGACCTAAGCATGTATCTATTCCTTTATGCTTGCTCTATTAAGCTTATGTCCACGACATCTTATTTACATGCTTTTCATTAATTTGGTAGAGGATTCCTTAGACCCTATTAACCTTACCCATACCTCAAGAGGGTGAGGAGAAGAGAGAAAACCCTAATCCTTAAGGTCCTTAATAGAATTTGAGTTGAGAAGGGATGAACAAGATGAGAGAGTCCTAAAGGTATCTTATTTCGACTCATACCCTAAGACTTTCACCAGGCAGTCACACGGATCTGGGAGTCCTCGTATTCTGACTAGCAGTGCGGAGGAAAATATTGCTAGCCCCCAGTCGTGATCCTTTTCTAGACACCTCTGTCTTTCAGATAATCCTCTAATAACTCCCTTCAGTTCTAAAGAATTTGTAAAATTTAATAATTATTAAGGATTAACTACGGAACCTATGCTTTGATACCAAATGTTACGACCCCGCCTCCGGTAACCCCCAATTAAGGGAGACCGAAAGGTTAGAGCCGTTAACCAATAACCCGGATCAACGGTTCGACAAATAATCATTAACAATTATTATATTCTACGAACTATACTGAAATATGATAAAAATAAAAAACTTTGCATACATTTTAAAACTGGGATTTTAAAACTTCTATCCACACAGATACTAATCTATCTAATCCTCCTTTGCACTTTAATTCTCATTTAATACCACATATGCCACTTTACTGTTTGTTCTTTTCATTGTACCTAAAACGCCGACAAACAAAACGTCAGTCAGCAAGAAGCTGGTATGTGAGGGGAACAATAATCATGCAAATATGTTAATAACGTAATCATTCAATTAATCATTTAACAACCAAGATTACATTTTAAGTCATACTACTCAATCCTTACCTATCCCCTAACTCTGTGCTATCCCTACACTGGACTTGTATGCTACCTCTCTTTTAGGTAGATTCTTACCCCCATGGTCCTACCTTATAGGTAGCCAATACCTAGGGTAACAGAGTTGCATGATACTACCCGAAGGTAGCCCAATATCTAACTCAATGTGACTTGATGGACCTACCCCATTGGTAGCCATGTACTAAGTCATCCAATGACCTGATGGACCTACCCCATAGGTAGCCATGTACTAGGTAAACTATTAAGCCACAGAGGGGACCAAGATCTGAGCTAGTAGGCACATATCTTATGTGATAGTCATATCCACATTATAGTTTGCATGAATTAAATTCATACAACAGTTAATTCATGTCATCGATGAAAACTTTAGAAAACCTCAAAAAACTAACTCGAGATATTCATAAGCATAACCACATACCTGATTTGATGATTTCACAAGAATTAAGTAATTCCAACCAAGAAAGCGATCCAAGCAAGCAATTCAACAATCACATAATTACTGAAAAGAATATGTACTCTATTTATTACACACTTTATCAAGAATCTACTTTATTGACTTGGATTCACTTTCTAGGGTTTCTAATCCAAATTAAGGTTTTATTAATATTCATTAGGGTTTCTTAGATCAATTTCTCAAACTTTATCCCTTTTAGGTCAACAACCCTAAAATACTCTTTTCTACTTATATAAACCGTAATTGCTCAAATTAATCATTTTAATAGTCTTTTATACCCAAATTGACTTAGGATCATCATATCTCTATTTATTCATGGATTTGAACCATTAAAACAATTAAAAGACATACTCATCTAAATTAGGGTTTTCAAGCTCATTAATGCATATTCATGCACAAAACCCTAAATTAAGCCAATTATATAAAAAGATCATATTTTTAGATCCTATTTTCACTTTTATTAACAACAGGTTAATATTGGCTTGAATTATCCAAAGAACATCATTAAAGATGATAACTTTATGTACTTTTCAAATTTCAAGCACATTTATGCACATAAACTCTAAATTATACTAATTACGCGAAAAGTTCATATTTTTCAATCTTAATGTACCTTTTTACAATTAACAGGTTAATATTAAGTTTAAACATCCATTTAACCCTTCCCAAATCATTAATCATCAAATATTTGGATTTTGCATTAATTAAAACATTAAAGATATCATCATTACACATTTTTTTGATTGAAATCATAATTAATCTTCAATTATATTTGTATTGCATTCCTTGAGTTCTCATGATCAAAATTCATATATAACTTATCTAAATCTGAGCTACCAATGTTTAATTATGAATTTTGTAAGATTTCACTTACTCTGACCAATCAGAAGCCGCCACATAGCTTCCTCCATGCAACGTTGGCGTGGCTTGGCTTTGGGAAACATTTCAAAAAGTCTGAATTGCCCTTGACTTACATATCATTTATTTGGCACCCCAAGGGGTAGAATGGTGAAACGCCCAGTCTTCTTCTACCTTGCACGAACCAGCGCTGCGTCCAATCTGCGAAGGCTTGCGGGGGTGCCTCCTCCCGTCCCCAAGGCCCGGGGGCCGTTGGCGACCTACGCCATGCCTCCGTCACCCTCAGTCGTGGTCGTGGAGGTCCCAAGGAGCGACCATGGTGGCAGGGATCGGGCTGGTCAGGTCTGCCACCTGCAGTCGTGATGCAGCCCTCCAGCCAATGTAACTGCTGAAGCGAGAGTCCAGGGAGGTTGTTCGATCAACCTCAGATGTGGTTGGATCACCAAGCCACCCTCCAGACCGCTTCATGGCCCTCCACTCGCTCTAGGGTTATTCTACCCTCACCATTAGGGTTTGGGGAAACAAGAAGAAGACGAAGTAGGGAGAAAGAAGAGAAGGTTATGTGGGATCCTCGTGAACTCGACCCTGGGATCTACCCCTTTATATAGGGGTGGAAAATGAAGCCCTAGGTCATCTATCCACGAGATCTAAGTCTCTCTCCTACTAGGAAAGTATATTCCTTCATGAATAAGCAAGTTTCTCTCTCTTAATTATCTTCTTAAAACCACATATTCGTTGGATTTCTAGGAATACAAAAATATTCTCCCTTATTCTCTTTTGACTTGCTTTTACTCCATTAATCATGAAATTATGTTTTCCTTAAGTAGAAAATTCCTTTTCTTTAACAAAGCTACAAAAACCATTAATAATATATCATATTATGTTCTTATTTTGCAATTTTGATATTTTATCTTTCCTCTTTCTTCATTGGGACTCCTTGGATCCCAAGAAACTCAAATAATTCGAAATTCCTTTTTAAGGAATACTCATTATCCTTCTAAATGCATCGATATGCATTATTTCACATTGTCTTATTTATTTCTTATTAAAATATCTCTTTTTTTAGGATTTCTCTTTATTTCTCTTTTGTTTTCCTCATTGGTATTCATTTTATCATTAGGAATCCTTGGGATACGAAATTCCACCAAGGATAACCCAATTATACATTTTTACATTTATTTCCAACATTTTAACATTAATTTAAATTTCTTTCTTACTAAAGAAATACTTAATTAATCTTTTCTTTTCTTATTGCTTTCTTTTTGCAACTTTGGACTCCTTGGAACCCAATGAACCCAAGAGGCAGGAAATCCATCCTTGGATTACATCTCTTTGCCTTCTAGAGGTTTCTACCTCTTTCTTTTCTTAAATATTCAATTATTCATTTATGACTTGAATTTTCTTGTTATTTGGGCCCAATAGCCAATAAAGACCACAACACAATCATCAAGGCTATTGTAAATGAAATCCATTTATTCGAACCAAATTATATCATTATTTGTTCAAATATCTTTTATATGAGAAATTACATTTCTCTCCAAATGAACCCAAAAATTGGGGTTGTAACATCCTTCCCCTCTTATAGGAATTTTGTCCTCAAAATTTTATCAAGCAAACAGACAATTCATGATAAGACTTTTCCATGTCCATCATTGGCCCCTATGCAGCTTTACCGTACTCATGGCGCTTGCAAAGAACCTTTATCATCACATATTCTTTTCTCTGAGTCCTTTCATCCTGTCGTCTGTAAACTGCACAGGTGACTCAGGCCATTTCAGCCTCCCTTGGGGCTCACTAGGTTCATTGCTCAACACATGGTCAGGGCACCTCACATAGTGCTCTAAATTGGACACCTGGAACTCACCACACATTACTTTATCCTGAGGGGTAAAGTCAACCATAAACTTCTCCACCAATCCATCTCAAATGGACCCAAGTATCGGGGACCCAGCTTCCTTAGTTGTAGCTCAGAGGGGTCAGATTTTTCATGTCACATATTTCCCACAGTGAACTGCATGTCAGTCTACTTTGCATCTGCTCACGACTCTTGTCATCTCTAGGCTCCTTTCAGCCATTGCACGATCAAAGCAACTTCATCTACACACACTGTGGTCCTTTTCTAACCATCACGTGGTCCTTTCACCAACATCACCTTACTGAAGTGGTGACCGACACAATCTCCCTTACAGAGCTTCTTTAAATCCCAATACTGGCTATGGTGGTCATCATTACATCTTTCATAGGAAAAGAACTGTCTCTAGCCATCACCCTGAACGAGCACATATGCTCTCATTAAACCCTTTAGTTTGGATCATACTAACCATTAGTTAGGGGTGATAAACTATACTAACATCGAGTTCTTCGTGTACCTACTTCCACTTTTTAGAAGGGAACCTTTATGTCAAACTCAAGAAATTTTGAACTCGCTTCATGGTGTAATTGAACCATCTCTCTCATGGGTAGTTTAACCAGATCTGTCCCTTGACATAACTCTTTCTTTCTCATGTCATCTTGGTAAGGCCATCCACCATAACCCATATTGCATCTTGACCTTCCTTGGTCTAGGGGAGACTTCATCATCCATAGTGATGAACTCCCTTTCCCTCTCGGGGACACTTTTATCCTCTATATCGATACACTGGGTTACTGGGGTTCTTCCTTTACCTCCTGGCTTGCATGGCCTCATGCGACAAGCAACTTCATCTTAAGCATCCAAAGTACTACTATCTCTTACTATCTTTGTAGTATCACAGTGTATGGTGACCTTAAAACCGTGATATCTTGTATGTCATAATTCCTCAAGATGGATACCTCGGAAACCCTCCACCATTCTCATCAGGGTTTCATCACTTTCCTTTCCAAAGAAGTGCATCTAAGGTTCTACAACCATCCTTTCATTACATCACAGACTAGGCTGGCTAACCAAACAATCATTTACTTGATTAACCGCTATTGATACATCTGGGTGTTAGCCAAACTTATCTCTTTTTCTCAACTTAAGGTTAGCCTAGCAACCTCAACTTCTTCTAGCTTCTAGCCGAACTAGGAAGCTATTTCTCAACCATAGCATTCATTACCACTTCACATCCTTAGGTATTAGGTAATGTTTGAATACATACACTTCCATGTATTTCACTTATCTTCTCATCTCAAACTCTGAGTCTATCTTCATCAGAACACTCTGAGCTCATCCTCTTGATTATCAAACTCGACCTTGTATCACTTGCAAATTCCACATAGCTCATGATAAAATATATTCACAAGATGATTCCCTTAATAGTCTTCGTGTTTGTAAACCATCCATGTATCATTCGCTCCTCAAGGGTATGTTATCATCTCTATCCTCATACCCCGTAGCAACGTTCCAACTCACATCATCTTTACCCTTGGTGTATGGCATGCGTACTGTCCTATCTCTCACTCCCATAATAAGAGGAAATAAGCATTTGGCTGCAGTACAAATACAGAGTTCTCCCTGTTCCAAGAGTAGAGATGGTACATCCCACCTTGCCAATACACTTTCAAATCTAAGTTGAAACGTGCAACATATGTCTCTACAAACATCACGATATCAAAAAAATTACTTCCATGGAAAACTGGTCTCGAACCTACTTGGTCCAACCACAATCCTTGGTCATCTCCTCTAGGTCTATAGGGTGCCGACACTTTTGGGGTCATCCCTCTTCCCTTATGCATCCAGAGAGTGCCTTACTCATCTGCCCTTTGGGTCCCATGAGTTCATGAAGGTGAGAAATCTCCTAACCCATGGCCCTCAGACAATGATAGTTGTTACCTCCTGACCCTATGGTCATGTGCAACTTAGGGAATTAGGCAACTCCTACTTCCATCGGTCTTATCCCTACCTGACCCTAGGATAGACTTAGGATTCTATTATAGTACATGTCCAACTTAGAACCTTACCCAATCCTTCATCATCTCTCTCTACATTCTTGGGGTGTCTTTCATCCTTTCTCAGGAATCATGGCGACCTGCCTACCTTGGTCAGGCCCCATACCGGTTACCTCCATGGTAACACATCCACATGCACTTAGAGATGGTTAACTATGGGTCTACATGTTCGTTATCTTACCATGTACTCTTCACTTAGCTTCACAAGATACTCTAAAACCTCTTTAGGTTAACTCAAAACCAACAAAACTGTATACACCCTATAAAAGGGTCCCTCTCCCAGGATGGGAGGAAACTACACCTTGATAACAGTGGTCACAAACGTCCTTATGTTTAGGGTATGCATCCATATGAGCATGCTTAGCCCTAGCAAGCTACTAAGGCACAAGAAGACACCTACCAAACCATGCTAGGTCACACGTTTTCTCATCCTCAACATTAGACCAACTTAGTTGTGAGGGGTTCATCAAACATACCCTTAGTACCATGCTCGAAACTATAGAGACTCAAATCTCATCATGAGCATCAGATACACTGCTTCCCCTCTTAGGCCTAGGAACCCTAGGTCCACCTTTGGGTGTCCAACTACATGCTCAATCTCTTAACCACAAATCAAGCATGTCCAAGGTATGTCATGTGCTTCCCATGATCCTTTTATTCGAGAAACATTTCAGAGTTGAGTCCTCCTCAAGGACAACTAACTAGGTATAAAGCCTCACAACTGGTTACTTACACCTCCTCAGGGTCTAAGGCACTCTTTATCTCATCCAGCATATAGTCACTTATACCATAGGTACCAGAAGCATCGTCCTCTCTCTAGGGTTTGCTTCCTCTAAAGATAACCAAGATACCACCAGCCTCCAGGGGTTAAGCATAGGGAAACCACTATCATCCACTTAGGTCGCATCATCCTCGACTCCCCACTATTCCTCATGTCTTAGAAGCTAAGCTTCCAACCTTCTTGCTTGGTTCCTTCTTTCTCTCTCTAAAGCTAACTCCACATCCAGTCATACTACTAGAGGTACTCTCTCCATGAAGGATCAAGCTTACAAGCATACCTGCATGCGGGTGAAGCCTATGCTCAAACTTATGTTTGCTCATGATTATCTCATAAGCCATCCATCACGTCCTTCCTGTCTCGGTTTTAACTTGCTGCTCGTACTACTGATGTACTCTGGGTGCAAGCTATATCCTACTTGCAACAACTCATAAGGTTTCTATAGGTTCTTCTCTAACCTCATCCATAAAGGAGCTATCCTTCGCTCTAACATGCACGACCCTCTCCAGGGTTGGGTCACCAAAGGTACTAGGTCATCTAACCTCTTATGGCATCCCAAATGCATGTCCAACCAAACACTCGGTCAACCATGACATCTAACTCATGATGTCATATATCTCTCTAACCTTCACTTAGGGTTAGGGTTAACATCATCCTCGGAGGATGTGCTAGGTCTCTACTTTTAATGGAGTTCTCTACCTCCAAGACTAACTCTCTCTACTCATCCTCCTGCCAAGGATGTCTATCCTTAGGTCTCTCCTGAGGGCAATGACAACTCGTGTCATACGACCTAAGCATGTATCTATTCCTTTACGCTTGCTCTATTAATCTTATGTGCATGACATCTTATTTACATGCTTTTCATTAATTTGGTAGAGGATTCCTTAGACCCTATTAACCTTACCCATACCTCAAGAGGGTGAGGAGAAGAGAGAAAACCCTAATCCTTAAGGTCCTTAATAGAATTTGAGTTGAGAAGGGATGAACAAGATGAGAGAGTCCTAAAGGTATCTTATTTCTACTAATACCCTAAGACTTTGGCCAGGAAGTCACACGGATCTGGGAGTCCTCTTATTCTGACTAGCGGTGCGGAGGAAAATATTGCTAGCCCCCCAGTCATGATCCTTTTCTAGACACCTCTGTCTTTCAGATAATCCTCTAATAACTCCCTTGGGTTCTACATAATTTGTAAAATTTAATAATTATTAAGGATTAAGTGAGGAACCTATGCTCTGATACCAAATGTTACGACCCCGCCTCCAGTAACCCCCAATTAAGGGAGACCGAAAGGTTAGAGCCATTAACCAATAACCCGGATCAAAGGTTCGACAAATAATCATTAACAATTATTATATTCTACCAACTATACTGAAATATGGTAAAAATAAAAACTTTGCATACCTTTTAAAACTGGGATTTTAAAACTTCTATCCACACAGATAGTAATCTATCTAATCCTCCTTTACACTTTAATTCTCATTTAATACCTCATATGCCACTTTACTATTTGTTCTTTTTATTGTACCTAAAACGCCGACAAGCAAAACATCGGTCAGCAAGAGGCTGGTATGTGAGGGGAACAATAATCATGCAAATATGTTAATAACATAATCATTAAATTAATCATTTAACAACCAAGATTAAATTTTAAGTCATACTACTCAATCCTTACCTATCCCCTAACTCTGTGCTATCCCTACAGTGGACTTGTATGCTACCTCTCTTTTAGGTAGATTCTTACCCCCATGGTCCTACCTTACAAGTAGCCAATACCTAGGGTAACAGAGTTGCATGACACTACCCGAAGGTAGCCCAATATCTAACTCAACGTGACTTGATGGACCTACCCCATTGGTAGCCATGTACTAAGTCATCCAATGACCTGATGGACCTACCCCATAGGTAGCCATGTACTAGGTCAACTATTAAGCCACATAGGGGATCGGGATCTGAGCTAGTAGGCACATATCTTATGTGATAGTCATATCCACATTATAGTTTGCATGAATTAAATTCATACAATAGTTAATTCATGTCATCGATGAAAACTTCAGAAAACCTCAGGAAACTAACTCGAGATATTCATAAGCGTATCCACATACATGATTTGATAATTTCACAAGCATTAAGTAATTCCAACCAAGAAAGCGATCCAAGCAAGCAATTCAACAATCACATAATTCCTGAAAAGAATATGTACTCTATTTATTACACACTTTATCAAGAATCTACTTTATTGACTTGGATTCACTTTCTAGGGTTTCTAATCCGAATTAAGGTTTTATTAATATTCATTAGGGTTTCTTAGATCAATTTCTCAAACTTTATTCCTTTTAGGTCAACAACCCTAAAATACTCTTTTCTACTTATATAAACCCTGATTGCTCAAATTAATCATTTTAATAGTCTTTTATTCCCAAATTGACTTAGGATCATCATATCTTTATTTATTCATGGATTTGAACCATTAAAACAATTAAAAGACACACTCATCTAAATTAAGGTTTTCAAGCTCATTAATGCATATTCATGCACGAAACTCTAAATTAAGCCAATTATATAAAAAGATCATCTTTTTAGATCCTATTTTCACTTTTATTAACAACAGGTTAATATTGGCTTGAATTATCCAAAGAACAACATTAAAGATGATAACTTTATGTACTTTTCAAATTTCAAGCACATTTATGCACATAAACTCTAAATTAAACTAATTACGTGCAAAGTTCATATTTTTCGATCTTAATGTACCTTTTTACAATTAACATGTTAATATTAAGTTTAAACATCCATTTAACCCTTCCAAAATCATTCATCATCAAAGATTTGGATTTTGCATTAATTAAAACATTAAAGATAGAATCATTACACACTTTTATCAATTGAAATCAGAATTAATCTTCAATTATATTTTTATCGCATTCCTTGAGTTCTCCTGATCAAAATTCATATATAACTTATCTAAATCCGAGCTACCAATAATTAATTATGAATTTTTTAAGATTTCACTTACTCTGACCAATCAGAAGCCACCACATAGCTTCCTCCATGCAACATTGGCGTGGCTTGGTTTTGGGAAACATTTCAAAAAGTATGAATTGCCCTTGACTTACAGATCATTTCTTTGGCACCCTGAGGGGTAGAACGGTCAAACACCCAGTCTTCTTCTACCTTGCGCGAACCAGCGCTACGGCTAATCTGTGACGGCTCGCAGGGGTGCCTCCTCCCGTCCCCAAGGCCCGGGGGCCACTGGCAACCTGCGCCCTACCTCCATCGCCCTCAGCCATGGCCGTGGAGGTCCCAAGGTGCGACCATGGCAGAGGGGATCGGGCTGGTCAGGTCTGCCACCTGCAGTCGTGATGCAGCCCTCCAGCCAACGTAACTGCTTAAGCGAGAGTCCAGGGAGGTTGTTTGATCAACCTCAGATGTGGTTGGATCACCAGGCCACCCTCCAAACCGCTTCATGGCCCTCCGCTCACTCTAGGGTTATTCTTTGGGGAAAGAAGAAGAAGAAGGAGGGAGAAAGAAGAGAAGGTTATGTGGGATCCTCATGAACTCGACCCTGGGCTCTACCCCTTTATATAGGGGTGGAAAATGAAGCCCTAGGTTAGCTGTCCATGAGATCTAAGTCTCTCTCCTACTAGGAAAGTATATTCCTTCATGAATAAGCAAGTTTCTCTCTCTTAATTATCTTCTTAAAACCACATATTCATTGGATTTCTAGGAATACGAAAATATTCTCCCTTATTCTCTTTTGACTTGCTTTTTACTCCATTAATCACGAATTTATGTTTTCCTTAAGTAGAAAATACCTCTTGTTTAATAAAGCTACAAAAATCATTAATAATATATCATATTATCTTCTTATTTTACAATTTTGGTATTTTCTCTTTCCTCTTTGTTCATTGGGACTCCTTTGATCCCAAGAAACTCAAATAATTCGAAATTCCTTTTTAAGGAATACTCATTATCCTTCTAAATGCATCAATATGCGTTATTTCACATTATCTTGTTTATTTCTTCTTAAAATATCTCTTTTTGAGGATTTCTCTTTATTTCTCTTTTATTTTCCTCATTGGTCTTCCTTTTATCATTAGGAATCCTTGGGATATGAAATCCCACCAAGGATAACCCAATTATACCTTTTTCCACTTATTTCCAACATTTTAACATTAATTTCAATTTCTTTCTTACTAAAGAAATACTTAATTAATATTTTCTTTTCTTATTGCTTTCTTTTTTCAACTTTGGACTCCTTGGAACCTAAGGAACCCAAGAGGCACGAAATCCATCCTTGGATTACATCTCTTTGCCTTATAGAGGTTTCTACCTCTTTCTTTTCTCAAATATTCAATTATTCATTTACTAATTGAATTTTCTTGTTATTTGGGCCCCATAGCCAATAAATCCCACAACACAATCATCAAGGCTATTGTAAACGAAATCAATTTATTCGAACCAAATTTTATCATTATTTGTTCAAATATCTTTAATATGAGAAATTACATTTCTCACCAAATGAGCCCAAAAATTGGGGTTGTAACATAACCATTCAAGCTCAAGTCTTCCGCCTTGAAGGACTTTGCTTCTCCTCTTGGATCTTCAGCCTTTGACTTTTCCTTCACCTAGAGAACATCACCACCTCTTCATCAACCATGAAGAGGACCAACTACAACTCCTTCTTCACTCGATGAAGCTAGCTTCAGCTTTTCTTCATGAAGGAAGGGGATAGGGAAGTAGTGGAAGATTGAGAGCTTTACATGCATAAAGGTGGAGCTCTCTTACAATAATCCTAACTCACTCAAAAATCACAAAATGATGTGTAAACTAGAGAGAGAAAGGGGCTCAAGGGGTGGTAGCACACTCAACTATAGCATGGACCTTATGGGTAGTGAATGAGCAACCTTGGAATGAACTCCAAGTGGTCCTATTTATAGCTGGGGGTGCTCCCTTGAGTTGGGGAACACTTAGGGTCAAATTATAACCTTTTTTCTCAAGGAAACAGATCTATTTTCGTCCAAACAAGTCACTAACGGTTAGAATCACTTTTTCTACGTTTTCCACACAATACATTTGGTTGAGATTCAATAAAGGTAACGTGACCGATCGGCTAAAAGACAAACCCAATTTTCAAACTATTGGTCGAGTTTGTCCTGGGAAACTTGACCGATCAGTTAAAATCACATTTGGTTAGTAAGCTATTCGGTCGAGTTCTGTGAATGCACAACTCGACTGATGCACTCTTCAAAAAATTGATCCAAGGGTTCGGTCAAGATTGTAACTCGACCGGTCAGCAGTCTGTGATCAATTTTCTAAAGTGATTAAAAAGTGATTAAAACTTAGTACTAAGTGTTCCACATATTTTTCTCATCTTAGGTACAAGTCATATCATTAATACAAGTGATTAAAAAATTCTTCTAAGGTTGTTTGAATGGATTTCCTTATTAGCACACTTGCATTGCATTTGACTTGAACTTTGACAAGCTAGGGCTTGTGTAAAATGATTCTTTTCATGTACCTAAAACCTGAGATCAATCTTGAATATGCATATTAGATACATATGAAAGGAATGGTTGAGTTATTATCAAAATATGGAAAATGTATAACCTCTAGGTCAACATTCTCCCCCCTTTTTGACAATGAAAAACCATTCCTCAAACATATTGAAAAGAATATTGAGAGTATACCTTTGCCTTGTGAATTTGAGGGATTCAAGATTTTAACAATTTGAATTGCTCCCCCTAAATTTATGCTTACTTTAACATGCATAGTTACTCTTTCTATGCAAAACAATATAACATGCATGTACTATATGGTCCTTGAGCAAGTTGCATGATGAAGCATATAAAGAACAAGAAAAGGATCACATAAGTAGTAATAGCAATATGATTGAGTTTCAAGACATTGAAATTCTCTCTCCCCATTTTGACATTATCAAAAAGGAAGGGGGGCAGAGGAGCATATAAAAAGTCTTCTCAAACACAACCAAGAAGATATTCAAACATGCAATCACATAACATATATCAAATAGAGATGAGAGAGACACACAAGATAGGTCACAATCAAAATATGGTGATATATGGCACCAACTCATAAGATATAACTGATCAAAGAGTAAGAGTGCATAGAATGTAGATTACAAATTATGAAACATGTTCTCATAAAAACAACTACAAGTGAGAATAAATGAAAACTAAAGATAAAATAGTACATCTCAGATCATGCGCCCAGATGTTTCTAATACAAAATAGCCTAGAAAGATATATATGATCAACAAACTAGACTAAATACTAAGAAACATCTAGACATCTAAGCTATCTATGTCCACAACATCATCATCATCATCCTCGCCATCAGTCATTGTCTCCGTCTGAAGGTGCAACAACAGTGCCTTCATCACTAGAGTCACCATCAGAGCCATCACCAGAGTCGTCACCATCATCATCAACATCCTCACCATCACTGACATCCTCATCAGCATCAACAATCTCAGCATCAGCCTGGTCAGGCATCTCCTCATCCATAGAAGGACCAAAGCCATGACCGGGCCAACGAGCATTCTGCTCATCCCAAGTCTTACCAAGAGCATAAAGCTCATTGGCGTGAGGGAAGGAGGGAGTAGAATCACCCATACTAGCAAGTAGAGTGGCCAAGGGGCCAATAGGTAATGATAGGAAGACATGAGTAGGTCCACCATCAGCAGAGGGTGTGGAAGCAGCAACGGAAGGCTTAGGTGTGGGGTAGAAGTGATTGTATGCATAGGATACATAATCACTATCGGGGTATGACTAGTAGGTGGGGTATGGGTGTGTACAGGATAAGTTCATGTTAGACATGATTGAACATAAATCTTGGTGCAGATGCTCCTGGACCTGGAAGTTGTATGCCTATTGGTGTATCATATAACCCATGAGGGTTTCATTAGACACACAAAATGAGGTATGGCTAGGTCGGGTAGGCTAAGGAGGTGGAGCTCGGGTTGAGGTAGAGGCAGGTGCAGTTGAGGCAGAAGTAGAGGGTGAGGCACAAGGTGTGGTAGAAGAAAGGATAGGCACAAATTTCTGAATGGTGGTCTCACTAATACACACTCCCTTCCTGGAAAGTTTGTAGTGGAAGTAAGAGAAGAGTGATTTCTCAGTGGCAAACTGGAAAAGACCACATATCAGGGCATGATAAGGAGGATGGGTCCACGGGTGTTCTTGCCAGAGTCAAAGCAAGTCATATGGTGGAGGATATATCTAGACCACTTGACTCTGACATTCTCTAAGGTGCAGTACATGATTACCACAATGTTCTCTGCAATATCCATTTGATTTTTCTGTAGGTGGATGTTGCAGTTCACCACTAAGGCTAATATACGCTTCTTGAGATCTAAGGAGGAGGAGGGTAGGGTGCTCTTCTTCTTATAGGGAACATTAGGTTTTTTCAGATAGAGATGGATACCAAGAAGAGTGATCTCATTCTGCTTGTAGAAACCTTCAGGGTCCAAAAGGTCAAAGTACTCATCATAATCCTTGTGCCATGTATCATTCTCATCGGATCCTAAAAAGAAAATGTTTCAGATATCCTCATAGATTTGGAATTTCTTCCAGGCGATCATGGAAGTAAGGATCACTTGAGTATTTAGAGGGGGTATAAGGGAGTCATAGTTCCAATGCAAATTTGTGTAGAATTTGTGAACCGCTTTCATGCTAGACATAGATTTGTGAAAACAATCACGCTCGACAACCAGGGTGAAAAGGTGATGAACGGAAAGAAACCTCACCACTTGATCGATGATGGCTTGACGCCTAGGGCTATGCTAAAAAAGGGCTCTAAACACAAAAGAACTCCTAGGAAGAAGGTCCTTATACATATTTATAGCCTCTATTGAGACAAAGCGGGTCTCATCAAACAAATCAAGTGAGAAGATGAGGAAGAGGATGGAGCATTGCTAGGGGCAGGTCTCTTCCTTCTATGTGAAGCCATGGAGGCAAAAAGAAGGAGAAGAAGAGATCAAACGCACAAACCAAACCACCAAAAATGTTCACACACCAAGGTTGAGTAAAGGGGAAGGTTTAGGAAGGTCTTTCTAGGTCAGATTAGGGTTAGGTTAGGGAAGGTAAGGTTTGGGGTTGGAGCTTAGGGCTAGAAGAAGAGGAATCAATCAACTATTCTCTAGTTGAGAGGGAGAATAGTCAGCCGAATCCAACTTAAGTTGGCTTTAGCCAGCGGATCAGTCGAGTTCTATGAGTCTGAAACTCGATCGATTGGTCATTTTTTAAAAAACTCTCACCCATGGATCGGTCGAGTTTGTCCTGGGGGAAACTCGACCGATGGTCAACCTGACCTAAAACCATCAAACTTGATTTCTAGCCATTTGAATGCTAATTAAATTTATTTTTCAAGTCCATTATGTAAATTAAATATACTTAGGCACATATTACTCATCATTGGGTACTATTTTGCGATAAAATAAGCATTTACAAAGAATACCCCAAAATAAGAGAAATACAAGGCAATATGAACATGAAAAACCAATTTTAAGCATATTAGCATTCAAAGATTGATCAAGATAGATGCAACACATATAGGATAGATGAATACTAGATAGACGACATATTAGATTCATTCAAAGCAGTTATATGTAATTTTGATCTAATAAAATTAAATTGTTCTCTAGCTAGAGGTTTAGTGAAAATGTTTGCCAACTAATTTTCCGTATCTACATGCGTGATATAAATATCCTTCTTGGCAATATGATCACAAAGAAAGTGATGGAAAACCTCTATTTGTTTATCTCTACTATGCAATATAGGATTGTAAGACAAATTAATCCACTAGTATTATAACAATAGAAAGGAGAAGCATTAAAATGAATATTAAAGTCTTGGAGCATTTGCTTCATCCATAGGACCTGGGCACAACAACTCCCGGTTGCAATGTATTCAGCCTCAGTGGTTGATAATGCCACGGTGCTCTATTTCTTGGAGAATCAAGACACCAATCATGGTCCTAGGAGGAAATAAGTGCCACTTGTGCACTTTCTATCAATCAAGCAACCTGCATAATCGACATCACTATAGGCAGTAAGAGTAAAGTCCCTTGACTTGGGATACCATAATCCAAATTTTAAGTTTTGGCTAGGTACCTTAGAATCCTCTTAATAGCTATAAGATGAGATTTCTTAGGATTTGATTGAATTCTAGCACACAAGACAACACTAAACATTATGTCGGATCTAGAGGTAGTTAAGTAGAGTAAAGTTCTAATCATATCTCTATAGAGATTCTCATCTACCTTTTCACCTTCTTCATATTTATCAAGTTTGGCAGTGTTTGACATGGGTGTGTCCATCCGCTTGGTATTTTCCATCCCAAAATGCTTAAGTAGTTCACTTGTGTACTTGCCTTGGTTGATGAAGTTCCCATCGTTTGTTTGCTTGATTTGAAAGATGAGGAAGAATGTGATCTCACCCATCATACTCATCTTGAATTCACTCTGCATAAGATCAATAAATTCTTTACAAAGATCAAGGTTAGTTCCGCCAAAAATGATATCATCAACATATATTTGAATGATAAGGAAATTGTTAGAAGTGTGCTTTAGAAACAAGGTAGAATCCACTTTGCCCACGATATAACCATGATCTATCAAAATGTTCTTTAATTTCTCATACCATTCCCTTGGTGCTTGTTTGATTCCATAGAGAGCTTTTTGCAATAAATAAACATGGTTAGGTAGATTATCATGTTCAAAGACCAGAGGTTGTGCAAAATACACTCCCTCCTGAATTGTATCATTCAAAAATGCACTTTTAACATCCATTTGATACAAAAGAAAGTTTTTATGACTAGAAAAAGCAAGCAGCATACGAATGGACTCAAGTCTAGCTACAGGTGCATATGTTTCATCAAAGTCAATACCTTCCTGTTGATTGTAGCCTTGAGCCACTAACCTTTCTTTGTTTCTTACCACTTTGCCACTTTCATCTAGTTTGTTGCGGTAGACCCATTTGGTGCCAATGATCTTTCTATCACTTGGTCTTGGCACAAGGGTCCAAACTTTGTTCTTCTCAAATTGTTCCAGCTCCTCTTGCATAGCTAGGATCCATTCTTCATCCCCAAGAGCTTCCTTGACATCTTTAGGCTCTAGTTATGAGATGAAGGCGTTGTTGGCTTGTTCTTTGTTGAATGCAACCCACATCTTCACTCTCTCAAATGGTTCACCTAAGATCATCTCCTAAGGATGATTCTTTATAACCAGGGAGTTGGATCCTTCTTTTCATCATCTTTTTCTTCTTCTTGAGCAACCACCTCTTTTACCTTTTGGGTGATGTTGAGTTCTTTAAGAATATGAATTACTTCATCTGCAACATCATCATTTGAAACAATATATTTGGGAATAGAGGGGTTAGTCTCAATAAAATTTACATTATTTCTTCTGCCTTAGAAAGATCAATATTATAAACTCTATATGCCTTGCTAGTAGTTCTATAGCCAAGAAAGAAAGCCTTATACGATTTCAGATTAAACTTGTCGAGAGAATCTTTCGTATTCAAAACAAAACAAGAACATCTAAAAATATGAAAATACTCGATAGAAGGCTTCCTACCATGCCATAGTTCATAGGGGGTTTTCCTAAGCGAAGGATGAGTGAAAACACAGTTTTGCACATAACAAGAGGTACTAATAGCTTCACCCAAAAATTCTTAAGAGTATCAAACTCAAGAAGCATGGTCCTAGCCATCTCCTGTAGAGATCTATTCTTCCCCTCTACAACCCCATTTTGTTGAGGTGTTCGAGGTGAAGAGAAGTTGTGTGCACAACCTGATTCTTGATAGAAACGCTCAAAAAGCTCATTTTCAAATTCTCCCCCATGATCACTACAGATGGAAACAATCCAGAAAGAATCTTCATTCTCAACTCATTTACAAAAACTAGAGAAAACATCAAGCATATCACTCTTTGAAATGAGAAAGAAGGTCCAAGTATAACTAGAGAAATCATCGACAATGACAAGGCAATATTGGGAACCACAAAGCGATTGTATTCTCATTGGTCTAAATATATCAATATGAAGACGCTTAAGAGCTCTCTTAGTGCTAAGGATTCCTTTGGATTTGAAGGAGGACTTGGTTTGCTTTCCTTGTATACAAGGTTGGCATTTCTCATCATTTTCAAAATCCAATTTAGGAAGTCCCTTGACTAAGTCCTTTTTGCTCAACTTCTTTAATTGATGCATATTTACATGACCAAGCTGGCGGTGCCAAAGAGAAACATCATTCAAGTTGGCTACAAGGCATCTACTAACTGTTGGCTTAATAGAGTTAAGAACATTAACATAAAGATTACCACTTCTAGTTCCCTTATATATAACTTGATATGTGAGGGAATCTTGAATCAAGCATACAAAAGCAGTCAATAGAACAAGGTAACCATTATCACAAAGTTGACTAACACTTATTAAATTGTGATGTAGGCCATCCACAAAAAGAACATTCCTGATGCATAAGGATTCACCTACATCACCCTCACCTATGACTTTACCTTTCTTGTTGTCCCCAAAGGTTACAGATCCTCCTTTCTTCTTTGTGAAATTATTTAAATGGCTTACATCGCCCATCATGTGCTTTGTGCAGCCACTATCAACAATCCATCTATCTTTTCCCTACAAGAAAGGAGAATGTCGGTTTCCAACTCAAACTTTGGAATCAGGAGTTAGCTTGGGGATCCATTTCATCTTTGGGTTGGTCCCCTTAGGCTTGTAAGGACAATAAGTGGAATAATGATCATCACATTTGCAATAAGAACAAACCATAGGATTCTTAGTTCCTGAAGACTCTCCTACAAAGAAAGAGATATCCTTTCTCTTTTTCTTACCTTTGGCCTTACTCTTACCCTTTGAGGTTCCCCCTATAAATCCGAAACCACTAGTACCCCTTTGTTGGGTAGAATGATCAAGAATTTCATTTAGGGAGTTCTTCCCTTTGAGGAATTTCTGCAAGGATGCTCTAAATCTATGGTTATCACCATTCAAAGAAATAATAGTAGAAGATAAACTAGATATGTCATCCCTAGCATGCAAATGATCAACCTCAAGACATAAAACTTTAGTAAGATATGAATCCTTTTCAAGAGAAATAGCAGCACAATTAACACTAGGCAACAAAGGTCTAGAAGATAGATTATTTACTTGACTAAGCAACCTAGCATTTTTAGATTTTAACATTTGAATCTCTTTGAGATAAACATCTCTATCTTCTCTAAGAGCATCAATAAGCAACTTAAATTCATCATTTTCAGTTTTAAGCAATTCAAGTTCTTTTAGGTAATTTTGGTTCTCTTCCTTATGATTTTCGATGTTCTTAAGGTAGATACCATTCTCAACTTCAACCCCATTGTAGTGGAGATAAAGATAAAGATATTGCCCTTGAAAATTATCAATACTCTCAAGGTTGGCTTTCTCATTCAATTCCAAAATTTCAAGCTTAGCATAAAGATCATCAATGAATTTTCCTAGCCATTTTCTTTTAGATGTACAATTAGCAAAAGAATAACGGGTAGTAACAAGCATGTAAATAATATCTTATTTAGGTAGTTCATAAAAAATTACCTCACTTACCTCACTAATGTCTTCACTTGTAGAGGCTATGAGAGCAAGGTGGCACTCTCCATCTTCTTTGGAGCTAGAGCTGCTTGAAGATGAATCTTCCCAACCTTTATGTCTCTTTTCCTTCTTGTCCTTCCTCTTGTGCTTGCTTGCCTTCTTTTAATCCCCTTCTTTCCTTGAGCTGCTCTTATGGTGAGACTTTCTTGACTTTGGGCATTCACTCTTGTAGTGTCCCTTTTGACCACAATTGTAGCATCTCAGAGTAGAGGAGGAGGCTTGCTTTCCCTTGAAGTGCTTGCCCTTGATGTAGTTGGCTTCATGATCACTAGAGCCTTCATCTTCACTAGAGGAGGGAGAAGAAGTCTGGCAAGTAAGTTGTTGTTGAAGGATGACAACCTCCACTTGTGCTTTAAAAGCACTATCTTTGATCTTCTTAGCTTCTTTCTCTTCTTGCTTAGCTTCTTCTTCTTACTTGTCAAGTTTAGGCTCATGGGCTTCAAGATTGCCAATGAGTTCTTCAGTTGGAATGTCACCAAGGCTCCTCACTTCTTCAATGGAGGTAGCCTTTGACTCCCATCTCTTTGGAAGAGTTCTCAAGATCTTAGAGTTGATGATGCCTCTTTCCAAAGGAGTGCCCAAACCATCCAACCCATTGATGATGACATCCAGCCTTGAATACATCTCCGCAAGGCCTTCTTTCTTTCTCATATTTAAGTTGTCTAGGAGGCTGCCCAACATGTAGATCTTTGCCTCCTTGAATTGCTTTGTGCCTTCATATGTAATGCACAACTTGTCCCAAATCTCATAGGCGGTGTCCCATGATGAGATCTGATTGAACTTTGTGGAAGTGAGGGCTGCGTAGAGGATGCTAATGGCCTTCACATTAAGTTGAGCTTCCTTGAGAGCAGCTTCACTCAATGTTGCAACAGCTCTGGTTGGTTCTTTGTAAGGTGTAACCATCACCTTCCACATATCAAAGTTCATCCCTTGAATGTAGAACTGCATCCTTTTTCCTAATAGAGGAAGTTGGTGCCATCAAAAACTAGAGGGAAAATGGAGAAGCCTCCCTCTAGGTTGAGTGAACCAAGTAGGTTGTCACCCATCTTCTCATCTCATGTGATATTGTTAGAGAAGATCTTTAGCTCTAATACCACTTGTTGGATCTAAGGGCTCTAGGGGAGGGGGTGAATAGAGCTACAAAATTTCTCACAAAACAAATTGTACCTTCAAATTATATTAATTAGAACCAATAGCTTAATGGTAATTTGAAGTCCTATCTAACAAGTATAGCAAGAAAAAGAGAGATTGATAGTAGGAACTTTACAAAGGGATGTAGAGTGGTTCCACACTTCAAACTAGAAGTGAGTCAGTCCACTACCTAGACAGGTCAACCTCTAGGACTTTGCAAGTGTTTTTCTCTATTATATCACCATAGAGATTTACAGTAATAGACCACCAAAGGAATTACCCATCCAACCATAAGGAGATCTCCACCTTAATAAGGAACTTATCCACTTAGCTTGAATCTTCAGCCTTCACCTAGGTCTTACCCATTCAAGCTCAAGTCTTCCACCTTGAATGACTTTGCTTCTCCTCTTGGATCTTTAGCCTTTTCCGTCTTCTTCACCTGGAGAAGATTACCACCTCTTCATCAACCTTGAAGAGGACCAGATACAACTCCTTCTTCACTCGATGAAGCTTGCTTCAGCTTTTCTTCATGAAGGAAAGGGATAGGGAAGTAGTGGAAGATTGAGAGCTTTACATGCACAAAGGTGGAGCTCTCTTACAGTAATCCGAACTCACTCAAAATTCACGAAATGATGTGTAAAATAGAGAGAGAAAAGGGGATCAAGTGGTGATAGCACACTCTATTATAACATGGACCTTGTGGGTAGTGAATGAGAAACCTTGGAATGAACTCCAAGTGGCTCTATTTATAGTTGGGGGTGCTCCTTTGAGTTGGGGAACACTTAGGGTCGAATTATAGCTATTTTTTCTCAAGGCAACGAATCTATTTTCATCCAAACAAGTCACCAATGGTTAAAATCACTTTTTCTACATTTTCCGTACAATACATTTGGTCGAGATTCAAGAAAGGTAACTCGACCGATCAGCTAAAAGACAAACCCAATTTTCAAACTATCGGTCGAGTTTGTCCTGGGAAACTCGACCGATAAGTTAAAATCACATTTGGTCAGTAAGCCGTTCGGTCGAATTCTGTAAATGCACCACTCGACCGATGCACTCTTCAAAAAATTGATCCAAGGGATCGGTCGAGATTGTAACTCGACCGATCAAGAGTCTGTAATCAATTTTCTAAAGTAATAAAAAAGTGATTAACACTTGGTACTAAATGTCCCATATATTTTTTCTCATCTTAGTTACAAGTCATATCATCAATACAAGTGATTACAAAATTCTTCTAAGGTCATTTGAATGGATTTCCTTATTAGTGCACTTGCATTGCATTTGACTTGAACTTTGACAAGCCATGGCTTGTGTAAAATGATTCTTTTCATGTACCCAAAACCTGAGATCAATCTTAAATACACATATTAGATGCATATGAATGGAATGATTGAGTCATTTTCAAAATATGGATAATGTATAACCCCTAGGTAAACACTTTTCTCTTTTCATGGGAAACCCTTTATATTTGTTGTCCTTCATTCCATATATTGATTGATTTCATTTTTAATATGCACATACCAGCTTTTGATGATGTCATCTATTTTTCTCTTCTTGTAGGGGTATGCTTCCAACCCTAGGTGAAGGATATGGAGTACGTGGCATAAAGAGATGGACTTAGCTTAATACGTTAAAGCTTGGAGACAATCTTGATGTGGTTTAGGTTTCCCTCTAAATGGATCCTTATGATGTACCTTTACATGCAAGTTTAAGGTGTTCTTTTGTAACCTTATGAGAAATTGTATGCATTCAATGTTTTTATTCCACTGCTACACTTTGGTTATTTTGAATACCATTAATAAGATTTGAAAATTTTACACCCACTCCAAGATACGTTAAGGGTGTGTTTGGATTGGAGGTTTTATTCTTCAAATTTTTAGTAGGGAGTGGTTCCCCTATGGGATCCCACTCCTTACACAACACAAACAAGTATATGAGGCCAAGCATTTTCATGTGTACATACATATATACATACAAATAAGTTTAATACCACTAGTCTAGCCAATAGGATGATAGAGCATACCTTGATTGGCACATAACATTAACCATTTGATTAAGAAAATCATATATATCAATATTGTCTTGATCTTGGTGATTAAATCAACTGATGCAAGATGTCCAAACAGATAAAAATTCACTACGGAATGGAGACCCTAGAGTTTAAACCTTAACATATAGCAATCAACTCGCCTACAAGCAAAAAAATCAATTGTAGCATAGAAAAGGGTCGAACCCAAGAGACAACATGATTACAAATTGGTTTTGAACCTATCATCAATTAGAAAATTTAAATTTGGTTGTTTGAGAGTGGTTATGAACTAAGATTAAAGTGAAGATTACAAAGAAAAAAAAATTAAGTTCAAGGTTTGATTAAATAATAAAGAAACACTGAGACGTATGGGTTTCATTATCATTTCCTATGTACTTATCTAATTATTACAAGTCAACTAAACTCTCAAAGATTAGACTAGGATTGATTGAATTTACCTCATTGCAGATTGTGAATTCACAATGACTAAATTCCTCATGGTCTTGAGGTCTGATTACCCATGATTCACAATTATGTCATTCTTTAGGATCCCTTCCATGATCATATATGGAATCCTACACACCCATTCATTAATCTAATCCTAAGTTATGTGGTTTCTACACTTAGTATTGTCTCTACACTTAGTATTATATTAGAAATGCTAATAGAGTGATCAATTCAAATAGCAATCATCAATAGAATGGGGAACAATTTAACATATGAGAAAAATCAAGTTTGTAACAACAAGATAATGTATGGGCGATGGGGTTATTATCCATGCCCCAATGAGAAGGGTTGTTCATTCATTTATGAAGAAAGAACACAAATACAAAAAGAGAGGGAGGAGAAGACATGGCATTGATGGATAAAAGAGAAGCATTCAGTGGTCTCTAACTACTATAGTTCGCTTTGGCTTCAAAAAATCAAAATAAATCTACTAGGATGGCCTCCTTCTTTGTCGTATCCTTTAGATTCTTGCTCTGGAACTTGCCTTTGCTTGAGTTAGTATAGACGTGAGAATGAATAGGTTTGGACACCACTTTTTTTTACTTAACCCCTTTTGGGATGGCAGCTGTGTAATTTCACTTTGTCTTCCACGATGATCGGGAAACCAAGGGGTCTGGTCAGTCGACCACTTACATGGTGGCACAGTTGTTGACCTTTTGGTCAGTCGATCTAGAGTTGAGATCGATCAATCATATTCATTATAAGGCTTATAGAGAATGTCTTGGCTGGTCCATCCCAATAGGGGATATCTGGATCTATTGGAGAGCTAAATTTGATGTGGGTATCTGACTTGGAATGCACCTCATATGGTAGGACGATCTTACGTGTCAGCTGGCTGATCTTGTGATTTCTCAAGAGACTATGTATAGGTGGACCTTTCTACCATTATGGTTTATTACTCGATCACTTGTGCTCAATAAATAGACAAAGTCCTTTATGCTTTTAGAGACCTTATGATTGGTTGATATTTCAAACAGATCGTCAGATTTGAAAGGCTTCTATGAAAGCTTTAGAGTGGATAGGTGGATCATTCGACCATCTATGGTGGTCGGTCAATATGCATGTCAATAAGTGCTGAATGGCTCAATCATTTTTGTGAACTTGCTTAAAACTTGAATATGAGCTCGGTGAAGAACTCCTTGGATGATACAAATTTGATATGTGCTTTAATCTGCAAAAGAGCAAGGAAAATGTTCAAACCCTAGTTATTGAGGAACAAGAGAAAGAATAAGGAAGCTAAGAAAAACATGATGCAAATGATGACGTAAATGAGTAATACTAATCTAGAAATCTCAATGAAAAGGTGATCAATATGCGTTCATCAAACTACCCAAAACTTGCACGTTGCTCATCCTTGAGCAAAAAAGAATCAAAACAACCTACCAAATAGTATTACTAGCCAATCTTCCTCTCTTTCATAGTATCACTTTTTGTTTCCTCCAACCAAAATGGCCAAGCAGCCATAGTCTCCTTTAATCACAAAATTTCAATTTTGAATTCCCTGCATTGACTTCACATTCAACAAAAATTTCCAAATTCGAACAGGCACATAACAATCATGATATCACTTGTGCCTCAAATTGTTAAAAATATTTCTATGATTTTTGTACAAATCCATGATTCAACTGTAAAAGAGTTAAATTTTAGAGTGATTGCTACTCCATGAGTGGAGTGAATGAAGGGATGAGAAAGAATATTGCAAATCTCTCCTCTATTGAACTTGAGATTGCTTTATTTTTGTTGCAATTACATTGAATGCATTTTCTTTCTTTTTGGTGTGCACAACATCTTTTTATTGTAGTATGCCCCTATTACATAAAAGGGGTATGGAAGAAGTGAAGAGGTGAGAGAAGGGGTGCCACCTCAAACTTGAAGTTTGACACATTCTTTTGGATTTTTGCTTCATTTTTAGCAAATGATGGAGTAAGAAGATTGTGAAAGAAGTTTAGAAGATGTTGAATTTGTTCATCTCATATTTGGGAATTCAGAGCATTGGAACAACATTGACAACTAGTTCAATCATAGTATATGATTTGCAAAGTAATGGTAACTACACAAGAAGCATATTTTGATCAATTTTAGAGACACACTGAAATTTGACTCCTCTCAATTACACACGTCTTGCCATCATTTCTAGGGTGTAATATTGTTCATGGTTGATGAACACATATTCATCTTAGTTTTAGCTGCATTTTCAACATAATTTTTCACTCAATTTCATCATTTCAATTTAGAACTAACTGACATTTAGGTTTTCTTGATTTTATGCTAATTTATAAGATTTTGATCCATTTCCCCCATTTCCATGACATACTTAAACCTCATGCCCCAACAAGGAAACCAACACGGTGGTCTTAGTATTTTGGATGATCCAAGAAACTTTTGAATAAATGTACCATACTTTTAACAAAATGTTCCTTCATTGGTTGTTGAATCCATTATTTTTGGATCACCTGTCAAACCATCGGTTTCCAAGTGGTCTACCCTTCCATCACTTTCCATTGTTCTATCCTTCCAACAAAAGATGCTCCCTCAACGCAGACCATCAACCCCATGCCAATGCCCCCCCCCAAGTGGGTATCCTCAGCCAAACCGTCAATTCCCACCTTCTGATGGTTCCCCTGCATTGCCTTCTAATGGTCCTTTTCTGATAGTTCTCCTGTTTGTCTTCCAAAGGCTATTCTACATTGAAGAACCGAAGGCCGCACTACTGTAACATCCCCAATTCTAGGTACAAACCTTTCTTTTCTCTTTTCTTGTCCTTTATTTTATAGACTCCTCTTAAAGACCATTCTTCATGTCCTAGAGTGAACTAGTTAGCATTCAGATCCTTAAACCTTGAATTAATTCATTAGGGTTTCATAGAAAATGAAATCATATGATATTATTACTGTAACACTTGAATTTGGAAAACTTATTACTAATAATCCTAGCCTAAATGTCTTGACCCTATATTTGTGCATTAGGATAGACTTGGGATCTCTGAGGAATAATATTTGAATTAAGGTGGAAGGTTTCACCCCTAATTGATCATTAGGTTAGGTTCATTACATTAATCGAGTGATTAATGCGTAATGGTAAAATTATAACATAGTTAACTTCAAAACCTAGATCTAAGTTCAAATTCGTATTCACCATGTTCTAGTTATTCAACCCCCCAAATTTGGGTTTAATTTGAGCTCCATTACACCCTTATTGGGAATTTAGAAGACTTATACCTAAAGTGAGAAGTAATCATATCAATTATGATATTTTATTGATAACTAGAACATAGTCCATGTTGTTTATTCCTATCACGCACTCTGGGCGCGGGTTGTTGGTAGCCGGGTAACCGGTTAGGGGGACTAAGTCGTCCCCTACCTCCGACTTCCCCGTGCTGGAAACAGGTTCAACCCAGCAAGTCTTAGTGTGCTCGTCCCCCCATTACGATCGCCCTTGTCTCACATTTTACACGCCAACAAACTCCCCTCTCCATTCTGAGTCCATAGAAATGCTTGCTTGGAGCGAGTGGTAGCCTAAATAAGAAACACCCTTTTTAGGCTTTGAGCAGCCGCCGCCGCCTTCACTCAGTTTCACCAATTCCTCGTTTTAGAGCCCCTTTCCATTTCCTGTCGATCTGAAACATGACCACGACGACCGCTCCTCGGATTCCTTCGATCAAATTTCCTCGTGGCTTAAAGAAGGTTGCTGCCAAAGTGGGTCTTCGTCTCCGGTGAGAACATGGAATCAGCTGTTGTGTTCTCCACCTCGACGCAACTCAAATCGAGGTAACCATCTTCGGGCCCTTTCTTCCTTCATGTTTTCTCCCCTTTCCCTGGCATCGTATGGTTTTCTTGATCGACAAAGCGCCTCTGCCTTACTCTATTCTGGCTCATCGCCGAGAGGGGCTTCGATGATTCCCAATCTTATTTTGGCTCCAGGACTCGTCGCGAGCACACCTTGGTTGTAATGGGCGTGACGGGGTCCTTGCCAGGATTTTTGATACATCCTACCTATCTTGACCTCTACCTCACCTGGTTCGTCTGCTCTGCGACAGATCCTACGCAACAATCCCAGGTCTTCTTTTGTTTTTCGACTACACACATGCCTCCTCCCTGGCGGTCCTTTCCGAGAAATGGTTGCCTGCCAGTCATAGCATCGCATGATAATCCTCATTGTTTTCCCTCACTGTAATCATTGCCAAGTTCATCCCTGGTCGTCTCCACCGCGAGACTCACCTCGACTCTCAACTACCTCAGGACCATAGCAGTAGCCGTCAGGTCCGTGGGTGAAAAGGTGGAGCCAGTGAGTTGTGTGCCCACTCGCCTGGAGGCCTGGATCGAAGGCATGCCATGAGCCCGAGCTCCGTTGGAGCAGCCATGGTGCGAGACATAGGGAGCTTAATCCCTTGGACGAAAGTTCAGTCTTGCCCATGAAGATGAAATCAATTGATGTGCCCACCAGGGTTATTTAAGTAATTTGTGCACGTTTGACCATCCTTGACCGTGAATAACATGAATGCGTATTACTATAGTTCTAGGTCACACTCCCTTTAATAATTGCATTTCATTTGAGGGTATTTGGGTTAATTTACAATTTTATTTTCCCTTTTTAATCAGTAAATGATTTTAACTTGTAAAAATTACACCTAATTATTGGTTCAGCAGAATAATACAAATATATACATGTTTAAAATCAGAAAAATACGACTGATTTAGTGGGATAGGTTTCACAATTGGATATCGAGGTTACAGTAGGGTCATTCTCTAAGTAAAGAATTCAATGTGAATTATATTATTGAATGCACATATATTGTGACTAGGATGAGACAACCCTGACTCCAAGCTTAGGAGGTGTTACTGCATATTTAGGTCTGATCATAAGGTATGTACATCCTCTATTTTATTTTGGGCATTATTTGACTAAAACCTACTTTCTCTTAATGAGGCATCTCTTGAACCCTACTTGTGCATATAGTTTCTTAGACATTTATGTTTCCCGATGTTGACTCATAATATCCACATAGTTTTTGGATTACCTTGTGCATATAATTTCTTTGACCCTACTTAATATGATAGCCTTTTTATAAAAAATTGACTGAAATGCTAGTCTGACCTCTCTATTTTATGTATGCTACATGTTTGACTAGAATATCTAGAATAATAGTACTAATATACAACCATACTTATATATGGCATGTGTATTATGCCCAGGGTGTGTGTTTCCACCCTTATTTCTTTTAGGCCATGATCCTGTGGTGTTATGACCCTATTTTAGGTATATTTAGTCTATATTATTATGCATGCAAATGTTTATTGTTCTAAATTAGATTTGTGGTTGGTTGTATGGTAAGACCCTTGTATTCACATGCTTATAATCTGAATTTTAATATGCCTCATTTCTTTTATTACATTTTTCTTGAACTTACCTAATTGTAAATAGCCCTCTTCCTCGTGGGAACATCTCTTTTATACTTATAACCCATTATAATGCCCAAAGTATTTTATATATGTACATAATCAACCTTTGTTGACCTCTATTTTGTTTCCTACATTCTGGGTGATGTTCCTTTCCACCTAGGTGCAGAGGACCCTGTGGTGACCTTAGAGGAGGAGCCTGTACTTGACGACCTAGGGTTCGAGGAACATGTTCAGTAGTAGTTTGAGGAAGCTTATGAGATATCTAGGTTTCCCATTGCAACTGATCCATTTAGATTTAGATTATTTTATGTTCCCTTTATGTTTGTGTGTACAAGTACTTAGAAATAATTGGCTCATGTAATAATTAAACCTTATTTTCCGCTTCTATGACTTTGTGCTCTATTTTGCCATATTATTTTGAGAGTGATTTAGCTCCCATTCTATCTAAATGTTATGAATGAATATTTGGGGATTTGCTAGAGTGTTCTCAAAATTATAGAGTGGGGAGTGATCTCGTTAGTGGGTTCCACTCCTCACAAAATTGTATCAGAGCAGTCTAGTATCTCAAAACTTATATTAGGATTCTTACCTCTATCTAAGTTTTCAGGAGAACCAATCTTTTTGGGGACAAGAGTGGTGAGTCCTCCCAATCCCATGAGAGGCTAGTAGATGGGTATTCTACACTGTTGAGCCCACATTTTGGGATGACACATGTGGAGCCCTCGATGACAACAACAGGTGCACATGCCACCTCTGGGGGTCACCATATCATCATCGCGCCTCCTCCTTTTTCAAAGATCCCTCCTCCACCTCCACTTACTCCTAAGCAGGAGTTGGCTTTCCTATGCCATCTTCTGTCCACTTCTGTGATGGGGCGTGTCAATGCCACCCCTCCTCCTGAAAAGCCCAAAGAGTACTCCCTCACAGAGTTCATCAAGATGCAACCGCCATACTTTAAGGGTGAAGGATAGATCGAGATGGTGGACAAGGTTGGCGATTGGGTGTTGGCCATTGAGCGTACCTTCGAGGGCATGGCGTGCCCTCCTCACTAGAAGGTCCACTTTGCCACCTACGTGTTGGACGAGCCAACACACATTTGGCGAAATGGTGTCGCCCGCACTCGCGACACTTATAGCATGTCTTGGGAGCAATTCCTTGCACTTTTTTGTCAGAAATACGTCTACACCTCCACCTTGAGGAATGAGGAGGAAAAAGTTCTACAGCTTGAAGCAGGGATCTCTGAGATTTCTACTTATGTTCAGAGGTTCCTGCTGTTGGAGTGCTATGCCACAAGTTTTGGAGAGGACCATCGAGCTACACTCTTCCTACAGGGGCTGATCTACCAAGTTGGGTGAGCTCTTGTTCCGCGGCTCCCTCTCACCTTCCAATAGATGGTGGATAAGGCCCTCACTATGGAGGCCTATCCAAGTTTTTAGCCCTCGACCCAGAGTCCCAACAAGAGGAAGAACTTCAGCGATGATCATTATGACAAGTGCAACCTTTTCTAGCGTCACCACCCTCCTAGAAGGTGCCCTACCGTGTAGCCTGCAGCTCGACTAGATGTGAGGAACTTGACATGCCACGAGTGTGGCCAGGCTGGACACATCAGACCACAATGTCCCAAGATCCAAAGGGTTGTCGTACCAGCTTAGCCACGGGCACCCCAGCAGTCACATCCACAATCTCGTCAGCCAAAATCGCTGAAGAACAACAACTAGCAAGGACATTGCCCACCTATTGAGAAACGTGCATGACGTGTCTTTGCCATGGACGTCATGGAAGCCATTTATGATAACAGGGTCATTGAAGGTACTGTGCACATGATATCAACAACCGATAAAAGCATTATTTGATTTTGGAGCCTCAAACACCTTCCTATATTCTAAATTGTAACCATGTTAGGATTAGAATCTATGTATATGGACTGTATCCTAGAGGTTGAAACTCCTACTGGTAAGATGTCTTATACTTTCCTAAAAATCCCTACTATAGACATGTGCATTTCTGGCAAGATGTTCGAGGCAGACTTCATCATCCTCAACATGACAACCTTTGATGTTATCTTGGGGATGGATTGGCTGAAAAAGTTCAAGGTTGCCCTCTTCTGTGAAAATAAAAATGTTAGTTTGTTGCACCCTGATGGCGAGCATTTCTGTATCAAGGGAAGGAAGCAAGGACATCTTCCATTCATCATTTCCACACTCAAGGCACAAAAGCTCATTGCACATGGCTATAGAGCCTACTTGGCATCGATTGTTCTTAACCCTACACCACCAACATTAGATGACATTAATGTGGATTGAGATTTTCCTGATGTCTTCCTCGATGAGCTTCCTGGACTTCCTCCCATAGGAGAAGTCAAGTTTTTTATTGACCTCATACTAGGCGACTCCTATCTCCAAGCCACACACCTACTGAGCTGGCTGAGCTCAAGAAGGAACTACAGGAGCTCCTAGACATGGGGTTTGTACGCCCTAGTATCTCTCGCTGGTGAGCACTTGTCCTATTTGTGAAGAAGAAATATGTGTCCTTGGAGATGTGCATGGATTACCGTATGTCAAATCAAGTGACGATCAAGAATCGTTACCCCCTGCCACACATCAATGACTTGTTCGACCAACTAAAGTCTGCTACTGTGTTCTCGAAGATGGACTTGCGCAGTGGCTACTACCAGATGTGCGTGAAGGATGATGATGTATTGAAGATGACCTTCTGCACTCGTTATAGGCATTATGAGTTCCTGGTCATGTTGTTCATCCTGACCAATGCTCCTACCGCCTTCATGCACCTGATGAATCAGTTATTTTGTCCTTACCTAAATAGCTTCATGGTGGTGTTCATCGAAGACGTGCTTATCTACTCTGATACTATGGGTGTTACACCTCGATCTCACAATTACCATTAATCATGAGATTAGGGCAAAAATTGAGGATTTAACGTAATACAAAGATCACCCTTAACTTTTTTCTTCTTTTTCAAACTCTTTGTTTTTTCGCATTGAATCACATAATCAAACTTTACAAGAGAATTAAACCTTGATTACTCTAATATGATCTCAACATTAATGATACACATCCATATATTCATTCTGTTTCTCACACTTCCATGTACATATGACATGATAATCAAATGCATTCTCTCTTATTAAGGAAATGAAGATACAAACATCATTTACAACTCACTCACATCTATACAAGGAGCTAGAGTGACAAGGACTGACTGAACTTAACTATACTCAGACTTAACTCTTGTGGTAGATCTACTCTGATGCAATGATATCTTCTTCAAGTCCATGTGATTTCCCTAAAAATTGTGAGTAGAGGGGTGAGCCTACTCGCTAAGTGAATGAGTACTTCAAAGAAACTGTATAAAGCACAGATATAATTACAGATATACTTTTGAGAAATTGATATCAATTCTAACAATAATAAGCTTTAAAGAGTCTAATTGACAATCATAAATATGGCAGGATACTCTAAATATATATAAGAGTGAATCAATATATGAAATGCTTGATTGATCATAAAGAGAACTAATAGTTAAGAAACATACAAAGAATAATTGAATAACTATACACACTTGTTTGACCTCTCATTCATTTTATTATGCCCTGATCATATGCAGTGTACTCTACATATGAAGACTCGTAGTGAACTACAATCACACCGTATAAGACTTAGCAGACACACCCGGGAAATGCTAAGTCTGACTACTCTGCTGGTCTGCAACAGGGAAATGACTCTCTGGCCTAAACTGGACTCCTCTTCTAACCTGAGCACAAATGCGGAGAGTCAAGCCACCTCTTGGCTTTTCTATACTCTTGTGCCACCAGGACTTCTGGTTGATGTTGGACACTGCAAACTATAATTTAACTTCCACTAGGGCTTCGTATCCTGTGCCACCCGATAGCACGTTCTGACCCCCGTATACTGGACGCTTCCAGGGTTAGGTTGTTTCACCCATAAGCTGCATACCTCACATAGGGGTTCTACGGTGTTCAGGGCTCCTAAGTCTATTATTTTATTATTCCTAGAAAGCTCTTTCTACATTGTACCCTTCTCTTACTTATACTTGACTCTGGTATCTCTATGGTGTCGCGTCTACTTATTTGAAGTTATTATACAACATGTATATCATTCTAAACTTGGCAGAGCAGTATATTCAAAACACTGTAATATACTGAGTAATCAACATACTATACATGCAGACAGACTCAAATTCTTAAATAAACAGATTACATGTCCACTTGACACATAAACACTAGAATTGTGCAATTTATCATCTTATTACACTGATAAGAGTTAATTACTTGACATATGAGTAATCCTCAATAGCGCCTGCAACTTATCTGTAATTTCTCAAAGAACGTGCATATCAACCCAAATCTTGAGTTGTGCATCTCATAACTCAACTAAGAGTTAATTACTTGTCATGACAAATTTTTTTAATAATAACTGAGAACATTGATATCACAATACTTGATTCATTGAACACCCTATCCTTAGGGTTTCATTTAATCACAACAAATGCTACAAAGAAAGGTGTAATACATCTATCACGTACTTTTCAAATATTTACAACACATGATACCTTGGATCTCAATCCCTGATCACATTACTGGGAATTCTCATCCCTTCACACCATTATCATAATTACTGGATTTGGTTATTCAAACCCTTAGATCATCAAATAGCATTGTTACCTCTGTAACAGGTAATTTCTCAAAGAACGTGCATATCAACCCAAATCTTGAGTTGTGCATCTCATAACTCAACTAAGAGTTAATTACTTATTATGACAAATTTTTTTAATAATAACTAAGAACATTGATATCACAATACTTGATTCATTGAACACCCTATCCTTAGGGTTTCATTTAATCACAACAAATGCTACAAAGAAAGGTGTAATACATCTATCACGTACTTTTCAGATATTTACAACACATGATACCTTGGATCTCAATCCCTAATCACATTACTGGGAATTCTCATCCCTTCACACCATTATCATAATTACTGGATTTGGTTATTCAAACCCTTAGATCATCAAATAGCATTGTTACCTATGTAACAGGTAACCATTACCTCTAGGTCCATAGACCAAGATATTCATTTCACTGGTTGTACAAGTATTCTCATGGCTCATGAGGCGATCACACATCTTGTCACCTCTCACTAGGCAACAACTTATTCCCATGGCTCCCATAAAGATTTCATGCGACATAAACATTCACTGTATAAAGACTACTATCAACAAATCATATAAAATCAATATATGTATGAAACCTTGGAACTGAGCTGAATTTGGGTTTCCATGCCATTCACTGGGATATCATGCATCAATAATAACATTGAATAAATATAGTCTATCATGTCAAGAAAATCCTTTGAAATGGATTTCACGATATCTATTCGTAAATATCCAACTTTCCTCGCATCTAGGGTTTCACCCTCTTCACTGAGATACCAAACAAACACTACTCACTTTAAACGAAATCCAATATAGTATCTGACATATATGTACTATGAATTTAGATAAAGAATCATTCAAAACCAAGGGGATCTATATAAGCAACTTTCTCTATTTACTTATACAACAAATTTCAGTCATAGACAAATTCCCTATATTTCAGTTTACTCTTATAACCTCTGTGAATACTTAGGGAATTCTCATTAGAATGCATTGTATACATTTCTAACATGATTTTATCATCTGAAATTCATTCAAACAAAGGAAGAATCCATTTCATATCATCTTGCAACAACTTAGAACAAATAGACAATTCAAGGTTTGTAGTCGCATACTAAGCAATTAAAGATTATGGTTGATTTAACCAATTTTCATGCAATATACTGTTTAAAGGAAGTTCCCACTCACCCTAAGGTATGAAAACACCTTAAAAACATAGCTCATCCCTAAAAATCTCAAATCCATATCAAATCCCTAGCAATTCACCCGATTCTTCTTCCTTTCAACTCGGAAACCCTAAAAATGAGGGATTATGAAGAAAGAGTGAGAAAATGGGAAATTTTGACACCATTTTGGATCAAATAAGAGTAGGGACGAAATCTTGACATGTGAGAGAAGATTCACCATGAAACTATATCCAAAGAAGCTAAACTTACATGATTTCATCATTCCTCAAACTGCAAAACCCTAGGTCAACATCTCCATCATTTTCTCCTCTCAAACCCTAACTCTCCTTCTCTCTCTAGGATTTCATTTCTCTAGTTTGAATCACGAATTATGAGAGCTCCTTGTGTGTTAGGTTGACCAAATAGAGCAATTGAGCTTCTTGGGTCAATTGCACATTGACTCATTATTATACTTTTTCTTATTTCAGTTGAATTTTCTGTCATAAAAATATTACTGTAATTCATCTAATGATAAGGTCTAAACACATCAAAAAATTATTAAAATTTTATATGTTGTTTATTATTGAGTTTATAACTCCATTTAAAATTTCAGATCATTTGAAGTTACCAATAAATAATTAAAAATAAAAAACTACACCGCTGAAAAGCACTCTGTCAGCATTTTGGTCAAAGTATAGTTTGACTGAGAACCACATTCAAAGAACACTCAAATATTCCGAAATTTTTATCCAATATTCATGATTGAGTTTTCCCTATCATCTCCAAAATTCAATTTAATAAAAAATTTGTAGAAAATATGAAAAATCATTTACCACACTGCTATCCTGATCAAATTCCATATTCATGTACTATCAAAACCCTAATTTTTGCCGATTAGGGTTTACATTTCTCAAACCCTAATTCTTCAAACTAAAATCATAGTTAGAGTTTCTTCTTAGGTTTGAAACATCACAATCGATCTACTATCATTAATCAATTCTAAATGATGTTTAATCTAATCAAGCATGTAATCATTCAGGTAAACCCTAGTTTACCAATTAAGCACAAATGTGGTCATTACAATGGGCCACTACCTCAAGCATATGCAGATTATTCTTTAGGCCTTAGGCGAACACCAACTCTATGAAAAGTTCTCAAAGTGTGAGTTTTGGTTCAACGGGGTCATGTTTCTTAGCCATGTTATCTTGGCGGGATATAATGTTGTTGATCCCATTAAGATTGAGGTTGTGACAAAGTGGAAATCACCAAAGAAACCCTCTGAGATACATAGTTTTATGGGCCTTGCATGCTACTATCAGAGGTTTGTGAAAAATTTCTTCAAGTTGGCTCTTTTGATGACAAAGCCGACACACAAAGATGCAAAGTTCATCTGGACTCCTAAGTTTGAAAAGAGCTTCCTAGAGTTAAGGAAGTGTTTGACTTCTGCTCCTGTGCTTTTTCTTCCTGTTGAGAGTAAACCCTATGTTATCTTCACTGATGCCTCTAAACTAGGACTGGGTTGTGTCCTTATGCAAGAAGGACAAGTGATCGCTTATGCCTCTCACTAATTGAATACAAATGAAGGAAATTGATCTACACATGATTTGGAGCTAGCTGTCATAGTTTATGCTCTGAAGATTTGGCGACACTACTTGTATGGGGTACAATTTGAGGTCTTCTGTGACCGCAAGACTCTATGCTACTTGATGACTCACAAGGACTTGAATATATTCCAGAGACAATGATGGAGTACCTCAAAGACTATGACTTTACCGTCACTTATCACCCATGTAAAGCCAATGTAGTTGCTGATGCCTTGAGTAGGAAGAAGGATGCATCTTGTGCTTCTATCAGTTGTTTCTTATGGAGGAGCTTAGAATAGGTTTCGAGATGGAGACCTGAGCTTCCAGATGTTGGTGATGACTCTTATGTGGAGAAGATGAAAGTGTAGATGGCTAGTTTGACTCTCACTCCCACATGGATTTTTGAAGTTGTTTCCACACAGTTGTATAGTCTCGAGCTTGATGAGATGAAAATGCTGACAAAGAAACCATAGTTCGAGTTTTTTGTTGGAGTGGGTGGTGCTATTCACTTTCACCATAGATTGTGGATACCTAATGTTGCTGATCTAATATAGAGAGTTTTGGGTGAAGCCCATGGATCCAAGTACACTATTCATTTTGGTACCACGAAGATGTACAAGGACTTATAACTGGGTTTCTAGTAGAAGAACATGAAGAAGGATATTGCTACATATGTTGCAAAGTGCTTGACATGCCAATAGGTGAAGATTGAATATCAACATCCCGGTGGTCTTCTCCATCCACATGAGATACTAGAGTGGAAATGGAAGAAATCACAATGGATTTTATTACAGGGTTTTCAAAGTCAAAGCGTGGGTACGATGCAATTTGGGTTGTTATTGATCGCCTAACCAAGTCGGCTCACTTTCATCCATTCAAGAGTACAAACAAGTTTCCTGATATGGCACAATTGTATGTGGACTGGGTTGTTTACCTACATGGAGTTTCCAAGGACATAGTCTATGATCGTGACCCTAAGTTCACCTCTCACTTATGGAAGCAGATACAGGAGGATATGGGTTCTGACCTACATTTTAGCACAACTTACCACCCTCAGACGGATGGTCAGTCTGAATGGACAGTACAATATCTAGAGGACTTGTTGCATGCTTGTGTGATGGATTGAGGAGGTGTTTGGGACAAATACCTTCCGTTGGTTGAGTTTTCTTACAACAATAGCTACCAAGCCATCATTGGTATGCCTCCCTTTGAAGCACTCTATGGCCGACCTTGTTGTTCACCACTACACTGGGATGACGTAGATGAACGAGCTCTGATGAAGAGTGATGACATGTAGATGATGACTGACAAGATCTGTTTGATCAAGAAGAGGATGAAGGCTGCCCAAGATCGACAAAAGGTGTATGATGATAAGAAGAGATATGATGTGAGTTTCTTATTTAGTGATTATGTGTTTCTGAAGATAAAGCCAATCTGATCCATAGAAAGGTCTAAAGTCAAAGGCAAGTTGAGCCCTTGATATGTGAGACCATTTGAGATCTTGGATAAAGTTGGAGAGTGTGCCTACCATCTAGCCCTTCCTCCCACTTATGACAAGATTCATAATGTGGTCCACATGTCTGTTTTGAAGAAGTATGTGAAGGATCCTTCTCATGTGCTGACTATTGAGCCTATTGAGTTATGAGAAGATCTATCCTATGAAGATTTTCTAGTGAAGGTCTTAGACTCTAGAATGAAGCAGTTAAAGAACAAGGAGATTGAGCTTGTGAGGATTCTCTAGAAGTACCACAACCTTGAGGAAACTACCTGGGAATTGAAGGAAGAAATGTTGTGGACCTACCCCTCCCTCTTTGCTCGAGATTTTAGGGATGAAATCCTTTTTAAGGGGTAGTGTGTTGTAACATACCTAATTCTAGGTACAAACATTTCTTTTCTCTTTTCTTGTCCTTTATTTTATAGACACCTCTTAAAGACCATTATTCATGTCCTAGAGTGAACTAGTAAGCATTCAAATCCTTAAACCCTAACTTAATTCATTAGGGTTCCATAGAAAATGAAATCATATGATATTATAACCATAACACTTGAATTTGGAAAAAATATTAGTAATAATCCTAACCTAGATGTCTAGACCCTAAATTTGTGCATTAGGATAGTCTTGGGATCTCAGAGGAACAATATATGAATCAAGGTGGAAGGTTTCACTCTAATTGATCATTAGGTTATGTTCATTACATTAATTAAGTGATTAATGCATAATAATAAAATTATAACATAGTTAACCTCAAAACATAGACCTAAGTTTAAATTTGTATTCATCATGTTCTAGTTATGCAACCCCCCAAATTTGGGTTTAATTTGAGGTCCAATACACCTTATTGATAATTTAGAAGACTTATACCTCAAATGAGAAGTAATCTATCAATTATTATATTTTATTGATAACCATACCATAGTCCATGTTGTTTATTCTTGTCACGCACTGTGGGCATGGGTTGCTGGTAGTTGGGTAACTAGGTAGGGGGACTAAGTCATCCCCTACCTTTGACTTGTCTGCACTGGTGATAGGTTTAACCCAACAAGGCTCAACGTGCTCGTCCCCCAGTTACGACCGCCCTTGTCTTGTGTTTTCATCGCCAACAAACTCCCCTCTCCATTCCTAGTCCATCGAACGCTTATTCAGAGCTAGTAGTAGCCTAGATAAGAAACACCCTTTTTAGGCTTTGAGCAGCCGCCACTACCTTTGCTCAGTCTCACCAGTTTTTCACTTTAGAACCCCTTTCCACTTCCTCTCGCTCTGAAACTTGACCATGACGAACCCTCCTCAGATTCCTTTGATCAATTTTCATCGTGGATTAAAGGAGGCTGCTTTCGGAGTGGGTCTTCATCTCTGGCGAGAATGTGGAAGCAGCTATTGTGTTCTCCACCTGGGCACAATTCGAATCGAGGTAACCATATCGGGGCCCATTCTTCCTTCCTATTTGCTCACCTTGCCCTAGCATTTTCTAGTCACTTGGTCGACAAAGCGCCTCCGCCTTCCTCTGTTTTGGCTCATCGCTGAGAGGGTCTTCGATGATTCCCAATCTCATTTTGGCTCCAAAACTCATTGTGAGCACACATCGGTTGTAACGGTCATGCTGGGGTCCTCACTAAGATTTCTGATACATCCTACCTATCCTGAACTCTACCTCGCCTAGTTCGTCTATTCTACAACTGATCTTGCACAACAATTCCAGGTCTTCTTTTGTTTTCTGGCTATACACATGCCTCCTCCCTCATAGTCCTCTCCGAGAAATGGTTGCCTGCTAGTCATAACATCACAGGATAATCCTCATTGTTTTCCCTCACCATAGTCATTGCCAGGTTCATCCCTGGATGTCTCCACCGTGAGGCTCATCTCGACTCCCGACTAACTGAGGACCATAACAGTAGCCATCATGTCTGGGGGTGAAAAGGAGGAGCCAGTGAGCTATGTGCCCACTTGCCTGGAGGCCTGAATTGAAGGAATGCCATGACCCCCAACTCAGTTGGAGAA